>CM041778.1:331553164-332085276 GCA_023374045.1 Limonium bicolor
CTTGGAAAGTGGCGAAGCTAGCAGAGCTCTTCGACCATGAGATTGTACGGCATCATGGAGTACCGAAGACTATCGTGTCTGATAGGGACACCAGATTCCTCTCGAGGTACTGGAGAAGTACACAAGAAGCGCTTGGTACCGAACTGAAGTTGAGTACGGCATTCCACCCACAGACAGATGGCCAGAGTGAGCGCACCATACATACGCTTGAGGATATGTTACGTGCATGTGCACTTGACTTTCAGACCAGCTGGATTGATAAGTTACATCTGATCGAATTTAGCTACAACAACAGTTACCATGCATCGATCAAGATGTCTCCCTTCCAGGCTTTGTACGGTAGACCATGCCGCACGCCGTTATGTTGGGATGAGTCGAGTGAGACGGTCATTATAGGACTTGAGTATTTAGAGCAAGTACAAGCAGAAGTACGTCAGATCCGGGCTAACATGAAAGCAGCTCAGGATAGACAGAAATCATACGCCGATGTGCGCAAACGTGACCTGGAGTTCGTCGTGGGCGATCAGGTATTTCTTAGAGTATCTCCCATGAAGGGTGTGTTCCGTTTTGGCCAGAAAGGCAAGTTGAGCCCGAAATATGTGGGGCCTTATGTTGTGACGGAGCGGATAGGCCCGGTAGCCTACAGGCTTGATTTACCTGCTGAGCTGGGTAAGGTACATGATGTATTTCATGTATCCCAGTTGAAGAAATATATGTCTCATCCGTCTCATGTACTTCAGCCCGAGAGGCTAACACTAGAGCCGACCATGCGATCAGTGGAGACTCCCGTCCGGATCCTAGACACTAAGACTCGAGACACTCGCCATAAGTCTGTGAGATTGGTGAAGGTTCTCTGGTCTAACCAGGAAGTCGAGGAGGCCACTTGGGAGCTGGAAGAGAAAATGAGGGCGAAGTACCCGTCGCTGTTTACTTCTTAGTATTTGTATGTATAGGGTACGGGGCGTACCCCTATTTTAAGGGGGTAGAGCCGTTTCGGTTATGTATGTACGGCATGTATTGGAATACATGTCTATGTTGTTATGTTATAGACCTTTGAGTCTAAGTGATGTTATGTTACCGGGACCTTGAGTCCGATGTGATGTAAAGAATGTTTGTGTGTTGTTATGGAAGCGTTGTTTCAGAAGTAATCCCCGTGTTCTAATATTTAAGATGTGTGGGAAGTGTGAACTTTGGGGACAAAGTTCTTTTAAGGGGGGTAGATTGAAATACCCCAAACCTTAATATGTCAGTTAATTATATAATTATTATATTTTAAAGCTTATTTAGTCATTAAGAACATGTGGGAGAAATTCCCGAAGGAAACGGAGTCAGATATTGGTTTAAAAATACAGAACGGGCTTTAGAGCACGTTTTTCGAGAAACCTGGGAAATGTAATTTTAAACGGGTTTAATGGACTAATAAAAATTTATAGTCAATCATATGGCTATAATTAAATATTAGTCAAGGTCTAGGACCATAAAAATAAATGAAACAGAAATCCGGAAACCGGACCTGGACTGTTAAAACTGACAGTTCAGGAACTCACGGGTGTTATCTGCTAAATGACCATGTGCCACCTCCTCTCTACTTTTACAAAAAATTGACTTCTTCCCTTGTGTGAGGTAGCTCACGTTTTGGGCTCCTCCTTCTCTTGTTAATCACTCTATTCTATTAGTTAGAAGACAAAACAATAAAGGTGAACAAGTACAACTCACCCCTTTATTTTCTCTTTCCTCTATTTTCTTCCTCTCTATCGATTTCTCTCTCCCATTCCCAGCATCTTCTTCTTCATTTTGCTCCCCCATGGCGATTTCTTGAGCTCTCTCAGCCCCATCTTTCTCCTTCCTTGTTCCTTCACTAAATCAAGTCCAAATCGAAAACAAAATACACCAAAAATACTCACCTTGCTTTGGAGATCATTTTGCACCTTTCAAAATCTGCAAACTCCACATTTGACTTCCATGGGTGTAGCCCATTTTGAAGAGGAAACCACTCATTCTTGAAGCCAATCGGCTCTTTGGTTGCTTGAGGTAAGAAACAACTCGAAAATCCATCTATTTCTCCATCTTCCCCTTGACCGATTTTGGCCCTGTTTTGAACTCCATTTGTGGTTCTCCATTTTAGCTTGTTGAACCCTCATTAAGTGCTGGAGCTTTCTCATTTTCAATTCCAAACACTCCGTTGTGTAGTAGAAGGTAAAATCTCTTCATTTTTATGCTTAAACACCCTCTTGTTTTAGGGTCGTTGCAAGAGCTTTATTAATCCCTTAGTGCTCATTACCATTCATGGTATTTGGTCATTAGCGTAACAAACAAACCCATTGGAAATCGGTTGAGGAACAAGAAGTAAGGAGGAGGGAAAGTTGAAAGGAATCCAAGGTAAATAACTTACCTTAAGCTCATGTGGTGTTTTAAAGACTTTGTGTTTTATGTTTGTACAAATATAAATGCTCAGTGAAATGCAGGTGTTGCTAATAACATGAGGAAATTCAGTGTTTAATTTAATGTTGTTTAAGGGCCTAAGAGCCAAGCCTTTAAGTTTATGCACATTGGGTACTATTGTTGTGGAAATGATGAAATTTAGGTGTGGATGAGTGCCTTGAATGAGCTTGTTGGATTGTGTGTTTTGGAGGGTTAAATAATGTGTGGGAGCATGATAAAATTATGGAGAGATCATGTCAAAATTCGTGTAGAAATTTAATGGTTTAAATGCATTCTAGGTGGGAGCAAACTAGAGAACTACAAGTGTTTGAGAAGAAAAAAAAAACTTGGCATGAAAATTGGTTGGTAACTAGGTAGATGGAGATAGGAAGATGAGTGAACCTCAAGATAGAAATGATGCTTTTGGAGTGGTTAAAGTGGCGGGAGAAAACACTTGGGTTAGCTGCTATGCTAGGCATGAAATACCACTTAGAAGACCTATAGAAAAGCATTACAAGTGTTAAGGATTTTGTAAGGAATTGAGAGAGTATTTGAGGAACTTAGAAATAAACTTGTAAATGAATTTGGAGGAGGATATATGAAGGTTTAGTGTGCCAAATGATGTTAGAACCCATTAGGAGGCTTGTGGAGAAGTTTGGAGAAGGTTTGACAACTTAGGGCATGTTCTGGGGTGGTCCGACCCAGGGGTCCGACCCACAGTTGGGTCGGACGGCCTCTGTTGGTCACCCGTAAATGCTTCTGGAATGGTCCGACCCAGAGGACTTGGGTCGGACATGGGTCGGACGGGTGAGATTAAAGGACGGTAAAGTTTCTGGAATGGTCCGACCCAGTTGGTTGAGTCGGACATGGGTCGGACAAAGTAGAGTTTTTCAAACCCGAAAGTTACTGGAAGGGTCCGACCTAGTTGGTGGGTCGGACGGTGGGTCGGACAGACCAAAACTTACAAAAAAAAATGGAAAAGAATATGACAAATGTAGTTAACCCTAGGGGGTATAATGAAGGTAATCTAGGGTAAGTTTAGGCATTTAAAACATGTCATATAATCATGTAAAATACTTAGTAAAGCTCGAAGTTAAGTAAATTAATTAACCGACGTTATTAATCATATATAGGATTCTCCAACGGTGGAAACCAATCACAGCAAGGACCAAGGTATGGTTTTCTTGCAGTCTGTTGCCTACCGGTTTACACCGGCTTGTGTGTTGTTTGTTTTTCTATGTGTTTACAACCTTGTGAGATTAAATCATGAAACGAGTTTACAGTCCTTATTATTAATGTGACGTGTGCGTACCGATACTGGTAACCTCGAATGCGTGCTAACTGTAATTAACCAAAGCTAGGAACGTAAGAGAACGGTATCCGGTAATAACGTTCCCAACCTAAGGAACGTTCTAACCCGGCTATGTGTGTTAAGTCGTGGTATGTGTTGCCGAATTATGCCTTGCTTCCCTTGTATGACTAACTAGACTTTAATACTTACTTGTGTGAGATTGTGTTAAGTTCCCACTGTGGGACTTCTAACAAGTGCTAGCCGGGGAGTCAGGAATCCGGTCGTTCCGGTCACGCGTGTATGTACGGGGGTCGATATCTGAATCAAATTCGGCTCTCTCCCTATGTTAGGGTTGTTTTCCTTTTTGGACTTCAACCTCCCACTAGCTTAGCCAAAGCTTACCTACCTGACTTTCACTCGGGCTAGGGGGGAAATTATGTCACTAGTACAAAATAGACCAATCGCAGCGGTTGTTTTGGGTCTATCGCAGCAGTTCTAGAACCGCTGCGATGAGGTGCGCTGCGATAGGGTCTCGACCTATCTCAGCGGTTTTTGAACCGTTGCAGTAGGTTACCTATGGCAGCGGTTCCTAGCTAACAACCGCTGTCATAGGTGGGCTTCTGAAAAAAAAACAAGCCTATGGCAGCGGTTCCTAACTAACAACCGCTGCCATAGGTGGGCTTCTGAAAAAAAAACAAGCCTATTGCAGCGGTTGTTAGCTAGGAACCGCTGTCATAGGTATTTTTTTTTTAAAAAAAAATTCTGCTTCATCTTCTTCCTCGTGCAGCCATTCACCAGTTCAGAATCAGCGCAAAATATGTTCCTTTTTTCACCAGATCAAGTTGCAAAATTACCGTGAGGCGCACAACATGTTCCTTGTTCTCCAAACCTGTTGCAAAATTACCTTGAGATGAGAATACAGGGGCGCAACCCTTGTTCCTCGTCCACCAACCAGATTTGCAAAATTACAGTAAAAGAGGTGTAGATATGAGAAGAGAAAGAGGCACATAGCATATATGTTCTTGTTCGCCAGTTAGGGTTGCAAAATTACCGCGTGAGAATATTAATGGAGGCGCAGAGCATCTTGTTCTCAGTTAGGGTTACAAAATTACCGAAGTAAAGATAAGTTCGAGCATATTACCATGAGGGAAGAGAAGAAGAATAAATGAGTGAAAGAAGAAGAGAGCTAGCACAGAGCATGCGTACCTTGTTCGCCGTCGACCGTGAGTGAAGAGAGGAAGAGAGCGCAGAGTTGTTCCTTGTTCGCCGCGGCTAGAAGAAGGAGAGCGCAGAGCATAATTAACGTCAGTTAACAGAGGAGAAACTTTTATATTAAAACAAAAAGTCTATTGCAGCGGTTCCTAGTAAGAACCGCTGCAATAGGCTATAAAAAACTGGGAAAGTGAAATTTTTGAAAAAAATAAGCGGGATTTTTTTTTTTGAAAAAATCGACCTACCTATTGCAGCGGTTCCTAGTAAGAACCGCTGTAATAGGCTAAAAAAACTGGGAAAGTGAAATTTTTGAAAAAAATAAGCGGGAATTTTTTTTTTTTGAAAAAATCGACCTACCTATTGCAGCGGTTCCTAGTAAGAACCGCTGCAATAGGCTAAAAAAACTGGGAAAGTGAAATTTTTGAAAAAAATAAGCGGGAATTTTTTTTTTTTGAAAAAATTGACCTACCTATTGCAGCGGTTCCTAGTAAGAACCGCTGCAATAGGCTAAAAAAACTGGGAAAGTGAAATTTTTGAAAAAAATAAGCGGATTTTTTTTTTTGAAAAAATCGACCTACCTATTGCAGCGGTTCCTAGTAACAACCGCTGCAATAGGCTAAAAAAACTGGGAAAGTGAAATTTTTGAAAAAATAAGTGGGAATTTTTTTTTGAAAAAATCGACCTACCTATTGCAGCGGTTCCTAGCTAACAACCGCTAACAATATGCTTAAAAAAAGCGGATAGTGAAATTTTTTTTAAAAAAAATAAGCGGGATTTTACTGAAAAAATCGCCTACCTACCGCGGCGCCCCTATTGCAGCGGTTGTAAGAGGAACCACTGCAATAGGTAGTTTTAAAATTTTCGCGTCACCTACCGCAACGGTTGTTTGCTAGGAACCGCTGCGGTAGGTGACACGAAAATTTTAAAACGTCCTATTACAGTGGTTCCTCTTACAACCGCTGCAATAGGGGCGCTGCGGTAAGCCTGTTTTGTACTAGTGTGTGTTGATGTGCTCGGGTCTCTATACCCATCTCATCTTTTAAGTTAAGTTATTCATTTGACTAACAAAACAGCAATGTGATATGTGTTAAGCTAAACATGGGGATGGATTCATTCTCTAGGCTTACAGGTTGACTAACTATGTTGGTTGGTTCCTAAAGTGAATTGTTTGCACAATGTATGTGTTGTTATTGTTCTGCAATAATTCTTGTTAAGTATATGCATGATGTATGTTAAAATCAACGCCATGTTATCATGACAAATAGTTGCGTGTATCCCGGTAGTCAGCGGGCTGCACGTTAACCATGCCAGCAAAAGGTTGCTGACTCCCTTTGGGGGCTATGTTTATTTGCAGGATGAGGATCGAGGAAGCGGAATGGCTTTAGATCCTAGTTTGCTGATACTTTTGTTATTTTGGACGTTGGGCCCGAGTAGTGTTTGTACACTCGAGGTCGTATATTTTGGTGGATGTAGGATTAGTTGGTGATCTTTGTACAGTTACACTCGGTATATTGTGATTCTTTTTGGATAGGTGATTTTTGGAAGGTTGTAATTATGCTCGGGATTCTCGTAATCAGACCGATACATTGTATGTAACTGCCTTGTTAGCCACGTGGGTGGCTAACGGCGTGTAACACCGCCCTTTTTGGTATATGGTTAAGTTATGATTTCCGCTGCAATTATTGATTAAGTGTGAAGGTTATGGTTGGGGTGTTACATAGCTCTTGTAGCTTCACGAGTGCCTGACTGAGAGGCTGGCCAATGTCGGTAAACTGTCTCGATGCAGAGAACCTCTTGGATCGGGGTGAGGCCTTGATGCTCTGCTTTGCAGCACTTGGTTTTTGTATGGTGCTCACTTGGTATGAAACTTGAGCTGCTTTGACCAGTCCTGACTTAAAGGCCTTGATACTCACACTCTGGGCTTTGGGTTGTCCCAGCTTCAGCTTACCTTTGTGAATCTTTTCTTCCATGACCCTTACCTATCCCATCAGCATGTCAAAATTAGGGAAGTATGTGCAACTCAGCTCGTTGTTGTATTGTCTCTGCATATTGTCCACAATCATTCGAATCTGTTCTTGCTCATCCATTTTTGTAGGCATTGCAGCGGCCTTCATCCTCCACCTTTTGATGAAGTCGGACACTAATTCACTGTTTCCCTGCCGGGTGCTGGCAAGGTCGGACCTGGTGACTTCAAGATTCTTAGCATACTCGAAATGGTGCAGGAAAGCCTCACAAACCTCTTCATAGGTTTTGGTGTTCATCCTTTGAGTCAAGTACCAACGTTGAGGTATTTCATCAAGATAACGGGCGAAAACCTTGGCCTTCTGCATGTCATTCAACCTGAGGATGGACATTTCCCTATCGAACATCGCCAGATGGACCTGCGGGTCTGAGGTACCCTTGTACAGAGCAAGTGTGGGTAGCTTCAACTTTAGAGGGAGATTAACCTCGGGGTATGATTCCATAGAAGAGTAATCGAAACCAGCTGGCTTGCTGGCTTTTTCCATGCGCTCGATCCTTTTCAGGGCCTTCCTTAATTCTGTAGTTAGTTGGCGGTCCGGGACGACTTGCCCCACAAATCTTTGTGCATCCTGGGCCTCAACAGAGTTAACTTCGATGTAATCACGCTCGTTCCCAGAGTTAGCAATCTTTCCTGAAATGTTTTCTTGATGACCAGCCTCAAGGGAATTGATTTTGCTTTTCAGCTCTTCGATGATGGTGACATACTTAGCCTCCATGTCATTAGTGGTGGACCTATGTTTCTGTTCCATGGCTTCAAAGGCAGCCATGTACCTTTGCTCTAAGGCTGCAAACTGGGCCTCCATATTGACTGGGTTTCCTCCCTCTGCCATACTCGGGATTTGGGCTTATCTGGTGGAAAACAAAAGTGGATTGAGCTAAAATTCTGGACCGTGAAGAAGTTTTAGGTAAAAACTTGTTTCGGCTGCAAGAAAAGCACTTGAGCTGGAGTGTTTTGAAGATTGTGGGTAGGCACTGAGGCTCAAAATAAGTTGGAAGGGAGGCGTCTAGAAATGTTTGAAGAATGCGGCTCTTGGGCCAGAATATTTTGAGAATTGGGCGCTTGGGCCAGAATGTATTTGGGCTAGAGGTAAAGCATATGGGCTAAAATGATTTCTAAACCATGTTCTTGATGTGATTTGGAACTTGGGCCAAGTAACGCATATTGGGCCTAAAAGATGATGCCTGTGTCATGGATCTTGGGTCAAAGCCCAAGTGAAAAGTCTTCCTAGACTAGGATGAGCCTTGAAATGGAAAGGCCTGATGGATTTTCACGAATTGCTTTGGGTGGATTTGTTTTTCGTGGGCCTAGAACTAAATTGATAATTCAAATTGGGCTGAAAGAGAGAAATCACCTAAGTCTAAACTTTTGGGCCTGAGCCCGAACAAACAATTCATTCAAACCAAACAAGGCCTTTGGGCTGCAAACAATAAAGCCGTAAATTCGGGTTGGGCTAGATTGATGTTGGAGAAGTTCCTATCAATCTCTAGGCTGGGTAGTGGGACGATCATACAAGCAGACAAGGCCCACACAAATTCAACATGTCCTCACTAGACGCTTAAACCAAACCGGGTATGGATCGATCCGGAGAGGTGCTTGGGGCATGGGCCCAGGTCACCATAAAGGAATAGAGCGTGCACGCTATTCTCTTTGGGCTTCCCCACTTTTTTCACATCACCTGAAGGTGTGCGTCTACGGTCGGGTCTTTGACTGACCAAACAATGGGCTAGGTAAGGACACTGCCAGGAAAACGCTTGGGGCTAAAGCCCAGGTATTAAGGGGATGTGGATAGACGACATCCTCCTCTTTTCCCCCGCTTATTCACATCACCTAAAAGGTGTGAGTCCCTGACAGGGGACCCTCAAACGGGTCCCGAGGTGAAATCAGTTTCCGTGGACCATCGCTCTCATATGATGCAAAGGTACGGAAATTAAAGTGCGCATAAAAGAAAACAAACAAAGTAATAAATCCATAAATAAACAATTTTCGAGTTAAGCCCTCTTTCTTAAAAATTAAACAAGTTAAAATTAAGAAGTTTGTCCCCAGTAGAGTCGCCAGTCTGTGAGCCTCGATTTTAAACCCTATCCTATGTGGATTAAGTTGATTAGGATCTAGTCGGGTTTTAGGTCCACTTATAACCTAAGATTAATAACTATGTCATATAACAATAATTATTAAAACCTAAGCTAGCTCACTCGAACCTATTATGAGTCGCCACCTAATTTTAACCTAGAGTAAATTAGGAAAGGAGAGTTCAGGTTCGGGGGCTTGATATTCGACTTAATTAGGGTTCAATTACTTTCATTACCCTCCCTAGGTCGTTTTTCCTCTACTTGGTTAATTTACGGCTTTCTACAAAGTTGTTTTTAACCTAGGTGCGCGCTTCTGTTTTTTTTTTTTTTGTATTTTTAACATTTTTTTGACAGAAAATTAAAGTGAAGTTAAAAGCTACCTAAACTAGGGTTCCGGAGGCAGAATTAGGTCAAATTTTGTTTACGTCCGTAGCCACGGACCCCATGTCCGAGACCACGGACCCCGGTTAACCTAATTATTGAAATACCCCGAACTTAAATATAGGGATTTAAAATTAATCTAATACGTATTTAAGGGCCTAATGACGCCTAAGTAATATTGGTAAGGATAAATAAATCCAAAAGAAATGAAGAGATGCTTAAAAAGTGAAAAACGCTAAATAAGCGTTAAATAACCATAGGAGGTATGAGACCTCGGTTAGCGTATTATATGAATTATAAAGGCTTAATAAGACCTAAATAATATAAGGGAACAACTCCCAAAGAAAACGGATCCATAAAATGGATTAAAACCACAAACGAACCTTAAAGCGCGTTTTTCAAGGAAACCGGGAAAAACGCGACTTTAAGCGGGTTAAATGGACTCGTAACAATTTTGGTCAACCAAATAGCCATTAATAACCATTAATGAGGGTCTAGAACCAATAAAATCAATAACCGAGAAAATAGTAAAAACTGTCAAAAACGGGAAGTTGTCGGGTGAGAGTGTAAATAAACAAAACTAGTATGTTCACTATTGAAAATAAAAATCAAATGTGAGTGTGTGCAGTGTGTGAGCCGATTACACCCCCCCCTCTCACACTCTCAATTCTCTATTATTCACAAAAGGCAAAAAGTAAACTAAAAAGCAAAAAGTAAAAGCTTTACTTTTACACTCTCTCTCTTCTATCCCCACACTCCCTCACGTACTGCACTCCCTCCTTCCTCTCTATTCTCTTCTTCCTCCTCAAGCAGCCGATAATGGCGATTTGCATACCACCATACAGCCCTCCTCTTCTCTCTTCTTGTTGAAGGCTCAATCCTTCTCCAAATGCAACAAAAATTACACCATTAGATTCCCCTTGCGAAGGAGATCATCTTCCTCCTTTCAAAAATCGAAAACACCCATTTTCATCTCCATGGGTATTCTCCATTTGAATGTTTGAGACCACCAATGGAAGCTCCTCCTTCTTCTTGATGTTTTAAGGTAAAAATAATCATGAAAACTCAACCTTTTCTAGCCCTTGTTGGCAAAACGAATTTTGTGTTAAACCCTTGCCTTGCTCTTTGTGTTCCAGCCGACTTTGGCTTATTCTATGGGCTAGA
This sequence comes from Limonium bicolor, assembly GCA_023374045.1. Lineage (NCBI taxonomy): Eukaryota > Viridiplantae > Streptophyta > Magnoliopsida > Caryophyllales > Plumbaginaceae > Limonium > Limonium bicolor. The sequence goes on from CM041778.1 coordinate 331,563,726, forward strand.
AACTTCACTCTCTTGCTAACCAAGGACCCCACTCATTGGTTGTAAGGTAATGTTCTTTCTAAACCCTAAAAATAACTAAATTCTAGGGTTAGTTGTGAATGAATGATAAGTTAGAATTGTGTGTTGGTATGGGCTGTAGCATTGGAGTGTAGACTCCATTTGGAACCGAGAACAAGAAGGAAAGGAAGGAAAAGAAAGAAGAAAGGAAGAGAAGGGGAAGAAAGAAAGAGGAACAAAAATCACAAGGTAAAATACATTACCTTGAGCTAGTTTTGTATGGTATAGTGTAACAGTTTTGAGTATTGGAATTGAGTAGTGTACATGGGAATGAGTAATAAGTATATTGTAGTATGATGAAGAAAAGAATGTAACAGTTTTGAGGTTTAAAAGATGGTTAAAAGCTTGGGTAAACATTGGGTAAAGTATGTGTATGTGCAGGAAAAATATTGTGGTATATTGTGTAGAATGATGTGTGACTTGATTTGGGGAATTGGAATGAATGTGTCAGCTGAGAATGTATGTGGGCAATGTTAAAAATATAGGGGAACCTCTGCCCAAATTTGTATGGAAATAGGAGGACTTAGTTGTGTAAGAGAAGAAAACTACCTAGGTAATAACTAGGTGTATTTGGAGAGTTTAAGTGAGTAGTTTAGTACTTTGTAACATATTTAGAAGAGGATTTAAGTAATGGGGTGGAACTAGGATTGGGGCAATGCATTGAGGATGTTAGGAGTAGCATTAGTAGGGGGAGTATTGAATGGTATGAGGGAAGGAAAAATCTGTAACAATTGTAGAAGAAAGAAAGCTGTAACAGTGGAGAAAAATGTAACAGTGGAGTGTATTTTGTAACAGATTTTGGTAGAGTGGATTAGGCTAGTTTAAAGTGCTTAATCAATGCTAAAATATACTAGATTATATGTAGGAATATTGGGGAATAGATTGGTAGAAGTTTGGAGTTGAAACATAATCAAAACATATATATTTACAATACTGTAACTTGTCCGGGTTTGTAAACAAGTACACAAACCCGGACATGTCAAAAAACACGGCAGAAGGTATTTCAGAATGGATGGTCCGGGTTTGTAAACCAAGACCTAAACCCGGACCACCCCTAAAATGCACCCGAGAGTTTTGCAAAGGAATGGTCCGGGTTTGCAAACCAACCCCTAAACCCGGACCACCCAAATTTTTCACCCGAGAGAAACTACACTGCATGGTCCGGGTTTGTAAACCCAGCCCTAAACCCGGACCACACTTAAATTCCATCCGAGAGTGACCAAACATTATGGTCCGGGTTCGTAAACCTGGACACTAACCCGGACCCTACTAAAAACCTTCCAGAATGTGTTCTAAAGCTATTCTAAGGTAGGGTAAGGATGGGTAATGATTGTATAAGATGATTAAGACATAATTAACGATGTTTAATGGTCAGTAAGGCTATAAACAAGCTTAGAAAATAATTGTAAGTAAGTAACTTAAGTAAATGTATTTAAGTAACAAATAGTTAGTAAGTATAAACTAGGAAACTTTAGGAAAGTAATAAGTAAGGTCAATTATGGATAATTAACCATCCAACTGTATGTATGTGATAGGATTCAAATAGTTGAACACCGAAGGGAGTCGGTGAGTCCAAAGTCAACGGTGAAAGGTATGATTTCTTCATGCTCTGTATCCTAACCTGGTTACCCCGATTTGTGTGCTTATGTGATCACTCAAATAAGATAAATGCACGAATTGGACTTTATCGCACTTAACTGTGTTTGGACTATTTTGTTCTTGCTGTATTCGCTCGAACACTTAGTTTGTATAATTCATGAAATGTATGGATGAGAATGAAGTGTATGTATGTGGATGTGTACTTGTGTAGTGTATTAACCCTTGGTATGGGTGTAATGACTTCTGCTAATTCCTAACTACCTAACTCCTAACTTGAGTATTGAGTAAATGGAATGAGTAGAAGTCCGATATAGTTTCGGCCACGCGTGAGGATAAGGAAACACAAGAGGTTGGATCCGAATCCTGGCTGTAATCTTTTCCATGGACCAATTCCCTTGAATGTGTAGCATCCTGGATTAGTGGGCCACCCTAAAGCCCGGTGGTGGGATGTAGTAATCCCTGCCCGGAGGTCATACCGACTTAACCTGAGTAAAGTAAGTAAGAAGTAAGTATTGTATGTGTATCGGTCTTGACTGTTGTAAGTCATTGACCTTGAGTAAATGAGTATTGGACACCCGATTAACCCGGGTGTGTAAAGAAGCTAACAAGCCTTCTGTGTGAATTGGAGAAGTGTATCTCCGTATTGCATATTGAGTATGCAATGAGTATGTATTGTGTATGTGTATTCTGGAAGATGGTAAGTAAGTATGGGTTGACTTGTATTGTCTTCCAACCCTGCATTGTACTGTGCGTATGTATGTATACCTTGTGTAGTATTGTAGTATCGTGAATGAAAGCATGTATGTATGTATGTATGTATGTAAGTATGTATGCATGTATGTAATGCAAAATGAATTGCATGTATTCGACCAAATGGTCGGCGTACCCTCGCTAGTACGCGGGGTATGCGGTTATCATATTCAGCGAAAGCTGACCCCCTCGGGGGAACGTTTTTAGTGTGCAGGTACCCGGAGCGGATACGGTCAAGGTAAGATACCGGTGGCACGCCTCGTATTTAGAAGTATCTAGTTTGTGAGGAATGGGTAGTAGATTGACTCCTAGTGAGTATGTATGAATTTGGGAGAAGTATTATATTGAGTTGGAACCTAGTAAACTCGGTATGTGCAGTGTATTAACTTGTATTGAGTGATGGAGTATTGTATCGAATGGAGTATTGTAGTACTCAGTAAGTAAAGGGAGTATGTATTGTATTTGTGTAGTACTCGGATATTCCGGTCCATCAGACCGATGCTGTATTTAGTAGTAGCCTTGTTAGTCACGTGGGTGGCTAACGGCGTTGTATCACCCGCCGTTGAGTAAGTATGTAACCGCTACGTGAGTACGATTGTATAAGGAGATTGGACGGTAATGACGGTATTAGCGGTAGGGGTGTTACAAAAAGTGGTATCAGAGCGATGTATCGCTCTGATGACTGGAAGTATCGAGTTAGGAATACCGAGTTAGGAGTTGGAAGCTTAGGGCTAAGGGCTGAGTGATAGCGTTAGAGATACGCTAGTTGGGAATCACCGGAGTGTACCGGATACCTACAATACCAGTCCCGCCCACCGCATTCCCCATTGTATAACTTGGAAAAGGACGCCAGAGAGAAGGAAAGTCCTCTCATAATCGGGAAAACCCGATCTGGCAGTAGTGAGATATTCCTATAAGAGGAAAGAACCCGACATATGGAAGATTTCAAGAAATGGAAGTTCCGGAGATGGGTCCCAGATGAACAACAATACCCGCACTCAATAGCGGTTGAATGAGCACTCCAACCGTAAGGAGGCTGCAACTTACAACAGCATGGGGCGACGTGCTTAGTAGTCGCGAAACCTGGCTAATCAGCCAGCAGCTGGAAAGGAGGCACTAAGCGTGCAACAGAGCAGAAAAAGGAGCAGTAACAAAACCCGAGATACAAGTCTACGGGGCAGTAATAGTAAAGTAACACCAGCAACGGTGTACTAGTTGACTAAGGACATAGTCAGGAACGGTTAACTCCAAAAACCACAACGCCAAAAGGTTACAATACCTGGCCGACATAGCTCACATAGCTACAAGAGCATCCACGGGATATAATCCGATAGGACTACAAGAGTAGTGCCTAAACAAGCTAAGGCTCAATAACCACAATAAATGAGCAAAAGGAATAACGCTAAACCAAATCAAATGGGAATCTCCAAGGATTGGAGAAGTACCCCGATCAATGACAGCCATGTCATGATCACAGAGGAACTACTTAAAGGATTAAGTATCCCAATTATAGATCAATAAGATCAAGGGAAGAGTCAACAAGACTACCAAACACGGATGGGAACCATACCGTGACCAGTAGAGGTTTACCCAAAAACCACCAGTACCACGCACTTGCCACGGCAAGTGCAGTAAGGACAGAAATATGTAGAGGAACCCTAACACACCACAAGTACATAGTAATGTACTGTGGCCGTAATAGAACAGCTAAAGGATCACACATCCTAAAAACTGGGAGAATGGAACCTCGGAAAGGCCTGACTGTCTGACCATTGCACGAGGAACATACCAGTCAGCAAGAAGCTAGACTTGGTCAAAACCCCAGAACATGGCTATGCCATGAAGAACTTCTTTTAACACCGAACTGTTATTTTTCAAAACCAAGATTTCTTTCAAAAACCACAACCTTTCTTTTAAAACCTTGGATTTTAAAACCAAACCAACAGAATTACGGTGAGTATCATAAAATGATACAAGAGGAGTTAACAATAGAATACTTCACCTAGGCGTGTGATGAACACTACGAGTGTACCCAATTACGGGATGTGGGACAACTGCACTCCGAAGGAGCTTGCGGGCCTGACACATAGTCGGGTAAGTGGTAACGTATCAACATGGTACCCCACATATGTATACATGTAGTGAACGACACACGGGAAGTAGTCAACTCCGTTCTACGGACTATGAGTGAAATCAAACAAGAACAGCTGGACACCTCAGTCAATCAAGTAAAAAGGAACTCAGAGAATCCATCTGAAGATAAGGAGTAAGAACTAGGAAGTGCAAAGAGCACAGACTAGTCGGTATGGACAATGGATATGTCTCAAGGACATCAAGCAAATATATGGCAGCTGGAAAGTATACCCAGCCTAACACAGTAAGGCCACTGCCTAAACGTGAACACAACAATGCTCAACAAACAGGACAGAGCTCCCAAGGGCAATCACTAGATTACCATGAAGTATAATCCACCATTGGAGAGGATCTTAAACCTAGTCAAGAACACTAGGAGAAAATATAAACGGGCTACCCAAGAATGGGAGACGTTGCAACCCTAAGAGGAATAACTCAAACTACAATACCACAAGGCGGTATAGTAGACACAGCATATCATATACATTAGCCGGATGTAACGGCATAACTTAACAACACCTAGGAGCAATCCTTGAAGGGTGACTGGATTAACAACAGTCAAACAAAGCGTCAAGATAAGAATACAGGAGCTGGAACGAACACTCGGTTAGAACACCGAAGGGATTTCACTTAACAGGAAATACCCTAAACTACGAGAAGGCACTGATTAGCACCAGATTGCCAAAAGGGTCTCCTATGAAAGGAAGCGTGATGTCACGACTTGCCATGGAGCCCAGTAATACCTCCAACCTATGGGGTATACAAGGAGTGGAAACATGTATAAGCAGCCTACAAAGAGCATAGCTCGCAACAATTCAGCTTAAAGCCATAAATCGACTACGTTATACCATTTGATAACAAGACTCACAAGAGATATTGTCTCATACGACAAGAAATCAACAACTGGACCATCAATTCAAACCCAACATCCTGAGTGGCTTAGAGTAATGGCCAACCCAGTGTCACTGTCACTAGAGCATCAGTCTAGTATACAGTTGACAAGCTTTTAATTACCTTCATGCCTTCTGTAGCAATGGTAGCACAGAGGCATAAGAATCATGATAATGCCAACATTGGCCTAGTCCACACTTGGACACTACGAGAAACCTAAGGGAAGGTACCCCTCGTTAGCCAAAGACCACCAATGTGGTGAAGATGTGAACCCTTAGAAAGGCTTCCATCTATTATAACAGAAAAGCCTACGCATATAGATATTGCCAAGGGGCGAGGGAATAAGGAAATGAGATTTCCAAACCATTATGACTTAAGGAGTAAGTATACTTCACATGCACCCAAGCATGTGGTGAACCATTGTATAAATACTAACATAGCAAACTTTGTCATTAGACCTATGAGTGGAGACAAACCCCTCAACAAGAACTTCATTTACCAATGACAGAGTACTCTCCAACTGGAGAACGGGACCAGAAAACCCTTGAAGTTCTTGAGATGTCCCAGTGATGTACATACAAGTAAAACTACACAGCTAGATCCTATAACCAATGCTCAGCATTGAAAGACAATAATTGTCAAAACAATCAACGGGAATGCACATTGCACACCATGAATGACCAGCGCTCAAGAGAGCTTGTAACCCGACAAATTACTTCATCCATTACCAACCAAGATACTTGGTAAATTATATCATGAATGAGGAAGTAATGTGAGGTAAGCTAACCTACACATGAAACCTAAATTGAAATAAAACATCCCCACAATGGGAAGATAATAGTATTGCGGTATACTACGACAACCGTCATACATATGACTAGGAACCTCCTAGTGTATGTACACCATAAGGAAATGGTGCCAACGATAATGGCAAGGAGTAAAGGTAAGCTACCACAGTAACGGAGACCATAAAAACGATGTTGTATAGTGAGTAAGAATACGGTGCGCAACAAGCGACCGCTATGAGGAAGTAGTTAGACAATGACACGAAGTATAAGTATGAGATGACAAGCAGAAATATTCACCCCTATCACATAAGTGATTTACTGCCAAGCGTTTACGCCTCTGCACTCTGTATGACTGAGTGTTTTGGTATTGCACTCGCGCAGTAATGATCTAATGCGATAGCTCGGAATATGGGAAATGTAAACCGTAGTAAACCTTCCTTTCACCAACAACATGGCATAAGCCAGTCAAGAAAGCTTAACAACAAACCGTGCGGCCTAAGGCCAAAGAAGCACGAAGAGTGTAAGCACACTAACAATCACAAGATGTGAATCCCATTGGAATAAAAAGGTGAAAGAAGACTAAAGAAAGTCACTTGGACCGACGCATTGAGAATGCAAGGTCATACAAGCAAAGAACACTTGTACTGAACCAGAAGAACTAGTGTAATTCAGAAGCTAGTGACAACAGAGGAAGCACTACAACTAGGTAGTGACTTAACCTCGCCCGACAACAAGTCGGAGGAACTTAGGGAATAATCGTGGGAGTACGAATAGTACGTGTAATAGATTACCAGAGAGCTGGTTACAATCTAAAACTCATTGAGTTCAAATAGCAGTGAAAGAATACCACACTGTTAGTAAACCTTATTTCCACAATAGAGGGATAGAAAGGTGATGTATAGCACATTAAGGATAACATGAAGGGTGAGTAACCCAAGTTATCAGGGTCGCGCAGCAGAAGCTAGTGGGCCCTAGCTAGGAAATGTAATACACCTAGTAAGTATGAAAGAATGGCTATTACTGCCTTGAAGCCGAATAGGCTAGAACTTAATTAATTATGAGTTAAATAAACTCATATAGGAATCCTCGGTGCAAAGACTAAACCATTGGTATGGTTAAGACCCTTTGATCAGAGCATATTGTATAGTATATCGTAGTGAAGCTAAACGCTTCAGATTGCCCAAATCGAGCAAACCAATGTTTATTAGTAACATATGGTAGATTACGTGGGCGTAATCCCTTTTAAGGGGGGTAGAGCGAAAACCGCTTAATGTAAGTTTCATGAACAAAACACATAAACTATAATGTGCATAACACAAATGAGAATCGAATTGATGATTGGTACTTATGTTAAATAAACATACGAATTCATTCATATGGTAACTGTGGTAATTGGGCACAAGAGATGCGAATACCATAGGATGAATATACCCATCTTGTAACCACAGTGTAAAAGTATTAGTAAAGAGGAGTATAGTAACTCTTAGGGAAACGATAATCCCTGTAGTGTGTGCCTATCTGAAGTTAGACATGGTATTACGATGCATGAGTCGGTATAAAACCGATGTATAACCTGGAGGAAATTGAGTTCCCTAGGTGATTGTAATGAGGAATTGAGAATGAGTAGTGGACGGACTTCCACAAGTATTGTAGCCTTAAAGAGGTAGTACGAATTGATTATGAGTAGTAGAGGAATGTAGCCCATGAGTGGTGTATTCGTAAGTACGTTATTGGAAGTAAATTGAGGACATCTGAATTTCATAAGTATTGTATTCCCTAGTTAGAATATTAGAGATAATAGAGAGTAATGGATGAAAGTAGAGAAGATTGATGAAATGAGCACTTAGGCATCGAATTCCGAGGAAAGTATTTGGGAAGTAGATTGAGAATGGCTGATGGACTGAATTTCATCCTTTGGAGTTGTATGAAATTGTAATTATGACTAGGAAGAGTAAAAAGGTAGAAAATGAAAATGATTGAATTATCTGTTGTTTGAAACTGATGTGGGAAGTCGAACTTGATCCTAATCAGATCAAGGGAAACCGAACACAAATTGGTGTGGAAAGATAGTTCAACACTGATGCTGATCACATCAGGGTCGAATGATTCTTGAAGCTCCCCTCAAGTGGTCACAAGAATCACACACAAGATAGAAGTAATGAATATAAATTGGAATTTGGAGTTGTGTGTTTTAGGAAATTCTGATTAGTAGTTGTGAAAGAAGTTTTCCTTAGACTGAGAATAAGGATTTGGCTAGAAGCTTATACCGGAGAAGATAGTAGTGTAGCATGTTGTATTATTCCAAGGGCAGCAGGACATAGAGGAGTCCTGTGTCGAGATGACCTGAGTGCCTGCGGGATTGTAATGTGTATTGCATTGCTTTGGGGATAGCTTGCATTGTATTTATGTGAAAACCTAGTAATGGGGAACCAATGGTTGGTAGTAATGTGGATTGGAGTAATTATAGTACATTTGGATGGTATGGTATGTAGAAACCTTGAGTAATGGATTTGGGAATTAGTAAGGAGGAAGAATGTATGACCGTAGTATTAGACATGTAAGAATGAGTAAGCATTGTAAACTTATAACCTCGAACAACTTTGAGGACAAAGTTCTTAAGGGGGGTAGATTGAAATACCCCGAACTTAAATATAGGGATTTAAAATTAATCTAATACGTATTTAAGGGCCTAATGACGCCTAAGTAATATTGGTAAGGAAAAATAAATCCAAAAGAAATGAAGAGATGCTTAAAAAGCGATAAACGCTAAATAAGCGTTAAATAACCATAGGAGGTATGAGACCTCGGTTAGTGTATTATATGAATTATAAAGGCTTAATAAGACCTAAATAATATAAGGGAACAACTCCCAAAGAAAACGGATCCATAAAATGGATTAAAACCACAAACGAACCTTAAAGCGCGTTTTTCAAGGAAACCGGGAAAAACGCGACTTTAAGCGGGTTAAATGGACTCGTAACAATTTTGGTCAACCAAATAGCCATTAATAACCATTAATGAGGGTCTAGAACCAATAAAATCAATAACCGAGAAAATAGTAAAAACTGTCAAAAACGGGAAGTTGTCGGGTGAGAGTGTAAATAAACAAAACTAGTATGTTCACTATTGAAAATAAAAATCAAATGTGAGTGTGTGCAGTGTGTGAGCCGATTACACCCCCCCTCTCACACTCTCAATTCTCTATTATTCACAAAAGGCAAAAAGTAAACTAAAAAGCAAAAAGTAAAAGCTTTACTTTTACACTCTCTCTTCTATCCCCGCACCCCTCACGTACTGCACTCCCTCCTTCTGCTCTATTCTCTTCTTCCTCCTCAAGCAGCCGATAATGGCGATTTGCATACCACCATACAGCCCTCCTCTTCTCTCTTCTTGTTGAAGGCTCAATCCTTCTCCAAATGCAACAAAAATAACACCATTAGATTCCCCTTGCGAAGGAGATCATCTTCCTCCTTTCAAAAATCGAAAACACCCATTTTCATCTCCATGGGTATTCTCCATTTGAAGGTTTGAGACCACCAATGGAAGCTCCTCCTTCTTCTTGATGTTTTAAGGTAAAAATAATCATGAAAACTCAACCTTTTCTAGCCCTTGTTGGCAAAACGAATTTTGTGTTAAACTCTTGCCTTGCTCTTTGTGTTCCAGCCGACTTTGGCTTATTCTATGGGCTAGAAACTTCACTCTCTTGCTAACCAAGGACCCCACTCATTGGTTGTAAGGTAATGTTCTTTCTAAACCCTAAAAATAACTAAATTCTAGGGTTAGTTGTGAATGAATGATAAGTTAGAATTGTGTGTTGGTATGGGCTGTAGCATTGGAGTGTAGACTCCATTTGGAACCGAGAACAAGAAGGAAAGGAAGGAAAAGAAAGAAGAAAGGAAGAGAAGGGGAAGAAAGAAAGAGGAACAAAAATCACAAGGTAAAATACATTACCTTGAGCTAGTTTTGTATGGTATAGTGTAACAGTTTTGAGTATTGGAATTGAGTAGTGTACATGGGAATGAGTAATAAGTATATTGTAGTATGATGAAGAAAAGAATGTAACAGTTTTGAGGCTTTAAAAGATGGTTAAAAGCTTGGGTAAACATTGGGTAAAGTATGTGTATGTGCAGGAAAAATATTGTGGTATATTGTGTAGAATGATGTGTGACTTGATTTGGGGAATTGGAATGAATGTGTGAGCTGAGAATGTATGTGGGCAATGTTAAAAATATAGGGGAACCTCTGCCCAAATTTGTATGGAAATAGGAGGACTTAGTTGTGTAAGAGAAGAAAACTACCTAGGTAATAACTAGGTGTATTTGGAGAGTTTAAGTGAGTAGTTTAGTACTTTGTAACATATTTAGAAGAGGATTTAAGTAATGGGGTGGAACTAGGATTGGGGCAATGCATTGAGGATGTTAGGAGTAGCATTAGTAGGGGGAGTATTGAATGGTATGAGGGAAGGAAAAATCTGTAACAATTGTAGAAGAAAGAAAGCTGTAACAGTGGAGGAAAATGTAACAGTGGAGTGTATTTTGTAACAGATTTTGGTAGAGTGGATTAGGCTAGTTTAAAGTGCTTAATCAATGCTAAAATATACTAGATTATATGTAGGAATATTGGGGAATAGATTGGTAGAAGTTTGGAGTTGAAACATAATCAAAAACATATATATTTTACAATACTGTAACTTGTCCGGGTTTGTAAACAAGTACACAAACCTGGACATGTCAAAAAACACGGCAGAAGGTATTTCAGAATGGATGGTCCGGGTTTGTAAACCAAGACCTAAACCCGGACCACCCCTAAAATGCACCCGAGAGTTTTGCAAAGGAATGGTCCGGGTTTGCAAACCAACCCCTAAACCCGGACCACCCAAATTTTCACCCGAGAGAAACTACACTGCATGGTCCGGGTTTGTAAACCCAGCCCTAAACCCGGACCACACTTAAATTCCATCCGAGAGTGACCAAACATTATGGTCCGGGTTCGTAAACCTGGACACTAACCCGGACCCTACTAAAAACCTTCCAGAATGTGTTCTAAAGCTATTCTAAGGTAGGGTAAGGATGGGTAATGATTGTAAGATGATTAAGACATAATTAACGATGTTTAATGGTCAGTAAGGCTATAAACAAGCTTAGAAAATAATTGTAAGTAAGTAACTTAAGTAAATGTATTTAAGTAACAAATAGTTAGTAAGTATAAACTAGGAAACTTTAGGAAAGTAATAAGTAAGGTCAATTATGGATAATTAACCATCCAACTGTATGTATGTGATAGGATTCAAATAGTTGAACACCGAAGGGAGTCGGTGAGTCCAAAGTCAACGGTGAAAGGTATGATTTTCCATGCTCTGTATCCTAACCTGGTTACCCCGATTTGTGTGCTTATGCGATCACTCAAATCAGATAAATGCACGAATTGGACTTTATCGCACTTAACTGTGTTGGACTATTGTTTCTTGCTGTATTCGCTCGAACACTTAGTTTGTATAATTTTCATGAAATGTATGGATGAGAATGAAGTGTATGTATGTGGATGTGTACTTGTGTAGTGTATTAACCCTTGGTATGGGTGTAATGACTTCTGCTAATTCCTAACTACCTAACTCCTAACTTGAGTATTGAGTAAATGGAATGAGTAGAAGTCCGATATAGTTTCGGCCACGCGTGAGGATAAGGAAACACAAAGAGGTTGGATCCGAATCCTGGCTGTATCTTTTCCATGGACCAATTCCCTTAATGGGTAGCATCCTGGATTAGTGGGCCACCCTAAATCCCGGTGGTGGATGTGTAATCCTGCCGGAGGTCATACCCGACTTAACCTGAGTAAAGTAAGAAGTAAGTATTGTATGTGTATCGGTCTTGACTGTTGTAAGTCATTGACCTTGAGTAAATGAGTATTGGACACCCGATTAACCCGGGTGTGTAAAGAAGCTAACAAGCCTTCTGTGTGAATTGGAGAAGTGTATCTTCGTATTGCATATTGAGTATGCAATGAGTATGTATTGTGTATGTGTATTCTGAAGATGGTAAGTAAGTATGGGTTGACTTGTATGTCTTCCAACCCTGCATTGTACTGTGCGTATGTATGTATACCTTGTGTAGTATTGTAGTATCGTGAATGAAAGCATGTATGTATGTATGTATGTATGTAAATGTAGTATGCATGTATGTAATGCAAAATGAATTGCATGTATTCGACCAAATGGTCGGCGTACCCTCGCTAGTACGCGGGGTATGCGGTTATCATATTCATCCGAAAGCTGACCCCCTCGGGGAAACGTTTTTAGTGTGCAGGTACCCGAGCGGATACGGTCAAGGTAAGATATACCGGTGGCACACCTCGTATTTAAAAGTATCTAGTTTGTGAGGAATGGGTAGTAGATTGACTCCTAGTGAGTATGTATGAATTTGGGAGAAGTATTGTATTGAGTTGGAACCTAGTAAACTCGGTATGTGCAGTGTATTAACTTGTATTGAGTGATGGAGTATTGTATCGAATGGAGTATTGTAGTACTCAGTAAGTAAAAGGAGTATGTATTGTATTTGTGTAGTACTCGGATATTCCGGTCCATCAGACCGATGCTGAATGTAGTAGTAGCCTTGTTAGTCACGTGGGTGGCTAACGGCGTTGTATCACCCGCCGTTGAGTAAGTATGTAACCGCTGCGTGAGTACGATTGTATAAGGAGATTGGACGGTAATGACGGTATTAGCGGTAGGGGTGTTACAAAATTATACAGAAAAGTCGAATTTAAGGAAAAACAAAAAATTGAAAAGTCTGGGGCCACAGACAGGCTGTCCGTGGGCCCGGACATTATTTAAAAAACCTAAATTTTGAATTTTTAAAATCCCACCGCCGTCTGTGGGTGTTCGTGGCCACGGACAACCCATCCGTGGTCCCGGACCATAGGTCCGAGGTCACGGACCACCCATGGACAGGGGTTTTCTGAAGGTTCCCGAGGGTGTTTTGAGCTCAAATTTTATGGGTGTGTAGCCTGAAAGATTATAAACACGATAGCAATTGAAAGAATTCAATTTGAAATCAAAATTAATACGAAACTTAGCAAACAAGTAACAAGGCAGTAGCTAAAACAATTAGCTATACAGAAGCGAAAAAGAGTTAGTTTGGGCCCAAATTTTGAGGCAAGACAGATAATACCGTAGAGAATTAGGAAAGTGGAATTTCTACCTGTTTTACCTTCGGGCTCACAATGATCCTTCACACCGGGATTCATCGAGTTCTCCGTTGATGGCAGACCCGAAAGGTTTTCGAACCAAGCTTCTGATTGTTGGTTGTTCTTGCTGTTCTTCACGTTTTGGTGGTGTTTTTGTGGGGTTTTGATGATTGTTGGTGCTTTGGGGATTGGAAAACAAGTTTAGATGGTGATTTCGGGGGATTTTCGGTATGATTCGGGTGGCCGAGTGTTGGAAAACGTGAGAGAGAGAGAGAGGAGGTTGTGCTTTCTCACTCCCTAGGGTTCTTGAGCTTGTGAGATTCTGATTTTATCAAAAAACCTATCCCTTTATATAGACTTTCTTAAAGATAAAGAAAATCTAGTAAAAGTAAGATTTTTTGATATTTTAATTAAATGATTTCCCAAAGGAATTTTGCTGTGAAATTTTTATTACATGTCAAGGATGGCAATTATGATATTTCTGAGGTGGAATCGAATTTTTTAAATGTTGGAATATTTTTAAATTCAATTTATCGTCAGATTCAGTCAGAAATTGTTAGAAAATTATTGGAAATTCGAAAAATCAAAATTCCAACGCCATTATGCTTAAAATGTCATCCTCTATTATGGGTTAAAATTTCAAAGCATTTTGAATTGATTTGACCCTTATTTGGAGGAGAGAGAAAGCCTATAGGGGAGCTTAGGAGCCTTGAAAAATTACGAAAATGCCCCTGGAGATGACTAAGCTGTCCCTAGTACTCTGAAATGTGCCGATCAAAACGGGAACCCTTGATACTAGCCTATTAGTAGAGACTCTCTTCCGGGGGGTTGAAATTTTGGGTATAACACCAATGTAGCATAATTACCTAGAAAAAAAAGAAAGAACATATGTAATAACCAATGTTGCTAAACATAGCACGAATTTTACTTAAACCGATTGTAGCCGTAAAGGTGAACGGATATTAAATGTTTAATTGATTAACAACCAAAGTACTACCTATGGGAAAGAGTGCCACATACAATATATTACTAGAAGGACATGAGTCCAGGGAGCAAAAATATTGTCTCCAACCACTTTACCACCCATGGCACTAGGGCAATAACACTTAGGACAAGATAACTGACAATGTGAACTAATTAACATCAAACTACGAAAAGGACATCCATCAGAAGGGAGATTGACAACAGAATACTTCACAATAACCGTGTGACGGACATTACCAGTTTCCTAAACGAGACATGGGATGACCGCACTCCGATAGGAGCTTGTGGGCCTGGCAGACTTATTTATAAGTTAGTTACGTAGGTGGTAATGTATCAGTACGGTACCCCATGTATGTAGGCAAGTAGTGAAAGGTACACAAGAAGTAGTCAACTCCGTGCCAAGTGATGCAAATCAAGACCAGATCGACAGATTACCTCGAAGATGGACGAGAAGAGCCTTAGTTGAACCAACGGGCTAGAGAAACCAAGAACCTTCAACACAGAGTAGTAGATAATACACAGTGAAGACAAAGGAAAACTTTCGAAGACGTGAACGCCAAGGATCGAAATATGAAAACCCATCACATGGGCGAATAATATGTAGAACCCTCTTAAGGATCGAGCAATTCATGCCAAGGATCGAAATATGAAAACCCATCACATGGACTACATCAATGTATCACTCCGGAACAAAACCACTTGGAGACACGGATGACAAGCTTTATCTACATGGACATAAAGGCTAGTACGTCTTAGTATTACAGAGACAAGTGCAAAGAGCACTAAGTACTAACAATAGCCAATGTCATATTACACCTCAAGCTAAAAGTCAGTGAGAGAAGATGCGCGCATGTACGCTTGTAATCCAAAAGATTGGATATACAACATTAAAAAAGGGGTAAACTAAGCCCTATGTTCATGGGTCTGCACCTCAGTACGGAGCGAGTGGGCCCTGGGAGAGAGCACAAATAAGTGCGTGCCTCACCCTTTGTATATTTTGGAGCCCGGGAGGGCTAGAGTCATACCTGTCTCTCTAATATGAGGATAATCTACTCCAAAGGCGGAGGACGCCACATGAGAGTTAGAGAACTCTATGAGAGCCAAGTATCCAGCGCTCATTTTTGAGCGGCGGTTGTATACTTGTGGGGTACGGGGGCGTAACCCATTTTAAGGGGGGTAGAGCCTCTTGGCTGTGCACGTGTGTGCACTGAGTTTTGTTTGTTTCATATGCAAGGCATATAGTAGTTTGTTGGTATGCGGGGCATATGATGTTTGTTTTGTTTGTTTCGTATGCGGGGCATACATTGAATTGGTGGTATGCGGGGTATACGATGTTTTGTTGGTGTGTTGCTTGGTATGCAGGGCATACATTGTGGGTTTGTTTGTGTGTAGTGTGCACTTGTATGTATGTATCCTATGAGATACCTGTTTGAACAATATGCTTACATTCATGTGTGCAGTATCTTTTTATGATACTTGCGATATATATATATATATTACCTTGTGGATCGGTTACATATGGTATCACCTAGATACGAAATGAGTCATTAGATATGGAATGTGGAATGATGGTATGGTATGGACACCACTAACTAATAAAACATTGATTAAACATCTAATAAAATGAATTAAGGCCTAAACATGCCTTAAAAACCAATTTAAAACAACAATGGTCATCATAAAGCAAGAATTACCCCTTATGATCATTTAGGGATAATATGTGCCCAAATGAACTACTTAGGCTCCAAATTAAATTCCTAAGCATACTAACTCATAAATGAACATAATAAAACCATTCTCAAAGAAAACCAAGCTCAGAAATACCTTGAGACACAAAATGTGCTTTAAAACTCCTTAAAGCACGTTTTTGTGAGATTGTCTTCTAAATGAGTTTTGATTTGGTATTAGGGCCTTTACTACCCTTAAATATACTAATGTGACATAATGTAACACATTAGAATGTATAATTCAAAGTTTTTCAAAAAAAATCAGAAATGTGCATTAGTTTGTGAATAGTACCCAAATAGTGCTAAAATGAACTACATTGTGTAATATAGTCAATGGGTCAACATTGCGCTTCCTTGCTGACCATATGGAGGCGGAAATTAACAAGGATAAGGAGGATACCTTGCACTTGGATAAAATATCTAGCCAATCTAATGAGTCACAATTTACTTTACATTAAAGTAACATTAACTTATCATAAAAGCAAAAATTGGTCATCCTTCTCACTTACTCCTTCCCAACCTTATACAACATATCCAAAATCTCCCTTTTCTCCTCCATTAGTGCCATCCATCAGCAAGGTTCAACGGATACCATAAGTTGATTAAGCTAATCATAAATGGTGTATAATAGTTCAAATTCTTCACCTTCCTTTCCTCTTTCCATTGAACTAAACTTCAATCATTTCCATCCATGTATGTAGTGTGTATTGGTGGCTAAAGGTGGGCGAAAAATTGGCTGAAACAAAGAGGAAGGAGGAAAGATCAAATAAGTTTCATATAAGGTAAAAATGTGCTTTAAGCACATAACACTCCATTCTCTTCATTCCCAGTTTAAAATCATAGCTTCCTAGGCTTATTGTATCCTCCTTTACATGCTTGTTCAGTTGGTATATCAAGAGCTTCAAGGAATAGCCAAATCCATGCCAAAAACACAATTTTTGGCATCTTAATCAAGGTAAAAATTAGCCATCTTCTTGCTTGACTTATTAAGGTTTTATGCTTTAATTTAGGAGACCTTTTGATACTCTTGATTCTGGAAGAAATAGGCCGAGAACAGTCCTTGGTACCCTTGCATTTCTAAGGTAATTTTACCTTGAATTTGGGTATTAAAACACTTCCTATGATGAGCTCATGCTTAGAGTTTAATCATATCTTAATTTGTTGTTCAAAACATGTTTAACAAGTTGTGAAAATTATCTCCAAGTTGCCGTGGCCAAACAAGGATTTGACATGGCTAAATCAAGGTGTAAACCACCTTAAACTCATCTTGGACATATTATTATGTGTTTAAGCTATTGTTATTATATTGCCGTGAGTGAAATGGTCAAATTTTGACCTTAGGCTATTAAGGAAATGAGTTAGTAATTTAACTAAGTGATTAAATAACATAATTATCAAATTTAAGACATTATGTGGAAAATTGGTAAATATAGAGAGCATATGGGTAAGGCCGAGAGTTTAATGAATTTTGGAGCATTTATGTGTAATTCATTTTATAAGCTAATGTTTGTAATAAGGCCATGTACTTTAGTCAATTTTAATTATGTATTTTAAGGTTTTAATTAAGTTTGGGGGTATATTATAAATTTTGGATATATATATATATAGGGGCTTAAACTATAATTAAATGAAATTTGGGGGCTCAATATTAATATATCTGGAAGTTAGATGTTAAAAGGAGTTTAAATAAAAATTATAAGATTTTATATAGTTTTGGGGTTAAATTGTGATTTCTAGAAAATATGTTGTTAAATCTGTAAATAAGGAAAACATTGGTCAAGGCAGTATTAAGGAGGTCAACCTTGACCATATGGTGGGTGTTGACTAAATTAGATAAGTAAAATAATTTATTTATGACTATATAATAAATTATGTTTTTAATTATGACATTTTTATAAACCTTGGGGTATATTGGAGATTACCAAAACTTAGCGGTGTAAAATGGTAATTTAAACACCCATGGGCTATTAGGAATTTTTAGGAATTTATTGGTTTGAATTTAGAGTTAAAATAAATTATATATGTATAATATATAGTTATTTATGTCATTGTTACAAATTACATGACATATGGGGTGGAAATGCAAATACCGAAAGTATATGGGTTAGGAATGATATTTATAACCCTTTGGTGAAATTTGGTGATTTTTAGAATAATATAAGAGGATTTAATAAGATATATGTATAATATATAGTTTTAATGATATTATAAAACTATATGTTAAAAATGGGGTCAATTGGTAACTAAAGAAAGTTAAAGGGTTGGAAAAATAATTTAGAATAGCCTAGGGGTCTGTTCGGAAATTAGGAATTATATAACTATATGATATATTTATATTAAGGTTTAAAATGTTATAATATATGATATATACATAACATTATATTATATATGTGGTCAAATTGTAAATTTGGAAAGTTAAAGGTGCTAGAAAATAAATAAGAACAAACAAGGGTCTGTTCGGTTATTTTCATACATAAAAAACCTTAGATTATACTTTTTATAAATTTAAAAATGTTATATTATATGGTAAATATAACATGGTATAAAGTATGGGGTGATATTATAATAAATATAAAGATATGGTAAGCTAATAAAACTAGAATATTTGAGTTTTGCCTTTTTGGCAATTAAAATAGTTTTGTATAAAAACTATAGGTTATAAGTTATATGAGATAAAGTATCATATTATATGATATTAGTATATGGTATAACATTTCATAATGTTATGTGGTCAAAATGAAATTAAATGGGAATATAGTGCTGTACCGAAAATAAAAGGTGAGAAAAATGAATTTTAGACTATGGTCTACAATGTTATAAATGTTATAACAATTATAAGGTATTAATGTGATTTAAATGAAATTAATATAAGTAAGGATATTCACATTAAATAATGTGACAAACAATAAATTAATGAGATTTATAAAATATGGTATATATTGAATAAACCTTAGGAGTTGTAATTATACAACACAAAATGTTACATAATATTAAGACAAGGATCTTAATATAAGTTGTATAATATAATACAATTAATGGGAATAATCATCTCTTATAAGATGATCAAATGTGACATATAATATAAAAGTTTTATAATTCATGAAACTTACATATATTAATACATATATATAAATGCGAGAGTCACATATATATTAGGATGGATATATATATTATGGTTGGAAACCATATAATATAAATGGTGAAGTTTATTACATGAATATGGTTTATGAACTATAAGTAATAAGTTTTGTAATCAAATGTAGCTTATTACAAGATAATGGATTATATAATACAATATATTATAATGGATGGTGGGATAACAATACCATATGATGAATAATGCAAATATGCATGCAACTATAGGTTATATGTCTAAGATCAAGAATGAACATAATTACATGAATAGAAAGAATTAAACTCAACATTCGAAATATGACAAACTACGAGTCTAAGTAACAAAGCCGACTGGTTTAGGGAAGCCCGTAACAATCAACTGTTCAAATCCGGGATTAACGGTCGGGGTTACAATGTTATTCGGAAATACCGGATCTAGTTAGTCATGGAGACTAACTCATAGTGTTATTACTGTTTAGATCTTACTTAAGACGGAGACGCCCGACAAGCTTAGTGGTCTACTGCGCATCCTAGGTCTAAGGTGTACGGTATGTAAAAGGGTTTGATCTGGATTGTCCTGAGTATTCCCTCGGGTCCAGATATTAATTGATGTGTGATAAGATTTCTATGTGGATGCTTATATGCATGTGTGTCATTAAGCTGTATATCTGCTTGTTATTAACACATTAGTACTACTGTACGCGAATGCCCATCGGGCTAATATTACATCGACTATAGATCGACTTATATAAACATACATATGCGTTCAATGTGATAAAATGATGGTTACTTAATATAATACCCTTAGTATTATCATTATGTATTTAATAACCTAAGTAAAACACTTAGGTATGAGATACGATAATGTCGTTCTCCAGAGCAAGGATCTCGAACATGAATACGACCTAGACTACTTCTAGGCATGCGTAAGACCCACTGGGAGCTAAGTAATAAAATGTATTCTCCATAAAACTAAGTGTATATTTTAGGAAATGAGTCAGACACTTAATCCTATGAGAGAATTGGTATGTGATGCGGGAGGATTCTAGTGTAGTTTACGAACTACCTAGTTGTGCATTTGTGATCACTAAGGGGATACCCGATCAGGTTCCGCTCCAGGAAATTTCCTAACGAGCCCTAATTGGATCATGGGTCAGATGGTACCTACTGTTGGTACATGGCTACGACCTTTATATGGACGCCTTACGAGGCACAGTGAATGACCAGGGGCCTCCGGACCTCTGGCAACATGAGCACCTTTGTGTGTACGGGAGGACTACTGTCCATTGGTAAGGTTAATTTGGGTTGTCCTAACATGACACCCAACTGGTAAATAAGTAAACATGGTAAGGGTGGATGGGGGCTTGAAGGCCGAATATTAATAAGTATGGAAACCGTTCGCTAAAAGCGATTACGCACTTTAATGTAATTATTCGAATACATTCGTTTATGCAATTGTTGCTTGTGAAATGTAGTGACCGTATTGGTTGGATGGATGACTATGTGTTTTCGCATGATTGTTACTTATATCTGTAAACTGGTAAATCATGTAACCGATCTAATATCCAGATGGTTAAAATGACTAAGTGACCTATAGGGTCTGAATGCAAGCCTGGCATACTCAGCGTTTATCGCTGAGCTTCACAACATTGTGCAGGTTGCTGATCATCGTCGAAGCCGAAATGCGGGACCCGGGTAGTTAGGGTTTTGTTTTAATTACCGCACATGGAATTCACTTGTATAGTTATGTTGGGCTTCGGATTGTAAGATGGTACTGTTTTATATAATCAAGGATGGGTAGATGCTCACTTGTCTTTATGTTTATGGACTTAGTATGATGTATAGAATTTATCTCGTTATCACAGCAGTTTAGTAGCGTTGTTTATTCTGTTGTTGTATTTAGTTTTTGCTTTGTTACTCACATGAGCGAGTAATGGCAGGTGACACCTGAGTGAGAATTAATATTATTGTTTGTACTTCTGCTGTAAGACATTTTTAATTACTCTACGCGAGTGATTATTACGTGAATATCTAGAGGGGTGTTACAAAAGTGGTATCAGAGCGGTACTCTACTCTGATGACGAGATACAAGGTTTAAGACAGTGAGCTTAGGACTTGGGAAATACGGGAAACGTTTGTGAGGTACGAGATAATTCGTCTTAAACGAAATTATGTTAGTAACACAAATTGCGCGATATATTAGCCTTAAAGGCAATTCAATATTCATAGTTGTATACGGTATAGTTACCGAGTAATGATACGACATTCAGTACTACAGATGTCAGGAGGAACTAGAGGCCAGGTACCGGTAGAGGGGGTGGCGGTGACCCCGTGAAACCAGAAGGTGTAGAGACGGTTGCTGCCGTACTCGCTCAGCTTGGAGCTCAGATAGGAGGAGCACCACCTCACCCGCCACAGCCTAGGGAGACGAACTGGCTGAAGTCAGTTTCCAAGACCCGACCACCTACTTATTCAGGGGAGCCGGACCCCGTAGCCTCGGAGAGCTTCATAGTTGAGCACGAGAAGGCCTATGAAGCTTTGCAAGTACCCGCCAACAAAAGGGTCGTCATTGCTGCATTCCATTTGAGGATGCAGCTAGCACTTGGTGAAGGTTGGTCAAGGACCATCACCTGGCTACGCCCGACTTTACGTGGGTGCCTTCGTTGAGCTGCTAAGGGGGAAGTACTACCCGACGCATCTCAAGCAGAAGAAGCACCGTGAGTTCGAGACACTCTCCCAGGGAGGTCTAACCTTGGATGAGTACTATGCTTGATTCATCGGCCTTCTGAACTTCATCCCCGGAGTCGACTACTCAGAGACCGTGAAGGTCGGGAAGTTCCGGGGGGATTGTTGTTTTGCATCTAGATGGAGATGGGTGCTACCCTCTATACTACTATCTAGGAGTCCTATGACGCTGCCACGAGGAATGAGCTACGGCTCTAGACTCGAGAAGAGAATCTCGGGAAGAAGAAGAGAAAGAACCTCGAGGGAGAGTCTGAGGGTGGAGGAGCGTCTCTAGGCGATGGCAAGAAGAAGGGAAAGTAAGAACTTATCCCATTCTAAATTGTTTACCATATTAAACACCTTGTATGAATGGTGACCCAAAACCTTAAACAGGAAAATCTTCCAGAAGAAAGGGCAGCAGGGTCACTAGGGAGCTAAGGGGAAAGAGCCCATCCCTCGGTTGACCGGCCCAGTTATAGATGCTCAGCCTTTGAGATCTGCGCCTCCTATGGGTGAGAACACCTTTCTTTTCAATTAAATTATAACCTTAACCTTTGAACCTTCAGATATTAACTTAAACTGAATGTCACTATCAGGCACCAGACAGCCCCAGCACCATTTCTATTGCAAGCATTGCAGGAAGGACCATCCTGGGGTGGACTACAGTGGCCGCAAAGTGGAGTGCCGGTACTGCAAGAAAGAGGGCCACTGGGAGTTCGAGTGTTGGATGAACCTAGAGGGCCGTAACTATAGGCCACCGTAGACTCCTCAGGAGACCTCAGTTGGAGGATGTGGAGTATCACAAGGCGGCCAGGAAGGCCAGACATCTGCTGATGCTGGAGCCCAGAGGGGGAAGGGAATCGACAGGGCATGAGTACCCTGAACTCCGAAAGACCGCTAGTGGAAAACTTTTACTTATTTTGTTATATACTTAGCCTTGGATTATAGAAAGAAATATGCTGTAAGTATGTGGGTGTGTGTTAGTGACCACTCTCCTTTTTGTGTATGACTTTTGGGACTAGTTATGTGTACCAGATACAAGTAACCTTGGAACCTTGACGGACAGTGTATGTATATGAACGGAATTTTAATGCTTACACTATCATGTAACCTATACTCAACGACGAAAGACTCAACGAGACCAGTAATTACTGAACCGATATCTCAACCTGCATGGCGCACTTGCTACTGCAAGCGCTTTGACAAGCAATTCGCTGAAATTTCCATCTGCCATGCACACTTGCCACAGCAAGTGCTGCAGCTACTACTAAATTTTAATCTATTAGTAAAAACCAAATTTTCGTACAGTTTACGTACAACCCTTTAAGATTAGAGGCCTATGAAACCTCGGGAAGACCTGTAGGTCCGACCACTACAATTGAAGGAATTACATAGCCACTGTAAACCACGCCAGTGTAACTTTCGAGAATTTTCAGACATGGCTTATTAGCCAAATACCAGAAGTGTATACCAGCAATGAACGCTACTCAATAATAGTGATGAATGTTTAGTCCTTATGGGCAAGTATGATCTTGTGTGAAATTGCATACCCTTTGTAGATGCACCACCGTCGTTGAGGATGGTTGTGAAGCGAAGAGTCGAGTGGCTGAAGCTGTTATGCAATCTGCAATACATCCAATTAAATGGATGAGGGAATCGATATGAATACCCAAATGTGAGAACTCACCCCCACACCATATCAGGAGTTACAGATAAGATGTGATCACCTAATGATCAGGGCCAACGTTATGCCCGTAATGGCGTATGCCAATCTAGCATAATTACCTAGAAAAAAAAGAAAGAACATATGTAATAACCAATGTTGCTAAACATAGCACAAATTTTACTTAAACCGATTGTAGCCGTAAAGGTGAACGGATATTAAATGTTTAATTGATTAACAACCAAAGTACTACCTTTGGGAAAGAGTGCCACATACAATATATTACTAGAAGGACATGAGTCCTGGGAGCAAAAATATTGTGTCCAACCACTTTACCACCCATGGCACTAGGGCAATAACACTTAGGACAAGATAACCGACAGTGCAAACTAATTAACATCAAACTACGAAAAGGACATCCATCAGAAGGGAGATTGACAACAGAATACTTCACAATAACCGTGTGACGGACATTACCAGTTTCCTAAATGAGACATGGGATGACCGCACTCCGATAGGAGCTTGTGGGCCTGGCAGACATATTTATAAGTTAGTTACGTAGGTGGTAATGTATCAGTACGGTACCCCATGTATGTAGGCAAGTAGTGTAAGGAACACAAGAAGTAGTCAACTCCGTGCCAAGTGATGCAAATCAAGACCAGATCGACAGATTACCTCGAAGATGGATGAGAAGAGCCTTAGTTGAACCAACGGGCTAGAGAAACCAAGAACCTTCAACACAAAGTAGTAGATAATACACAGTGAAGACAAAGGAAACCTTTCGAAGACGTGAACGCCAAGGATAGAAATATGAAAACCCATCACATGGGCGAATAATATGTAGAACCCTCTTAAGGATCGAGCAATTCATGCCATCTAGAAGGAAGTCGCAATGGACTACATCAATGTATCACTCCGGAACGAAATCACTTGGAGACACGGATGACAAGCTTTATCTCCGTGGACATAAAGGCTAGTACGTCTTAGTATTACAGAGACAAGTGCAAAGAGCACTAAGTACTAACAATAGCCAATGTCATATTACACCTCAAGCTGATAGTCAGTGAGAGAAGATGCACGCATGTACGCTAGTAATCCAAAAGATGGGATATACAACATTAAAAAAGTGGCAAACTAAGCCCTATGTTCATGGGTCTGCACCTCAGTACGGAGCGAGTGGGCCCAATAGAATGAGTTCGGGAGAGAGCACAAATAAGTGCGTGCCTCACCCTTTGTATATTTTGGAGCCCGGGAGGGCTAGAGTCATACATGTCTCTCTAATATGAGGATAATCTACTCCAAAGGCGGAGGACGCCACATGAGAGTTAGAGAACTCCATGAGAGCCAAGTATCTAGCGCTCCTTTTTGAGCGGCGGTTGTATACTTGTGGGGTACGGGGGCGTAACCCATTTTAAGGGGGGTAGAGCCTCTTGGCTGTGCACGTGTGTGCACTGAGTTTTGTTTGTTTCATATGCAGGGCATATAGTAGTTTGTTGGTATGTGGGGCATATGATGTTAGTTTTGTTTGTTTCGTATGCGGGGCATACATTGAATTGGTGGTATGCGGGCCATACGATGTTTTGTTGGTGTGTTGTTTGGTATGCAGGGCATACATTGTTGGTTTGTTTGTGTGTAGTGTGCACTTGTATGTATGTATCCTATGAGATACCTGTTTAAACAATATGCATACATTCATGTATGTAGTATCTTTTTATGATACTTGCGTTATATATATATATATATTTATATTACCTTGTGGATCGGTTACATATGGTATCGCCTAGATACGAAATGAGTCATTAGATATGGAATGTGGAATGATGGTATGGTATGGACACCTCGGGCAGGTTGTCAGGGTTTGTAGAACTGATAGGAAATGATGGCGCTGATGGATCGCCATATATGAGTGAACTAACGCCACAGATGATGACTATGTGCTATATAAGCACAATATGATATGTGTAAATGTTATATCACATAGATATACATTATAGGGTTATATGTGTAGTTATTACTACACCTATTTGAATAAAACGACTTCGGGACAAAGTCTTTTTAAGGGGGGTAGATTGAAATACCCCTAACTAATAAAACATTGATTAAACATCTAATAAAATGAATTAAGGCCTAAACATGCCTTAAAAACCAATTTAAAACAACAATGGTCATCATAAAGCAAGAATTACCCCCTGTGATCATTTAGGGAAAATATGTGCCCAAATGAATTACTTAGGCTCCAAATTTAATTCATAAGCATACTAACTCATAAATGAACATAATAAAACCATTCTCAAAGAAAACCAAGCTCAGAAATACCTTGAGACACAAAATGTGCTTTAAAACTCCTTAAAGCACGTTTTTGTGAGGTTGTCTTCTAAATGAGTTTTGATTTGGTATTAGGGCCTTTACTACCCATAAATATTCTAATGTGACATAATGTAACACATTAGGATGTATAATTCAAAGTTTTTAAAAAAATCAGAAATGTGCATTGGTTTGTGAATAGTACCCAAATAGTGCTAAAATGAACTACATTGTGTAATATAGTCAATGGGTCAACATTGAGCTTCCTTGCTGACCATATGGAGGCGGAAATTAACAAGGATAAGGAGGACACCTTGCACTTGGATAAGATATCTAGCCAATCTAATGAGTCACAATTTACTTTACATTAAAGTAACATTAACTTATCATAAAAGCAAAATTGGTCATCCTTCTCACTTACTCCTTCCCAACCTTATACAACATATCTAAAAGGGATTTTCCTCCATTAGTGCCATCCACCAGCAAGGTTCAACGGATACCATAAGTTGATTAAGCTAATCATAAATGGTGTACAATAGTTCAAATTCTTCACCTTCCTTTCCTCTTTCCATTGAAATAAACTTCAATCATTTCCATCCATGTATGTAGTGTGTATTGGTGGCTAAAGGTGGGAGAAAAATTGGCTGAAACAAAGAGGAAGGAGGAAAGATCAAATAGTTTCATATAAGGTAAAAATGTGCTTTAAGCACATAACACTTCATTCTCTTCATTTCCGGTTGAAAATCATAGCTTACTAGGCTTATTGTATCTTCCTTTACATGCTTGTTCAGTTGGTATATCAAGAGCTTCAAGGAATAGCCAAATCCATGCCAAAAGCACCATTTTTGGCATCTTAATCAAGGTAAAAATTAGCCATCATCTTGCTTGACTTATTAAGGTTTTATGCCTTAATTTAGGATACCTTTTGATACTCTTTTGATTCTGGAAGAAATAGGCCGAGAACAGTCCTTGGTACCCTTGCATTTCTAAGGTAATTTTACCTTGAATTTGGGTATTAAAACACTTCCTATGATGAGCTCATGCTTAGAGTTTAATCATATCTTAATTTGTTGTTCAAAACATGTTTAAAAAGTTGTGAAAATTATCTCCAAGTTGCCATGGCCAAACAAGGATTTGACATGGCTAAATCAAGGTATATACCACCTTAAACTCATCTTGGACATATTATTATGTGTTTAAGCTATTGCTATTATATTGCCGTGAGTGAAATGGTCAAATTTTGACCTTAAGCTATTAAGGAAATGAGTTAGTAATTTAACTAAGTGATTAAATAAAATAATTATCAAATTTAAGACATTATGTGGAAAATTGGTAAATATAGAGAGCATATGGGTAAGGCCGAGAGTTTAATGCATTTTGGAGCATTTATGTGTAATTTATTTTATAAGCTAATGTTTGTAATAAGGCCATGTACTTTAGTCAATCTTAATTATAAGGTTTTAATTAAGTTTGGGGGTATATTATAAATTCTGGATATATAGGGGCTTAAACTATAATTAAATGAAATTTGGGGGTCAATATTAATATAGCCGGATGTTAGATGTTAAAAGGAGGTTAAATAAAAATTATAAGATTTTATATAGTTTTGGGGTTAAATTGTGATTTCTGGAAAATATGGGGTTAAATCTGTAAATAAGGAAAACATTGGTCAAGGCAGTATTAAGGAGGTCAACCTTGACCATATGATGGGTGTTGACCAAATTAGATAAGTAAAATAATTTATTTATGACTATATAATAGATTATGTTTTTAATTATGACATTTTTATAATCTTTGGGGTATATTGGAGATTACCAAAACTTAGGGGTGTAAAATGGTAATTTAAACACCCATTTATTGGTTTGAATTTAGTGTTAAAATAAATTATATATGTATAATATATAGTTATTTATGTCATTATTACAAATTACATGACATATGGGGTGGAAATGCAAATACCGAAAGTATATGGGTTAGGAATGATATTTATAACCCTTTGGTGAAATTTGGTGATTTTTAGAATAATATAAGAGGATTTAATAAGATATATGTATAATATATAGTTTTAATGATATTATAAAACTATATGTTAAAAATGGGGTCAATTGGTAACTAAAGAAAGTTAAAGGGTTGGAAAAATAATTTAGAATAGCCTAGGGGTCTGTTCGGAAATTAGGAATTATATAACTATATGATATATTTTATTAAGGTTTAAAATGTTATAATATATGATATATACATAACATTATATTATATATGTGGTCAAATTGTAAATTTGGAAAGTTAAAGGTGCTAGAAAATAAATAAGAACAAACAAGGGTCTGTTCGGTTATTTTCATACATAAAAAACCTTAGATTATACTTTTTATAAATTTAAAAATGTTATATTATATGGTAAATATAACATGGTTATAAAGTATGGGGTGATATTGTATAAATATAAAGATATGGTAAGTTAATAAAACTAGAATATTTGAGTTTTGCCTTTTTGGCAATTAAAATAGTTTTGTACAAAAACTATAGGTTATAAGTTATATGAGATAAAGTATCATATTATATGATATTAGTATATGGTATAACATTTCATAATGTTATGTGGTCAAAATGAAATTAAATGGGAATATAGTGCTGTACCGAAAATATAAGGTGAGAAAAATGAATTTTAGACTATGGTCTACAATGTTATAAATGTTTTAACAATTATAAGGTATTAATGTGATTTAAATGGAATTAATATAAGTAAGGATATTCACATTAAATAATGTGACAAACAATAAATTAATAAGATTTATAAACTATGGTATATATTGAATAAACCTTAGGAGTTGTAATTACACAACACAAAATGTTACATAATATTAAGACAAGGATCTTAATATAAGTTGTATAATATAATACAATTAATGGGAATAATCATCTCTTATAAGATGATCAAATGTGACATATAATATAAAAGTTTTATAATTCATGAAACTTACATATATTAATACATATATATAAATGCGAGAGTCACATATATATTAGGATGGATATATATATTATGGTTGGAAACCATATAATATAAATGGTGAAGTTTATTACATGAATATGGTTTATGAACTATAAGTAATAAGTTTTGTAATCAAATGTAGTTTATTACAAGATAATGGATTATATAATACAATATATTATAATAGATGGTGGGATAACAATACCATATGATGAATAATGCAAATATGCATGCAACTATAGGTTATTTGTCTAAGATCAAGAATGAACATAATTACATGAATAGAAAGTATTAAACTCAACAGTCGAAATATGACAAACTACGAGTCTAAGTAACAAAACCGACTGGTTTAGGGAAGCCCGTAACAATAAACTGTTCAAATCCGGGGATGAATGGTCGGGGTTACAATGTTATTCGGAAATACCGGATCTAGTTAGTCATGGAGACTAACTCATAGTGTTATTACTATTTAGATCTTACCTAAGACGGAGACGCCCGACAAGCTTAGTGGTCTACTGCGCATCCTAGGTCTAAGGTGTACGGTATGTAAAAGGGTTTGATCTGGATTGTCCTGAGTATTCCCTCGGGTCCAGATATTAATTGATGTGTGATAAGATTTCTATGTGGATGCTTATATGCATGTGTGTGATTAAGCTGTATATCTGCTTGTTATTATCGCATTAGTACTACTGTACGCGAATGCCCATCAGGCTAATATTACATCGACTATAGATCGACTTATATAAACATACATATGCGTTCAATGTGATAAAATGATGGTTACTTAATATAATACCCTTAGTATTATCATTATGTATTTAATAACCTAAGTAAAACACTTAGGTATGAGATACGATAATGTCGTTCTCTAGAGCAAGGATCTCGAACATGAATACGACCTAGACTACTTCTAGGCATGCGTAAGACCCACTGGGAGCTAAGTAATAAAATGTATTCTCCATAAAACTAAGAGTATATTTTAGGAAATGATTCAGACACTTAATCCTATGAGAGAATTGGTATGTGATGAGGGAGGAATCTAGTGTAGTTTACGAACTACCTAGTTGTGCATTTGTGATCACTAAGGGGATACCCGATCAGGTTCCGCTCCAGGAAATTTCCTAACGAGCCCTAATTGGATCGTGGGTCCGATAGTACCTACTGTTGGTACATGGCTACGACCTTTATATGGACGCCTTACGAGGCACAGTGAATGACCAGGGGCCTCCGGACCTCTGGCAACATGAGCACCTTTGTGTGTACGGGAGGACTACTGTCCATTGGTAAGGTTAATTTGGGTTGTCCTAACATGACACCCAACTGGTAAATAAGTAAACATGGTAAGGGTGGATGGGGGCTTGAAGGCCGAATATTAATAAGTATGGAAACCGTTCGCTAAAAGCGATTACGCACTTCATTGTAATTATTCGAATACATTCGTTTATGCAACTGTTGCTTGTGAAATGTAGTGACCGTATCGGTCGGATGGATGACTATGTGTTTTCGCATGATTGTTAAAGTATTACTTATATCTGTAAACTGGTAAATCATGTAACTGATCTAATATCAAGATGGTTAAAATGACTAAGTGACCTATAGGGTCTGAATGCAAGCCTGGCATACTCAGCGTTTATCGCTGAGCTTCACAACATTGTGCAGGTTGCTGATCATCGTCGAAGCTGAAATGCGGGACCCAGGTAGTTAGGGATTTGTTTTAATTACCGCACATGGAATTCACTTGTATAGTTATGTTGGGCTTCGGATTGTAAGATGGTACTGTTTTATATAGTCAAGGATGGGTAGATGCTCACTTGTCTTTATGTTTATGGACTTAGTATGATGTATAGAATTTATCTTGTTATCACAGCAGTTTAGTAGCGTTGTTTATTCTGTTGTTGTATTTAGTTTCTGCTTCGTTACTCACATGGGCGAGTAATGGCAGGTGACACCTGAGTGAGAATTAATATTATTGTTTGTACTTCTGCTGTAAGACATTTTTAATTACTCTACGTGAATATCTAGAGGGGTGTTAGAAAAGTGGTATCAGAGCGGTACTCCGCTCTGATGACGAGATACTAGGTTTAAGACAGTGAGCTTAGGACTTGGGAAATACGGGAAACGTTTGTGAGGTACGAGATGATTCGTCTTAAACGAAATTATGTTAGTAACACAAATTGCGTGATATATTAGCCTTAAAGGCAATTCAATATTCATAGTTGTATACGGTATAGTTACCGAGTAATGATACGACATTCTGTACTACAGATGTCAGGAGGAACTAGAGGCCAAGTACTGGTAGAGGGGGTGGCGGTGACCCCGTGATACCAGAAGGTGTAGAGATGGTTGTTGCCGTACTCGCTCAGCTTGGAGCTCAGATTGGAGGAGCACCACCTCACCCGCCACAGCCTAGGGAGACGAACTGGCTGAAGTCAGTTTCCAAGACCCGACCACCTACTTATTCAGGGGAGCCGGACCCCGTAGCCTCGGAGAGCTTCATAGTTGAGCACGAGAAGGCCTATGAAGCTTTGCAAGTACCCGCCAACAAAAGGGTCGTCATTGCTGCATTCCATTTGAGGATGCAGCTAGCACTTGGTGAAGGTTGGTCAAGGACCATCACCTGGCTACGCCCGACATTACGTGGGTGCCTTCGTTGAGCTGCTGAGGGGGAAGTACTACCCGGCGCATCTCAAGCAGAAGAAGCACCGTGAGTTCGAGACACTCTCCCAGGGAGGTCTAACCTTGGATGAGTACTATGCTTGATTCATCGGCCTACTGGACTTCATCCTCGGAGTCGACTACTCAGAGACCGTGAAGGTCGGGAAGTTCCGGGGGGATTGTTGTTTTGCATCTAGATGGCGATGGGTGCTACCCTCTATACTACTATCTAGGAGTCCTATGACGCTACCTCGAGGAATGAGCTACTGCTCCAGACTCGAGAAGAGACTCTCAGGAAGAAGAAGAGAAAGAACCCCGAGGGAGAGTCTAAGGGTGGAGGAGCGTCTCTAGGCGATGGCAAGAAGAAGGGAAAGTAAGAACTTATCCCATTCTAAATTGTTTACCATATTAAACACCTTGTATGAATGGTGACCCAAAACCTTAAACAGGAAAATCTTCCAGAAGAAAGGGCAGCAGGGTCACCAGGGAGCTAAGGGGAAAGAGCCCATCCCTCGGTTGACCGGCCCAGTTATAGATGCTCAGCCTTTGAGATCTGCGCCTCCTATGGGTGAGAACACCTTTCTTTTCAATTAAATTGTAACCTTAACCTTTGAACCTTCAGATATTAACTTAAACTGAATGCCACTATCAGGCACCAGACAGCCCCAGCGCCATTTCAATTGCAAGCATTGCAGGAAGGACCATCCTGGGGTGGACTACAGTGGCCGCAAAGTGGAGTGCCGATACTGCAAGAAAGAGGGCCACCGGGAGTTAGAGTGTTGGATGAACCCAGAGGGCCGTAACTATAGGCCACCGTAGACTCCTCAGGAGACCACAGTTGAAGGATCTGGAGTATCACAAGGCGGCCAGGAAGGCTAGACATCTGCTGATGCTGGAGCCCAGAGGGGGAAGGGAGTCGACAGGGCATGAGTACCCTGAACTCCGAAAGACCGCTAGTGGAAAAGTTTTACTTATTTTGTTATATACTTAGCCTTGGATTATAGAGAGAAATATGCTGTAAGTATGTGGGTGTGTGTCAGTGACCACTCTCCATTTTGTGTATGACTTTTGGGACTAGTTATGTGTACCAGATACAAGTAACCTTGGAACCTTGACGGACCGTGTATGTATATGAACGGAATTTTAATGCTTACACTATCATGTAACCTATACTCAACGACGAAAGAGTCAACGAGACCAGTAATTACTGAACCGATATCTCAACCTGCATGGCACACTTGCTACTGCAAGCGCTTTGACAAGCAATTCGCTGAAATTTCCATCTGCCATGCACACTTGCCACAGCAAGTGCTGCAACTACTACTAAATTTTAATCTATTAGTAAAAACCAAATTTTCGTACAGTTTACGTACAACCCTTTAAGATTAGAGGCCTATGAAACCTCGGGAAGACCTGTAGGTCCGACCACTACAATTGAAGGAATTACATAGCCATTGTAAACCACGCCAGTGTAACTTTCGAGAATTTTCAGACATGGCTTATTAGCCAAATACCAGAAGTGTATACCAGCAATGAACGCTACTCAATAATAGTGATGAATGTTTAGTCCTTATGGACAAGCATGATTTTGTGTGAAATTGCATACCCTTTGTAGATGCACCACCGTCGTTGAGGATGGTTGTGAAGCGAAGAGCCGAGTGGATCAAGCTGTTATGCAATCTGCAATATAACCAATTAAATGTATGAGGGAATGGATATGAATATCCAAATGTGAGAACTCACCCCCACACCATATCAGGAGTTACAGATGAGATGTGATCACCTAATGATCAGGGCCAACGTTATGCACGTAATGGCGTATGCCAATGTAGCATAATTACCTAGAAAAAAAAAGAAAGAACATATGTAATAACCAATGTTGCTAAACATAGCACGAATTTTACTTAAACCGATTGTAGCCGTAAAGGTGAACGGATATTAAATGTTTAATTGATTAACAACCAAAGTACTACCTTTGGGAAAGAGTGCCACATACAATATTAAACACCATGAAGGACATGAGTCCAGGGAGCAAAAATATTGTCTCCAACCACTTTACCACCCATGGCACTAGGGCAATAACACTTAGGACAAGATAACCGACAATGCGAACTAATTAACATCAAACTACAAAAAGGACATCCATCAGAACGGAGATTGACAGCAGAATACTTCACAATAACCGTGTGACGGACATTACCAGTTTCCTAAATGAGACATGGGATGACCGCACTCCGATAGGAGCTTATGGGCTAGACAGACTTATTTATAAGTTAGTCAGGTAGGTAGTAATGTATCAGTACGATACCCCCACGTATGTAGACAAGTAGTGTAAGGAACACGAGAAGTAGTCAACTACGTGCCAAGGTTAGTGATGCTAATCCAGACCAGATCGAGAGATTACCTCGAAGATGGACGAGAAGAGCCTTAGTAGAACCAACGAGCTAGAGAAACAAAGAACCTTCAACACAGAGTAGCAGATAATACACAGTGAAGATAAAGAAAACCTTTCGAAGACGTGAACACCAAGGATAGAAATATGAAAACTCGTCACATGGGCGAATAATATGTATAACCCTCTTAAGGATCGAGCAATTCATGCCATCTAGAAGGAAGTCGCAATGGACTACATCAATGTATCACTCCGGAACAAAACCACTTGGAGACACGGATGACAAGCTTTATCTCCGTGGACATAAAGGCTAGTACGTCTTAGTATTACAGAGACAAGTGCAAAGAGCACGAAGTACTAACAATAGCCAATGTCATATTACACCTCAAGCTGAAAGTCAGTGAGAGATGATGCGCGCATGTACGCTAGTAATCCAAAAGATTGGATATACAACATTAAAAAAGGGGCAAACTAAGCCCTATGTTCATGGGTCTGCACCTCAGTACGGAGCGAGTGGGCCCAATAGAATGAGTTCGGGAGAGAGCACAAATAAGTGTGTGCCTCACCCTTTGTATATTTTGGAGCCCGAGAGGGCTAGAGTCATACCTGTCTCTCTAATATGAGGATAATCTACTCCAAAGGCGGAGGACGCCACATGAGAGTTAGAGAACCCTATGAGAGCCAAGTATCCAGCACTCTTTTTTGAGCGGCGGTTGTATACTTGTGGGGTACGGGGGCGTAACCCATTTTAAGGGGGGTAGAGCCTCTTGGCTGTGCACGTGTGTGCACTGAGTTTTGTTTGTTCCATATGCAGGGCATATAGTAGTTTGTTGGTATGCGGGGCATATGATGTTTGTTTTGTTTGTTTCCTATGCGGGGCATACATTGAATTGGTGGTATGCGGGGCATACGATGTTTTGTTGGTGTGTTGTTTGGTATGCAGGGCATACATTGTTGGTTTGTTTGTGTGTAGTGTGCACTTATATGTATGTACCTATGAGATACCAGTTTGAACAATATGCATACATTCATGTGTGCAGTATCTTTTATGATACTTGTGTATATATAAATATATATATATATATATATATATATATTACCTTGTGGATCGATTACATATGGTATCGCTTAGATACGAAATGAGTCATTAGATATGGAATGTGGAATGATGGTATGGTATGGACACCTCGGGGAGGTTGTCAGGGTTTATAGAACTGATAGGAAATGATGGCGCTGATGGATCGCCTATATCCATATATGAGTGAACTAATGCCACAGATGAAGGCTATGTGCTATATAAGCACAATACGATATGTGTAAATGTTATATCACATAGATATACATTATGGGGTTATATGGGTAGTTATTACTACACCTATTTGAATAAAACGACTTCGGGACAAATTCTTTTTAAGGGGGGTAGATTGAAATGCGCCTAACTAATAAAACATTGATTAAACATCTAATAAAATGAATTAAGGCCTAAACATGCCTTAAAAACCAATTTAAAACAACAATGGTCATCATAAAGCAAGAATTACCCCACATGATCATTTAGGGAAACGCCCGAATGAACTACTTAGGCTCCAAATTTAATTCCTAAGCATACTAACTCATAAATGAACATAATAAAACCATTCTCAAAGAAAACCAAGCTCAGAAATACCTTGAGACACAAAATGTGCTTTAAAACTCCTTAAAGCACGTTTTTGTGAGATTGTCTTCTAAATGAGTTTTGATTTGGTATTAGGGCCTTTACTACCCTTATATATACTAATGTGACATAATGTAACACATTAGAATGTATAATTCAAAGTTTTTCAAAAAAAAATCAGAAATGTGCATTGGTTTGTGAATAGTACCCAAATAGTGCTAAAATGAACTACATTGTCTAATATAGTCAATGGGTCAACATTGAGCTTCCTTGCTGACCATATGGAGGCGGAAATTAACAAGGATAAGGAGGACACCTTGCACTTGGATAAAATATCTAGCCAATCTAATGAGTCACAATTTACTTTACATAAAGTAACATTAACTTATCATAAAAGCAAAAATTGGTCATCCTTCTCACTTACTCCTTCCCAACCTTATGCAACATATCCAACATCTCCATTTTCTCCTCCATTAGTGCCATCCACCAGCAAGGTTCAACGGATACCATAAGTTGATTAAGCTAATCATAAATGGTGTATAATAGTTCAAATTCTTCACCTTCCTTTCCTCTTTCCATTGAACTAAACTTCAATCATTTCCATCCATGTATGTAGTGTGTATTGGTGGCTAAAGGTGGGAGAAAAATTGGCTGAAACAAAGAGGAAGGAGGAAAGATCAAATAAGTTTCATATAAGGGAAAAATGTGCTTTAAGCACATAACACTTCATTCTCTTCATTTCTGGTTGAAAATCATAGCTTCCTAGGCTTATTGTATCCTCCTTTACATGCTTGTTCAGTTGGTATATCAAGAGCTTCAAGGAATAGCCAAATCCATGACAAAAACACCATTTTTGGCATCTTAATCAAGGTAAAAATTAGCCATCTTCTTGCTTGACTTATTAAGGTTTTATACCTTAATTTAGGAGACCTTTTGATACTCTTTTGATTCTGGATGAAATAGGCCGAGAACAGTCCTTGGTACCCTTGCATTTCTAAGGTAATTTTACCTCGAATTTGGGTATTAAAACACATCCTATGATGAGCTCATGCTTAGAGTTTAATAATATCTTAATTTGTTGTTCAAAACATGTTTAACAAGTTGTGAAAATTATCTCCAAGTTGCCATGGCCAAACAAGGATTTGACATGGCTAAATCAAGGTATAAACCACCTTAAACTCATCTTGGACATATTATTATGTGTTTAAGCTATTGCTATTATATTGCTGTGAGTGAAATGGTCAAATTTTGACCTTAGGCTATTAAGGAAATGAGTTAGTAATTTAACTAAGTGATTAAATAACATAATTATCAAATTTAAGACATTATGTGGAAAGTTGGTAAATATAGGGAGCATATGGGTAAGGCCTAGTGTTTAATGCATTTTGGAGCATTTATGTGTAATTTATTTTATAAGCTAATGTTTGTAATAAGGCCAGGTACTTTAGGCCATTTTAATTATGTATTTTAAGGTTTTAATTAAGTTTGGGGGTATATTATAAATTCTGGATATATATAGGGGCTTAAACTATAATTAAATGAAATTTGGGGGCTCAATATTAATATATCCGGAAGTTAAATGTTAAAAGGAGTTTAAATAAAAATTATAAGATTTTATATAGTTTTGGGGTTAAATTGTGATTTCTGGAAAATATGTGGTTAAATCTGTAAATAAGGAAAACATTGGTCAAGGCAGTATTAAGGAGGTCAACCTTGACCATATGGTGGGTGTTGACCAAATTAGATAAGTAAAATAATTTATTTATGACTATATAATAAATTATGTTTTTAATTATGACATTTTTATAAACTTTGGGGTATATTGGAGATTACCAAAACTTAGGGGTGTAAAATGGTAATTTAAACACCCATGGGCTATTAGGAATTTTTAGGAATTTATTGGTTTGAATTTAGAGGTAAAATAAATTATATATGTATAATATATGCTTATATAGATATTTATGTCATTGTTACAAATTACATGACATATGGGGTGGAAATGCAAATACCGAAAGTATATGGGTTAGGAATGATATTTATAACCCTTTAGCGAAATTTGGTGATTTTTAGAATAATATAAGAGGATTTAATAAGATATATGTATAATATATAGTTTTAATGATATTAAAAAACTATATGTTATAAATTGGGTCAATTGGTAAATAAAGAAAGTTAAACGGTTGGAAAAATAATTTGAATAGCCTAGGGGTCTGTTCGGAAATTAGGAATTATATAACTATATGTTATATTTATATTAAGGTTTAAAATGTTATAATATATGATATATATATATATAACATAATACTATATATGTGGTCAAATTGTAAATTTGGAAAGTTAAAGGTGCTGGAAAATAAATAAGAACAAACAAGGGTTAGTTCGGTTATTTTCATACATATAAAACCTTAGGTTATACTTTTTATAAATTAAAAAATGTTATATTATATGGTACATATAACATGGTATAAAGTATGGGGTGATATTGTAATAAATACTATAAAGATATGGTTAGTTAATAAAACTAGAATATTTGTGTTGTGCCTTTTTGGCCATTAAAATAGTTTTGTATAAAAACTATAGGTTATAAGTTATATGAGATAAAATATCATATTATATGATATTAGTATATGGTATAACATTTCATAATGTTATGTGGTCAAAATGAAATTAAATGGGAATATAGTGCTGTACCAAAAATATAAGGTGAGAAAAATGAATTTTAGACTATGGTCTACAATGTTATAAATGTTATAACAATTATAAGGTATTAATGTGATTTAAATGGAATTAATATAAGTAAGGATATTCACATTAAATAATGTGACAAACAATAAATTAATGAGATTTATAAACTAAGGTATATATTGAATAAACCTTAGGAGTTGTAATTATACAACATAAAATATTACATAATATTAAGACAAGGATCTTAATATAAGTTATATAATATAATACAATTAATGGGAATAATTATCTCATATAAGATGATCGAATGTGACATATAATATAAGAGTTTTATAATTCATGAAACTAACATATATTAATACATATATATAAATGCGAGAGTCACATATATATTAGGATGGATATATATTACGGTTGGAAACCATATAACATAAATGGTGAAGGTTATTACATGAATATAGTTTATGAACTATATAAGTTATTAGTTTTGTAATCAAATGTAGTTTATTACAAGATAATGGATTATATAATACAATCTATTGTAATGGATGGTGGGATAATAATACCATATGATAAATAATGCAAATATGCATGCTGCTATAGGTTATATGCCTAAGTTCAAGAATGAACAAAATTAAATGAATAGAATGAATTAAACTCAACAGTCGAAATATGACAAACTACGAGTCTAAGTAACAAATCCGACTGGTTTAGGGAAACCAGTAACAATCAACTATTGAAATCCGGGGATGAACGGTCGGGGTTACAATGTTATTCGGAAATACCGGATCTAGTTAGTCATGGAGACTGACTCATAGTGTTATTACTGTTTAGATCGTACTTCAGACGGAGGCGCCCGACAAGCTTAGTGGTCTACTGCGCATCCTAGGTCTAAGGTGTGCGGTATGTAAAGGGGTTTGATCTGGATTGTCCTGAGTATTCCCTCGGGTCCAGATATTAATTGATTTGTGATAAGATTTCTATGTGGATGCTTATATGCATGTGTGTGATTAAGCTGTATATCTGCTTGTTATTATCGCATCATTACTACTGTACGTGAATGCCCATCGGGCTAATATTACGTCGACTATAGATCGACTTATATAAACATACATATGCATTTAATGTGATAAAATGATGGTTACTTAATATAATACCCTTATTATTATAATTTTGTATTTAATAACCTAAGTAAAACATTTAGGTATGAGATACGACAATGTTGTTCTCTAGAGCATGGATCTCGAACATGAATACGACCTAGACTACTTCTAGGCATGCGTAACACCCACTGGGCAGCTAAGTCATAAAATGTATTCTCCATAAAACTAAGAGTATATCTTAGGAAATGATTAAGACACTTAATTTTATGAGAGAATTGGTATGGGATGAGGGGAGGAATCTAGTATAGTTTACGAACTACGTAGTTGCGCATTTGTGATCACTGAGGGGATACCCGATCGGGTTCCGCTCTTAGAAATTTCCCAATGAGCCCTAATTGGATCGTGGATCAGATGGTACCTACTGTTGGTACCCGGCTATGGCCTTTATATGGACGCCTTACGAGACACAGTGAATGACCAGGGGCCTCCGGACCTCTGGCAAGTGTACGAAAGGACTACTGTCCACTGGTAAGGTTAATTCGGGTTGTCCTAACATGAAACCCAACTGTAAATAAGTAAAGATGGTAAGGGTGGATGGGGGCTTGAAGGCCGAATATTAATAAGTATGGAAACCGTTTGCTAAAAGCGATTACGCACTTTATTGCAATTATTCGATACATTCATATATCCAACTGTTGCTTGTGAAATGTAGTGACTTTATTGGTTGGATGGATGACTATTTGTTTTCGCATGATTGTTACAGTATTACTTATATCTGTAAACTGGTAAAGCATGTAATCGATCTAATATCAAGATGGTTAAAATGACTAAGTGACCTATAGGGTCTGAATGCAAGCCTGGCACACTCAGCGTTTATCACTGAGCTTCGCAACATTGTGCAGGTTGCTGATCATCGTCGAAGCTGAAGTGCGGGACCTAGGTATTTAGGGTTTTGTTTTAATTACCGCACATGAATTCACTTGTATAGTTATGTTGGGCTTTGGATTGTAAGATGGTACTGTTGTATATAATCAAGGATGGGTAGACGCTCACTTGTCTTTGGTTATGTTTATGGACTTAGTATGATGTATGGGATTTATCTCGTTATCACTGTGGTTTAGTAGCGTTGTTTATTCTGTTGTATTTAGTTTATGCTTCGTTACTCGCATGGGCGAGTAATGGAAGGTGACACCCGAATGAGAATTAATTATTGTTTGTGCTTCCATTGTAAGACGTTTTTAATTATGCTACATAAGGGATTATTACTTGTTTATCGAGATGGGTGTTACAAAAGTGGTATCAGAGTGGAGTACCGCTCTGATGATGAGATACTAGGTTTAAGACAGTGAGCTTAGGACTTGGGAAATACGGGAAACGTTTGTGAGGTACGAGACGATTCATCTTAAACGAAATTATGTTAGTAACGCAAATTGCGTTATATATTAGCCTTAAAGGCAATTAAATATTCACTGGTTGTATATGGTATAGTTGCCGGGTAGTGATACGACATTCTGTACGACCGATGTCAGGAGGAACTAGAGGCCGTGGTACCAGTAGAGGGGGTGGCGGTGACCCCGTGATACTAGGAGTTGTAGAGACGGTTGCTGCCGTTCTCGTTCAGCTTGGATCTCAGATTGGAGGAGCACTACCCCACCCGCCACAGCCCAGGGGGACGAACTGGCTGAAGTCAGTTTCCGAGACCCGACCACCTACTTATTCAGGGGAGCTGGACCTCGTAGCCTTGGAGCGCTTCATAGTTGAGCACGAGAAGGCCTACGAAGCTTTGCAAGTACCTGCCGACAAAAGGGTCGTCATTGCTGCATTCCATTTGAAGGATGTAGCCTGCACTTGGTTGAGGTTGGTCAAGGACCATCACCTGGATACACCCGACTTTACGTGGGCTTCCTTTGTTGAGCTGCTGAGGGGGAAGTACTACCGGCACATCTCAAGCAGAAGAAGCGCCGTGAGTTCGAGACACTCTCCCAGGGAGGTCTGACCGTGGATGAGTACTATTGAAATACCCCTAACCTTAAAAACTTAATTAAATGATCTATTAATGATCTAATATGGTTAATAAATATCTAAATACCATTGGGGAACAATCTAAAGATCTCAACAAGGCAAAACATGCCTTAAGATCGGTAAAGCCAAAAATGTTCTTTAAGACACCATAGAGATTGTATGACGTCAAATAGGATCCAAAGTGGATTCCTAAGTATTATAATGAAGTAATGAACATTATAAAACCATTCTCAAAGGAAACCAAGCTCTAAAACATGTTCTAACACAAAATGTGCTTTAAAATTCCTTAAAGCACGTTTTTGAGAAAATTGACTTTCTGAGTGGGTTTTGAGTGGTGTTAGGCATTGGATTAGACCTTGTTATACTAATGTACTATAATGTACCACATTAGAAGGTCTAAATCCAAGATTTAAAAAAAAATCAGAAATATGGCACTCATTTGTGAATAGTAATCCAAATAGTGCATTTTTAAGCAAAATTGACTAAGTATAGTCAATGGTCAATGAATGACTCATCTATACCCATAAGAAGCCGGCAGCATGGATCAAGGAGGACAGCACATCAAGCTTTAATACTAAATATCTAGCCAATTTGGTGAATCACCATTTACTATTCCAAATCTTACTTTTCATTCATTAAAACTCATTTTCTTTCTTTCTCTTTCCTCTTGTCCCATTCCAGCCGAGCCATTAGCTATTCCAAACCCTCTCAAGCTGTGTTCTTGAGTGTTCAAGGCAAATCAATCCCATTTGCACCTAAGGTAATGATTTAAGGCTTATTTTAGCTCTTTTTCTTCATCTCTTCATTACCTACATTTGAGCTCATGATCTATCACTTTCCATGGCTCATCTCAGTATTTTAAACCTTGAGCAACAACCATTCTCGGCTGAAGCAAGTCTTGGGACCAAGGTTTCCAAAATTGACATTATAAGGTAAAAACATACCTTAAGCATTTCTATTCTCCATCCGGTTTTCTTCTTCTGATTTTTATGAGTTTATTCACTCATAATCTTCATATTTACATGTTTATTCAGTTGGTTAACCATTTGGAGCAAGGGTGGCCGAAAATCAAAGGAAATATCATTCTTTAAGGCATTTTGCCAAGGTAAAACCTATTACCATAGCAGCTTGTTGTTGTCTAGCTATTCCCTATGTTTATATGGTGAATTTAACACCATGTGATGTGTTTAATTCAGGCCGAGACCCTTTGGAAACTACCTTGCATTTTTAAGGTGATTTTTGCCTTAAATCTTACATTAATTGTTCATTATGGTTAAGCTCATGCTTGGAGTATAACCATATCTTATTTTGGTGTATTAAACATGTCTAAATGATGTGGTGATTTTTCCTCCAAGCTGCCGAGTTGTTATAAAGCATAAACCAAGGTATAAACACCTTAAACTTATGATTTTATGATTTTTAAGCATATATATTATATGTGCCGAGAGTGGAGTTGTTAATATGGGTGATTTTAACCTAAGAGTGGAAAAAAATGACTAAGATAATTTAAGCTTAAGTTATTTAATTAACATGATGGTCAAATTATGACATTATGTGGAAAAATAATTAAGCTACAGCAAGGCCGAGAGCTTATTGTATATATTGAGCTATTTTATGTGTAATTTTATGTTATAAAGCAAAGTTGTAATAAGGCCATGTCATTAGGCCATTTTAATTTAAGTTTAAAGCTTATTTAATTTAATTTATGCTTATATAATAAGGTTTGGGGTCAAACGGTAATTACTAGTAAATTATAAAGCCGTGGGCTTAATTTAGAGAAATTTAGGGTTTTTAAATGAATTTAATAAAATTATAACATTTTATAAAGTTTTGGGTCAAAATTGTAAAAATAGAAAATTATAGGGTATGATATGTAATTATCGAGAGTTTGGGTCCAATTTGGCATTAGAAGTCAAAGTTGACTATATAGGAGACTTTGACCAAGTTTGGAGAATTTAAGAAGTTAAAATACTACCTTATAATAAGATAGTTATTAAATTGTAAAAGATTTATAAGAGATGGGGTGATATTGTTATTTCTGAAACTTTGGGGTACTAAATGGAGTTTAGTACAGACCTTAGGTTATTAGGAATTTTTAGAAGTTTATATGGCTAAATCTGGAGTTAAAATGAATTATATAAGTATAATATATGATATTTCATGACATTGTTACAAATGGGTAGCAAATGGGTAAAAACCGAGAATTATAGAAAGTATAAGGTTAGGAATGATATTTATAACCTTTTGGTATAGTTTGGTAATTTTTGGAGTTATATATAAGGTTTTATAAAGATATATGTATAATATATAGTTTTAATGACATTAGAAAACTATGTATTATAAATTGGGGTGATTTGGTAAATATACAAAATTAGGTGCTAGGAATTTAATTAAAACAGACCCTAGGGTCTGTTCGGTAATTATAGCCATTTAAAACCATAGGTTATAATTATATTAAGGTTTAAGAATTATAATATAAGGTATATAATATAAGTGTAACAATGAAATATAATTTGGGGTTGAATTGTAAATTGTGGAAGTATAGTGGAATATAGTGAAAGCCGAGAGTATAAGGGCTGTTTGGTAATATATAACAATTTAAAACTATAGGTTATAATTGTTTTAATGACATAAATGTCATAATATATGTTATATAACTATAATATAACATTATATAAATTATGTGGTGGGTTTTGTAAATATTTAAGAAAAGTAGGTGCTGTTCGGTAATATGAACATTTTTGAATAATAATTTATAATATGGTTTTAATGTTATAAAGGGTGTAACATTTATAATATAAGAAATATTCATTAAAAGAGAATGAATATATTATAAAGACTTACCATATAATAAATAGTCCCATAATACATGTATATAAATAAATATATGTTATAGTGTGGAAAATATAATATGGTTCAATAACCATATATTATCATAATTAAAATGATATAAGATAAAGAGAAAAGAATTATAAACATTAGATATGGAAATTCTAATGTTATGAGTTTACATGGAATAATAAGGATTTATATAATTCAAAGTATTTTTACATATGAATTATACTACATTAAACTTGGAAAAACAAACCTTAGGAAAATAAATACTAAGGTGGAATGTATAATATATGATTAAGAATTATACATGCAATATAGAAACAAACTATATAATATACAAGGGTATATTGAATTATATGCGATAACAAAGTTCAGACTTTAAGTATATTAATATACAATACGAGACTACGCATGTAATATAACGTTTTTCCAATCCCGAGTTAAAGCCGAAAACCCGACAAACGTTGACAGTTAATAACGGGGATTAACCGGGAGGTGTTAGTAACGGTACGGGGTAC
Organism: Limonium bicolor; assembly: GCA_023374045.1. Taxonomy (NCBI): domain Eukaryota; kingdom Viridiplantae; phylum Streptophyta; class Magnoliopsida; order Caryophyllales; family Plumbaginaceae; genus Limonium; species Limonium bicolor. The sequence continues at coordinate 331,608,495 of CM041778.1, forward strand.
CGTAGAGTTATGTCGTCATATGGGATTCTAATCAGTAGCGTTATGTATTATTAGACTGTTAGAGACGACACGGGGAGCATCGGATCTAGCTGATTCATACTCCACGGTTATACATTCAGGGTGAACGGTATGTTGTTATGTGTCTCTGATTGTCTCTGAGGGCTTCCTCAGTTCAGACTTCTGTGTAATCTGTGATAAGATTGTTTGTCTGATTGTGTGAATAAATATGCATGAACTGTATATTTTTAGCTGCTTATTATTTACTGTTGTTGCGTTAACAGTATTGGTTCGTATATATGAACCTATATATATATAAAACGAACTAGCGGCTATGGTGCTATCTTATATGTAATATAAGGATCGTCAGAAAAACATTGTAGCACTAGGATAATAAGATATACATATTATCCGAGACTTTAATACGGAGCATTGGCCTTTCTAACGCCGCTCTCGTATCTAACACTGGATCCCGAGTTTACAGACTCCGGATTGGACTAACGACCTTAGTCTGCTATGTTAGAAAAATTGGTAATGCGATGCGATGGTATAATTAATTAACATAACAAAGCCAAGAGGATGTGGCTCTTGGTGCGCGCTGTGATCACAAAAACGATACCAGGATGTCCGCGTACGGGTCCGCAAGTATCAAGAAAATTTCCCGTGAGCTAGGATGGCTCGTTGGTCGGAGACTCTACCGCTGGAGTGGCTGTTGCCGTGGGTGACCCGCCATAGTATATGGGTAACTTAGAGACACGTCGTTTTTAACTAGACATTGTCACTAGGTATAACTGAACACTTATTACAGTTGAGACTTGTACATTGGCGAACAATATTGGTTTCTATACCAAGGACGGGAGTGGATACTTGTTTATTATTGTCGTTGTTTCGCCTTGTTGTTCATTGGTTATACTGTGTGGTTTATATTATGTGTGTTGATGGTTGTGTTATTGTATCTTATTAATGTTAAATGTTTTACAGTTTAAATATTAAAACGGTATTGCATGTAACGAATCTCATGCTCTTGACCAATTAATTGAGGGGTTCGAGGAGGCATGACGGGACATGTGATAACATACTCAGCAAGGGCTGATTCCATACCACAAACCATTTTTATTTCAGGAGACTAGCTGGAGGGTCGACGCGGGGCGCGACAGGGTTATTTACTTTTGTTTAGACTTGGTACGGTTTGAGACTATAGTTATTTTGGACTCGGGTTTTGTAAACCGAGGTGTATATTTGGTTAGACGCTCATGTGTACGGTTTTGTATAAGACGGTTGCTGTTGTATATATTTTAGTTTGTTTAAGCACTACTATCTATCTCTTGTGGTCACTGCGGGAATACGTTTCGTATGTTGATTATCATGTAACTCGTTATCACCCGCATGGGCGAGTGATAACAGTGACACCTTTTAGACGACAAACTGTTATTTACCGTTGCGATTTATTTACTAAGTACGACATTTATACTATGATTAGGAGCCGGATTAGTAGGGGTGTTACAACTATGCTCGATTCATCAGTCTGCTGGACTTCATCTCAGGTGTCGACTACTCAGAAACCATAAAGGTCGAGAAGTTCTAGGGGGAGGGGGATTGTTGTTTCGCATCCAGATGGTGATGGGTGCTACCCTCTATACTAGTATCCATGAGTGCTATGACGCTTCCTCGAGGACGGAGCTACTGCTATAGACTAGGAAAGAGACTCTCGGGATGAAGAAGAGAAAGAACCCTGTGGGAGAGTCTGAGGGTGGAGGAGGGTGTCCAGGCGATGGCCAGAAGAAGGGAAAGTAAGAACTTATCCCATTCTAAATTGTTTACCATATTAAACACCTTGTATGAATGCTGACCCGAAACCTTAAACAGGAAATTCTTCCTGAAGAAAGGGCAGCAGGGTCACCAGGGAGCTAAGGGGAAAGAGCCCGTCCCTTGGTTGACCGGCCCAGTTATAGATGCTCAGCCTTTGAGATCTGTGCCTCCTAAGGGTGAGAACACATTCCTTTTAAATTAAATTGTAACCTTAACCTTTGTACCTTCAGATATTAACTTAAACTAAATGTCACTATCAGGCACCAGATAGCCCCAGCGCCATTTCTACTGCAAGCGTTGCGGGAAGAACCATCCTGGGGTCGACTGCAATGGTCGTAAAGTGGAGTGCCGGTACTGCAAGAAAGAGGGCCACCGGGAGTTTAAGTGTTGGATGAACCCAGAGGGCCGTAATTATAGGCCACTGAAGACTACTCAGAAGACCTCAGCTGGAGGATCTGGAGTATCACGAGGCGGCCAGGAAGGCCAGACATCTACTGATGCTGGAGCCCAGAGGGGGAAGGGAGTCGACAGGGCATGAGTACCCTGAACTCTGAAAGACCGCTAGTGGAAAACTTTTGCTTATTTTGTTATATACTTAGCCTTGGATTATAGAGAGAAATATGCTGTATGTATGTGGGAGTGTGTCAGTGACCACTCTCCTTTTTGTGTATGACTTTTGGGACTAGTTATTGATAAGTGTCCAAATGAGCATGATTTATGGGTGTATTTCATACGTTTTATTAGCACTTTTCTTGGTCATTTCTCCACTTTGGTTAGTTTTCCTCTAGTTTATGTTTTATTGGTTATCTTACAGATTTATTGGTTAAACATGAGGAAAACCAAGCTAGCAGCAAATTAGACGAAAAGACGAAAGCATAGGCGCCAACGGATCTAAAAACGGAGCTCAGACGAAGAATCTGGAGCCTGTCAAAGTTTGCAGAACAAGATGAGACGAAATACATGTGTCCGCATCTGTGTCCGCGTAGCCCCTACCCAGACAGGTGTTGTCCTGATTTGTGTCCACGTAGCCCCTACCCGGACAACTCTAAAGTACATCTGTGTCCTTACGCGGACTCAAACTCGGACACTCGTCCGTACACGGACTCAAACTCGGACATAAACAGATCTCGCCAGGACAAATGTGTCCTTACGCGGACAGAAACGCGGACGTCTCACGTCCTGATGAGCCCTATCCAGACACAAATCCGGACACAAATCCGGACACGTGTAAATGACTGCGCCAAATCCAGAAATCACGCGACTGATAGATCTGCACCGCCTTCGCTGTTTTTCCTCATTTACGGTGCGTACAAACATATCGATCTACCCATCTGCAATATCAGGTGCCGCATTCCTTAATTTCTTCACGCCTGCTCCAGCCTTGTCTTCTTCCTCCTCTTTACTTCTATATAAACCCACTGCTTCTTGATCAATTACACACAATCGATCACAACTCAACGCTCACCAAAATTCACTCTCACTCCATCCAAATTCCATTCTCCACCCATACATCCACATCTCCACTTCACTTCCATCATTTTCCATCACCAAATAAGCCTAACTCTTCCATTTTCCAGAAAGCCAGACGAAGAAGACGATCTGCACAAAACCAGGTCGTGTCCGGATTTGTGTCCGCGTAGCCCCTACCCGGACAGGTGTTGTCCGGATTTGTGTCCGTGTAGCCCCACCCGGACAGGACCAACTTGTGCCCGTTTTGTTCGTTTTCTTCGTTCTACCTATCTATCATTGTTTTGAGGTCGACATAATCACAGAGACAAGCTCGGAAGAGAAACAACTCTCCCCAAATAGAGTTCTTTCTTTCCTTAAACTTTACTCTGTTTTAATGTCTATCTTTACTCTATTTTTATTTCTATCAATGTCTGAGTAAGTTTATATTTGTGCTTAGGATGGGTGTTTGACCCCAAATAATTCAGACTTATTTATAATACCGAGTTTGCTTATAAATATTTGTTTTGTCTCTCTAAATTAATAAATGCTTAAGAACTGATCATTTTTACGCATTTACGGTTTCTCTTATTTCAATGATTTTGTAAATTCGCGAATAGACCACAAAGAGAGATAAACGTTAGATATTATCTCCTTAATTAGCTGATAAAATCCATCGCTGTTATAAAAGGAATTTTTGCGTAAAGCTAATTAATGATTTAGACTTTTTCTGCTAGTAAAGAGTTTATTGAATTAATTAAGAGTTGACCTTACCTATGCTTTAGGGAGGCCACAAGGTAAATTCCTAAACATACAAATATAGCAAATTAGGATTATAATTAAAGTCTAAAATATATTTGGGTGATTCCACCTTCCTTAGCACATTTTCCATCCATTCGATACACAACAGTTTTAATTAAGCTTTTTATTGTTTTTATCTGTCCAACCCAAAACACCAAGATTGCCACTGGCTAGACCCCCCATTTACCGTTTATGTACTTTTTTATATATTCTCTTGCACATTTACTAACCTTATATTCAGCTAGATAGTTACGAAGTCCCTGTGGATACGACCTTGTTGTACTACAATGATTGGGTTCACTACCCATAGTTAGCAAGATAGTTTAACTACTATTTTGCCCAATAGTTATGTGTACCAGATACAAGTAACCTTGGAACCTTGACGGACCGTGTATATATATGAATGGAATTTTAATGCTTAAACTATCATGTAACCCATACTCAACGACGAAAGAGTCAACGAGACCAGTAATTACTGAACCGATATCTCAACCTGCATGGCGCACTTGTTACTACAAGCGCTTTGACAAGCAATTCACTAAAATTTCCATCTGCCATGCACACTTGCCACAACAAGTGCTGCATCTACTACTAAATTTTAATCTATTAGTAAAAACCAAATTTTCGTACAGTTTACATACAACCCTTTAAGATTAGAGGCCTATGAAACCTCGGGAAGACCTGTAGGTCTGACCACTACAGTTGAAGGAATTACATAGCCATTGTAAACCACGCTAGTGTAACTGTTCGAGAATTTTTAGACATGGCTTATTAGCCAAATACCAGAAGTGTATACCAACATTGAATGTTAATCAATAATAGTGATGAATGTTTAGTCCTTATGGACAAGCATGATCTTGTGTGAAATTGCATACCCTTTGTAGATGCATCACCGTCATTGATGATGGTTGGGAAGCGAAGAGCCGAGTGGCTCAAGATGTTGTGCAATCTACAATACATCCAATTAAACGGATGAGGGAACGAATATGAATACCAAAATGTGAGAACTCACCCCCACACCATATCGGGAATCATAGATGAGATGTCATCACCAAATGATCACGGCCAACGTTATGCCCGTAATGGTGTATGCCAATGTACCATAATTACCTAGAAAAAAAAGAGAGAACATGTATAATACTCAATGAGACCGGGATAGGAGAACCAATGTTGCTAAACCTAGCTCGAATTTTACTTAAACCAATTGTAGCCGTAAAGGTGAACGGATATTAAATGATTAATTGATTATCAACCAAAGTACTACCTTTGGGAAAGAGTGCCACATACAATATATTACTAGAAGGACTTGAGTCTAGGGAGCAAAAATATTGTCTTCAACCACTTTATCACCCATGCCACTAGGGCAATAACACTTACGACAAGATAACCGACAAAGCGAACTAATTAACATCAAACTACGAAAAGGACATCCATCAGAAGGGAGATTGGCAACAGAATACTTCACAATAACCGCGTGACGGACATTAGCAGTTTACTAAATGAGACATGGGACGACAACACTCCGATAGGAGCTTGTGGGCTAGACAGACTTATTTATAAGTTAGTCAGGTAGGTAGTAATGTATCAGTACGATACCCCCACGTATGTAGACAAGTAGTGTAAGGAACACGAGAAGTAGTCAACTTCGTGCCAAGGTTAGTGATGCTAATCCAGACCAGATCGACAGATTACCTCAAAGATGGACGAGAAGAGCCTTAGTTGAACCAACGGGCTAGAGAAACAAAGAACCTTCAACACAGAGTAGCAGATAATACACAGTGAAGATAAAGAAAACCTTTCGAAGATGTGAACACCAAGGATAGAAATATGAAAACTCGTCACATGGGCGAATAATATGTAGAACCCTCTTAAGGATCGAGCAATTCATGCCATCCAGAAGGAACCTACCAAACGACAAGGAAGTAGCAAAGGACTATAACAATGTATCACGCCGGAACAAAACCACTTGGAGACACAGATGACAAGCTTTATCTCCGTGGACATAAAGGCTAGTACGTCTCAGTATTACAGAGACAATTGCAAAGAGCACTAAGTACTAACAATAGCGAATGTCATATTACACCTCAAGCTGAAAGTCTGTGAGAGAAGATGCGCGCATGTACGCTAGTTATCCAAACGATTGGATATACAACATTAAAAAAGGGGCAAACTGAGCCCTATGTTCATGGGTCTGCACCTTAGTACGAAGCGAGTGGGCCCAATAGAAAGAATTCGGGAGAGAGCACAAATAAGTGCGTGCCTCACCCTTCGTATATTTTGGAGCCCGGGAGGGCTAGACATACCCGTCTCTCTAATATGAGGATAATCTACTCCAAAGGTGGAAGACGCCACATGAGAGTTAGAGAACTCTATGAGAGCCAAGTATACAACGCTCCTTGTTGAGCGGCGATTGTATACTTGTGGGGTACGGGGGTGTAACCCTTTTTAAGGGGGGTAGAGCCTCTTGGCTGTGTACGTGTGTGCACTGACTTTTGTTTGTTTCGAATGCGGGGCATACGATGTTGGTTTGTTTGTGTGTAGTGTGCACTTGTATGTATGTTTCCTATGAGATACCTGTTTGAACAATATGCATACACTTATGTGTGTAGTATCATTTTATGATACTTGTGATATATATATATATTACCTTGTGGATCGATTACATATAGTATCACCTAGATATGAAATGAATCATTAGATATGGAATGTGGAATGATGAATGATGGTATGGTATGGACACCTCGGGGAGGTTGTTAGGGTTTGTAGAACTGATAGGAAATGATGGCGCTGATGGATCGTCTATATCCATATATGAGTGATCTAACGCCACATATGATGGCAATGTGCTATATAAGCACAATACTATATGTGTAAATTTTATATCACATAGATATACATTTTGGGGTTATATGGGTCGTTATTAATACACCTATTTGAATAAAGCGACTTCGGGATGAAGTCTTTTTAAGGGGGGTAGATTGAAATACCCCTAACTAATAAAATATTGATTAAACTTCTAATAAAATTAATTAAGGCCTAAACATTCCTTAAAAACCAATTTAAAACAACAATGGTAATCATAAAGCAAGAATTGCCCCTTGTGACCATTTAGGGAAAATATGTGCCCAAATGAACTTCTTAGGATCCAAATTTAATTCCTAAGCATACTAAATCATAAATGAACATAATAAAACCATTCTCAAAGAAAACCAAGCTCAAAAACACCTTGAGACACTAAATGTGCTTTAAAACTTCTTAAAGCACGTTTTTGTGAGATTGTCTTCTAAATGAGTTTAGATTTGGTATTAGGTCCTTGAATACCCGTAAAAATACTAATGTGACATAATGTACCACATTAGAATGTCTAATTCAAAGTTTTAAAAAAAAAATCAGAAATATGTGCAATGGTTTGTGAATAGTTCCCAAATAGTGCTAAAATGAACAACATTGTCTAATATAGTCAATGGGTCAACATTGACCTTCCTTGCTAATCATATAGAGGTGGAAATGAACAAGGATAAGGAGGAAACCATGCACTTGGATAAAATATCTAGCCAATATAATAAGTCACCATTTACTTTACATTAAAGTAACATTAACTTATCATAAAAGCAAAAATTGTTCATCCTTCTCACTTACTCCTTCCCAGCCGTATACAAATGAAATACCCCAAACCTTAATAAGTTGTTTAAACATTAAAATATGGTATATTAAGACTAAAATGAGTCTTAGAAACATTAGTAAACAATTTAAACCATAGAAAACACAAATAAATACCTTAAGGTCAATATGGGCTAAAATGTGCTCTTAGCTTGGGATAGTCTTGGTTAAGACCTAATGAACTTACCAAGACCTTAATTATATATTAATGAACATATTAAACCAATTACCAAATAAAACCAAGCTTGAAAACAAGTTAAAACATAAAATGTGCTTTAAGGAGCCTTAAAGCACATTTTTTGAAAATTGTCTTGTAAATGGGTTTTGAATGGCTATATGTCCATCATTACTCTTTAATTAACATGTGTACTACTTAGTATCACATTAGGAAGTCTAAATCAATGGGAAATCATAAATTTCACAAATATGTGCCTTGTTTTGTGAATAGTAACTAAAATAAGCTAGTTTATAACATAAGTCAATGTAAGTAATTTAATTGGTCAACAAAGAATAAAATACCCCTTATTATAACATTGGGGCCGGTTTTCTTGATGACTCACCACACTTAAACAAAAAATAAGCTAAGTAAAGTAATATAGTAAAAAGTACTATTTGCTTTACTACTTAAATATCTAAACTAGCAAACTTATCTTCATTCTCTTCTTTCCCTCTTCATTTCCCACGCCTTCAACCTCTCTTCTACCTTCTCCATTCACGGTTTTACAATAGTACCAACACCAACACCAACTTCCATTGTCATTTTCTCCTAGCTCCCTTTACCAAATAAAAAACAAAGACCACCATTCTTCTAGTCTCATCAAGCTCTTCAATTCTATCTTCTCAAAATTCCAAGAGCTCCATTTCGGTGCCAAGAGGAATCTCCATGGGAGGAGCTTGAGCTCATCTTTTTACATCTTATTGTTCTCCTTTGCTTCAAGGTAAGGAAACTCAAATAAAAACTCCATTTCCTTCTTGTTTTAGTGTTGACCGAAAATCACCATTAATGGTGTCTTTATATTGCCTTGTTCTAGCTTCATTTCAACCTTTCAAGGACTTGGTGGAGTCCTCTCTTGCTACCTATCCAAACTCTCTTTCAATTCCAAGGTAAAACAATCATCTTAATGTTTTAAGACAATATATGTAACTAGGGTTTACAATGTGTTTAAGCATGAAGCTTGAATACTTATTACCTTGCTTGTATATTGATTAGAAACTTGTCAAGCAAACCAAAGTCTTACCGGTTTTAATCAAGGAAGGACAAGGAGAAATTGAGTGAAAAACTTGTGAAGGAAAAGAGGTAAATGTGCTAACCTAATGTAGCTTGTGATGCCTTAGGAAAAATGAGCTTATGTTGCTTAACAAAACTACCTAAAGAGCTAATGGTAAATGACTTAGAAAAAATACTCTCAAGGGTTTATTAAAAGGCATATGTATTGTTGGGTGTATTTGCAGGTCAAAGGCAAATATAATGTCGGAAATTCAGTGTTTATGGTTTAAGCAATTTAAGGGCCTAAGTGCCAAGCAATTTAAATTATGCACTGTATTGTGATGTAGTGTTAAATGAGTGAAGTTTTGTGTATGAGAATGTTCATGATGGTTTTTAGTGTTCTTGGATGTTTACTGGTGAAAACAATGTGTTTCGGTGTAACAAGATGTTAGTAGAACCCATGTCAAAAATTAGGCAATGTATAAGAAGTTCTAAGTGTTTTAAATGAGTGTTTGTGAACTAGGAAGTATTAAAAATAACTAGGTGTTTTACTAGAAAAGAAAGAATGTCTTAAGGTGTTCTAGGAAGCTAAAAGTGCTTAGGCATCACCTAGGAGTTTAGGTAGGTAAGAAAAGATGCTTGGGAGATGATGTTATAGTGGTGAGAAAGCATTTTGGGATAGTGGTTATCATAGGTGAGGAACACCATTTAGGAACCTAGTAAGAAAAGTTATAAGTGTTGGTGAATTTTATAAGAAAATTGAGTAACAAGTTGGACAAGGAACTAAGTGAGTTTAAGATGATATTTTGGCATTAGAATATACCTAAGATCATTTGGGAAGTTTATACATATAATGGGTAAGGAGAACCATTGCAACAAGACTTAGAAAATGTTAAAATGCAAATCTGTAGCAGTGGTCCGGGACCTAGGTCTTGGATAATGTCCCGGACCATGCATTAAAAAGGGGCCGAGGGTTCCTACACTACCTTGGTCCGGGACTTAGGTCTTGTAGGAAGTCCCGGACCACCCCCTGATTTACCCCCGTGAGTTTTGCCTAGAATGGTCCGGGACCTAGGACTTGTATGAAGTCCCGGACCACTACCTGAAATCAGCCCGAGAGTTTTACAATGACAAGGTCCGGGACCTTAGTTGGGGACCAAGTCCTGGACCACTTAAAAAGTTAAGTTTAAGGTTAAATAATGATGTCTAATGATGGGGATTAGTAAGTAATGATGTTATGAGGTTGTCCAAGACATGTTAGGTGTGTTAAAATGACAATTTAAAGGGGTGAGAAGTTATAACAAAGTGTGAGAATAAAATAAACTGGACATGTGAAGTAATAAGTTAACAATGGATTAGTACATTAATTAACCGACGTTACTAAATGTGTATAGGATTCTCCAACTGTGGAAACCAGTCGAAGTAAGGACCATGGTATGGTTTTCTTGCAGTCTGTTGCCTACCGGTTTACACCGGCTTGTGTGTTGTTTGTTTTTCTGTTTGTTTATGACCTTGTAAGACTTAAGTCATGTAATAAGTTTACGGTTGTTAATAATATTGTTGTGTTGTTTAGGTGTGGCTCATTTCCCTTGTGTGTGTCTAACAAGACTTAACCACTAGCTTGTGATTTGTTTATTGAGTTCAATGTCGAACTTCTAACAAGAGCTAACTGGGGAGTGAGGAGTCCGGTAGTTCCGGCCACACGTGTGAGTATGGGAGTTGATGTCATAACCGGTTCGATTCTCTTTGTATGTTATGGTTGTTTTCCATTTTGGTTTTCAACTTTCCCTTTAGCCTATCCAAGGCTATTTTTACTGACTCACGTCGGGCCACAGGGGCATACTATGTTTGTTCGGTGTGCTTGGGATCACTATATCCGACGCACCTGTGTGTTAAGTTATTCGTTCAATTTAACAGGACGGTAACAAGTTATGTAACGAGCTTTGTATGAGTTTGGCAACATTCTCTAGGCTCTCCATGTGACCTAACTATGTTGGTTTGTTCATAAAAGGAATCGTTCTTGAAATGTGGTGTGTTTGGTTGTGCTATGCAATGTTCCTTGCTATGCTATATATATATATGTTGTTGTTTAAAAATCAATGCCATGTTATCATGACAAGTAGTTGCGTGTATCCCGGTAGCCGATGGGTTGCGCGTTAACCATACTAGCCAAGGGTTGCTGACCCCCTCGGGGGCTCGATATTTATAATGCAGGATGAGGATCGAGGAAGCAGAATGGCTTTAGATCTTAGGTTTTAAGTACTTTTGGTTATTTTGGATGTTGAGCCCGGCCCGGGATGCGCCTGTGCTCCCGTGGCGTTATATTTTGGTACCGTTTGTATTACAGTGACGGTCGTTGACAGTTGACAGTGGAGTTTGTGGTGTACTGTTTACAGTGATGGATGTTGTTATATACTCGGTATTGTATTTATGTATGTATGGATGTTAGTACCTAATGCTCGGGAGTCTGATCATCAGACCGGTACACTTGTATTTATTCTGCCTTGTTAACCACGTGGGTGGTTAACGGCGTTGTAGCACCGAACCGTTAATTATTGTTTAGTTGTTTTTCCGCTGTGATTTCATTAAATGTTAAGTGTGTAGTAGGGGTGTTACAACAAAAGCTCCAAAAGCTCCCTTTTCTCCTCCATTAGCGCCAGCCACCAGCATGGTTCAAAGGATACTATAAGTTGATTAAGCTAATCATAAATGGTGTATAATAGTTTAAATTCTTCACCTTCTTTTCCTCTTTCCATTGAACTAAACTTCAATCATTTCCATCCATGTATGTAGTGTGTATTAGTGACTAAAGGTGGGAGAAAAATCGTCTGAAACAAAGAGGAAGGAGGAAAGATCAAATAAGCTTCATATAAGGTAAAATTGTGCTTTAAGCACACAACTCTTCATTCTCTTCATTTCTGGTTGAAAATCTTAGCTTCCTAGGCTTATTTTCTCCTCTTTTACATGCTTGTACAATTGGTGTAGCAAGAGCTTCTACGAATAGCCAAATCCATGCCAAAAACACCATTTTTGGCATCTTAATCAAGGTAAAAATAGCCATCTTGTAACACCCCATCCGACAACAAACACATAACAACATTCTGCAGCGGAAAATACACTACTTCACATTACTTAACTCGTTGGTGTTACACGCCGTTAACCACCCACGTGGCTAACAAGGCTATTACATATACAATTGTACCGGTCTGATGGACTAGATTCCCGAGCGACTACACATTACTATCCCTTTTCATTAACACAACAACAACATACACCTTTCAACTGTACCGAGTATTCACAAACTGATGCCGATAACAATCTCGGTCTTACTACACCTACTGTACATATACAACTTAAATGATTACCCATGTACAACGACTACCCGTCCTACTCTCGAACGGCTTCCTGCTCTTTGTACCTGAAAATAGGAAAAAGAAGAAAGGGTGGCCCCCAAGGGGCTCAGCACCTTTGCTGGTATGGTAATCCCGCAGCCCACATGCTACCGGGCCCACACAACTAATTGTCGTCTTAGCATGCGGTTGATTATGTTTAAATCATGCATGCAACTGTAAACACACAACACATAACATTTCGCCTCGAGGGCTCAACAAACAGATAACACATCCTCATTTGATAAGTCACTCATGGTGTTCATTACCCCTAGAGTGTTTCTCCTCTAATGGAGCTACTTCCTTAATAGATGACAACTACCCATTAATCGGGTTATCCTTAAACGCCTCTTATCACAAACTGGGATTCATATCCATGATCCACATACTCCACAATTTACAACGTATAACATACATCACATAACAACACATAACAACACTTTTCACGTTTCAACGTGCACATAACATTATCGCAATAGAAATTGCATTACATCAACAACACATAACATAACGGGTGCGGTTCTCTTAGGAGCCGACCCAAACATAGTTAATTCACTGGTGAGCCTAGAGAATGATGTCACCCCCATGGTAAGCTCGTTATACAACACTCATTACCGTCCTAATAGTCGGACGAGTAACTTAAGTTAAGATGGTTCGGGTTTTGTGGCCCGAACACACCACACAAACACATGTTCCCCCTAAACCGATCATAAGTCAGAATAGCTAAGCTTTGGAATAAGCTAATGGGAGATCATAACCCGTGAGGGAAACAACCATAACAGAGAGAAGGGTAAGGCTAAGAAGGATACCCACTCCCAAACAACGCGAGACCGGCCTAACCGGATTCCTCAACACTGTTAGTACATACTTACTTTTAGATATTAGTTAGAACTCCGCTATGGAGTCTCTCACCTCTACACACCATACAGTATTACAACTGGGTTAAACATACAAGGGAGATCCCTACATTCACACACACATATCACACATTTAACACACGCATAGCCGTGGTTAGAACGTCCCATAGTTCGGGTCGTTTACTCCGAATACCGAACTCTCATGTGATCCTAGACTCAGTTAACTAAGGTTAACACTTCCGAGGTTAAATGGTATCGGAGTTGAACACGCCACATAAATGAATTACTGTAAACTCATTACATGTTTTATCTTACAACGTGGCAAACATACAGAAAAACACATTGGCATACAAGCCGGTGTAATCCAGTAGGACACAGGTTGCAAGAAAACCATACCTGTCACCGGAGTCCACTTTATCATGTCCACTTATGTTCCTCGAGCAATTCTCGAACAACTGATAACATTACATGTATTTTATTAACATCGGGGTAACATGATTGTTTAAAGTCTAATGCTTATAACTTTTCCCCGTTAACTTAGTTACATAACTTCACTTTTTAACTTGTTTTACTTTTACATTTTAATACAACTTTTCCCTCACCAAATTGTCATTATAACTCACTTAACATGTCCTTAACAACCTTATAATATCATTACTTGTCAATCCCCATCATTACACATCATTTAATATCCTAAAACCAAGTTTTTATAGTGGTCCGGGACTTGGTCCCCAACTAAGGTCCCGGACCCACACTTAACAAAATTCTCGGCCTGTTTTAATGGGGTGGTCCGGGACTTCATGCAAGTCCTAAGTCCCGGACCATTCTAGGCAAAAACTCTTGGGGGTATTTAAGGGGGTGGTCCAGTACTTTGTACATAACCTAAGTACCGGACCAAGTCTTGCAAGAATCCTCGGCCCCTTTTTGATATGTGGTCCGGGACTTCAACCATTAACTAAGTCCCGGACCAAAGCTACAGAAATGCTCCTTATTCATTTTCAAGCCTTGTTTAACTTGTTCTCTTCACCCATTGATTACCCAAATTTCACACATGAACTTAGGCATATTCTAATACCAAAATATCACTTTGATTCACCTTAAAACATTATTCAACTTGTTACCCAATTTCCTTACAAAGTCTCTTAACACTTGTAACATTTTCCATTTGGTTTTCTAAGTGGTGTTTCACCTATAATGACCACTATACCAAGATGTTTTCTCACCATCACAACATCATCTCCCAAGCATCTTTTCTTACTAACCAAATCTTCTTTTTCACAACTTCTTACAACTCCTTACCTAACATCATTCCCTCCTTGTACATCAACATTACCTAAACCTAAAACAAACTTTTCCAAGACTTTATTACATCCCAAAAACATTCATTGAATTCCTAGAACTTCCAAGATAATACCTAAATCCTTGTAACACTCTAAATTTCCTTAGTACATGTTTTCTTCCCTAGTAAAACATTTATTCACTCCTAACACTTCCTAGTGCACTAAAACTCATTTAAACACTTAAACTTCTTGTACATTACCCAAATTTTGACATGGGTTCTTCTAGCACATTGTCATACCAAAACACATTGTTTTCACCATTAAACATTCAAGAACACCTAAATCCATCAAGAACCTTTTTTACACACAAAACTTCACCAAATTTACACTACATCACAATATAGTGCATAAACTTAAATTGCTTGGCACTTAGGCCCTTAAATAACATGGCTCTTAGGCCCTTAAATTGCATAAACCTTAAACACTGAATTTCCACATAGTATATTGCCTTTAACCTGCAAATACACTCAACATCACATATGCCCCTTAATAGTTTCCTTGAGAGCATTTTCTAGGTCATTCACCGTTGGCTCCTTAGGTATTTTATTAAGCAAATCAAGCTCATTTTCCTAAGGCATTTAAACTACATTGAGATAGTTTGTTTACCTCATTTTCCTCACAAACTTCTTTCTTGTTTCCTTGTAAAACCGGTAAGGATGTTTGGTTGTTTGTCAACTTCTAAACAATGTACGAATAATAGAATGAGTATTCAAGCATTATGCTTCATCTCATTGTAAACCCTAGGTTTTACATTGTTTCAAAAACATTAAGATAGTTGTTTTACCTTGGTCTTTGAAGAGAGTTTGAATATCTATCAAGAGAGGACTCCACCAAGTCCTTGAAAGATTCAAATGGGGCTAGAACAAAGCAACACAATGAGCACCATTAATGGTGATTCTCGGTCAAGATAAAAAAAACATGGAGGAAACATGATTTTTCTTTGAGATTCCTTACCTAGAAGCAAAGGAGATCAATAATATGTAGAAATATAAGCTCAAGCTCCTTCAATGGTGGAACTCCATGGCACCGAAATGGTGGTCTTGAAGTTTTGAGAAGATAGGTATGAAGAGCTTGATGAGAGGAAGAGAATGGTGGTGTTTGTTTTTGATTTGGTTAAGTGAGCTAGGAATCACAAGAGGTCAAAGATGGAGTTTAATGGTGGAGGTGTAGTATTACCGTGAAAGAGAGGAAGAAGATGGAGTTGGAACCGTGGGAATGCAAGAAGGAAAGAGAGAATGAAGATAAGTTTGCCTTGTTTAAGAGATATTAAGTAAAGTAAATAGTGCTTTACTTTATCAATTTCCATCTTATCAATTTAACAAGGGGATGACTCATTCCCTTATAAGAAAACCGGCCCCCAATAGTAGCAAGGGGTATTTTAGTCTTTATTTGTCAATTTAATTACTTATAATAACATATGTTACAAACTAGCTTATTAAAGTTACTATTCACGAAAACAAGGCACATAGAAGTGAAATTTTTGATTTCCCATTGATATAGACTTCCAAATGTGATACTATATAGTACACATGTTAATTAAAGAGTAATGATGGTCATTTAGCCATTCAAAACTCATTTACAAGACAATTTTTCAAAAATGTGCTTTAAGACTCCTTAAAGCACATTTTGTGTTTTAACTTGTTTTCAAGCTTGGTTTTCTTTGGTAATTGATTTAATATGTTCATTAACATATTTATAAGGTATAGGTATGACCTTTAGGTCTTATACAAATTTATCCCAAGCTTAGAGCACATTTTTGCTCTTATTGACTTTAAGGTATATTCTTGTGTTTTATTTGGTTTAACTGTCTAGCAAGGTTTGCTAAGGACTTAATTTGCCTTGTTAAATCATAATTGATTATTATTTAGTCTTGGTAGGTTCTTTGAGTCCTAACCAAGTTCACTCCAAGCTTAAAGCATGTTTTTGCTCAAACTGTATCTTAGTGCTTTATTGCATTTTACTATGGTTTAAATTGTTCACTGATGTTTCTAAGGCATTTTTAGCCTTTACATACCATAGTTTAATATTTAAACCATATATCAAGGTTTGGGGTATTTCACATCTTCTTGCTCGACTTATTACGGTTTTATGCCTTAATTTAGGATACCTTTTGATACTCTTTTGATTCTGGAAAAAATAGGCCAAGAACAGTCCTTGGTACCCTTGCATTTCTAAGGTAATTTTACCTTAAATTTGTGTATTAAAACACTTCCTATGATTAGCTCATGCTTAGAGTTTGAATCATATCTTAATTTGCTGTTTTAAAACCGTTTAACAAGTTGTGGAAATATCTCCAAGTTCCCGTGGCCAAACAAGGATTTGGACTTGGCTAAATCAAGGTATAAACACCTAAACTCATCTTGGACATATTATTAGGTGTTTAAGCTATTGCTCTTTATTTCGTGAGATGAAATGGTCATATTTTGACCTTAGGCTGTTAGGAAATGAGTTAGAAATTTAACTAGTGATTAAATAACATAATTGTCAAATTTAGACATTATGTGGAACATTGGTAATTATAGAGAACATATGGGTAAGGCCGAGGTTAATGCATTTTGGAGCATTTATGTGTAATTTATTTTATAAGCTAATGTTTATAATAAGGCCATGTACTTAGCCATTTTAATTATGTATTTTAAGGTTAATAGTTTGGGGGTATATTATCAATTCCGGATATATATAGGGGCTTAACTATAATTAAATGAATTTGGGGGCTAAATATTAGATAGCCGAAAGTTAGATGAAAAGGAGTGTTTAAATAAAACTTATAGTTTATAAAGTTTTGGGGGTTAAATTGTGATTTCTGGAAAATGTGGGGTTAACCATAAACTAAGGAAAACATAGTCAAGCAGTATTAAGGAGGTCACCTTGACCATTGTTGGGTGTTGACCAAATTAGATAAGTAAAATAATTTATTTATGACTATAATAAATTATGTATTTAATTATAAATTTTTATAAAACTATGGGGTATATGGAGATTACCGAAACTTAGAGGTGTAAAATGGTATTTTAACACCCATGGGCTATTAGGAATTTTTGGAATTATTGGGTTGAATTAGATTTAAAATAAATTATATGTATATATATATAGTTATTTGTGTCATTGTTACAAATTAAGACATATGGGGTGGAAATGCAAATACCGAAAGTATGGGTTAGGAATGATATTATAACCTTTTGGTGAAATTTGGAGATTTTTAGAATAATATAAGAGTATTTAATAAGATATGGAATATAGTTTTAATGATATTATAAAACTATATGTTATAATTTGGGTCAATTGGTAAATAAAGAAAGTTAAAGGGTAGGAAAAATAATTTAGATCAACCTAGGGGTCTGTTCCAACATTAGGAGTTATATAACTATATGTTATATTTATTAAGGTTTAAAATGTTATAATATAGGATATATACATAACATAATATTATATCTGTGGTCAAATGTAAATTTGGAAAGTTAAAGCTGATATGGAAAATAAATAAGAAAAACAAGGGTCGTTCGGTTATTTTCATACATATAAAACCTTATGTTATACTTTTTATAATGTTAAAAATGTTATATTATATGGTATATATAACATGGTATAAAGTATGGGGTGATATGTATAAATATAAAGATATGGTAAGTTAATAAAACTAGAATATTGAGTTGTGCCCTTTTCGGCAATTAAAATAGTTTTGTATAAAATATAGGTTATAAGTTTATGATAAAACATCATATTATATGATATTAGCATAGGGTATAACATTTCATAGTGTTATGTGGTCAAAATGAAATTAAATGGGAATATAGTGCTGTACCGAAATATACGGTGAGAAAAAATGATTTTAGACTATGGTCTACAATGTTATAAACAATTATATGATATTAAGTGATTTAAAAGGAATTAATATAAGTAAGGATATTCACATTAAATAATGTGACAAAAATAAATTAATGAGATTTATAAACTAAGGTATATATTGAATAAACCTTAGGAGTTGTAATTACACAACTTAAATGTTACATAATATTAAGACAAGGATCTTAATAAAGTGTATAATTATAATACAATTAATGGGAATAATCATCTCATATAAGGTGATCAATGTGACATATAATATAGAGTTTTATAATTCATGAAACTTACATATATTACTACATATATATAAATGCGGAGTCATATATATATGATGGATATATATTATGATTGGAAACCATATAAATAAATGGTGAAGGTTATTACATGAATATAGTTTATGACTAAGTTATAATTTTTGTAATCAAATGTAATTTATTACAAATAATGGATTATAAATACAATATCTAATAATGGATGGTGGGATAATAATACCATATGATGAATAATGCAAACATGAATGCAACTATAGTTTATATGCCTAAGTTCAAAACAAAATTAAATGAATATAATGAATTATACTCAACAGTCGAAATATGACAACTACGATCTAAGTAACAAAGCCGACTAGTTTAGGGAAACCCGTAACATTCAACTGTTGAAATCGGGGAATGACGGTCGGGGTTACAATGTTTTCGGAAATACCGGATCTAGTTAGTCATGGAGACTGACTCATAGTGTTATTACTGTTTAGATCGTACTTTAGACGGAGGCGCCGATAAGCTAGTGTCTACTGTGCATCCTAGGTCTAAGGTGTACGGTATGTAAAGGGGTTTAATCTGGATTGTCCTGAGTATTCCCTCGGGTCCAGATATTAATTGATGTGTGATAAATTTCTATGTGGATGCTTATATGCAATGTGTGTGATTAAGCGTATATCTGCTTGTTATTATCGCATTATTACTACTGTACGCGAATGCCCATCGGGCTAATATTACGTCGACTATAGATCAACTTATATAAACATACATATGCGTTCAATGTGTTAAAATGATGGTTACTTAATATATACCCTAAGTATTATAGTTATGTATTTAATAACCTAAGTAAAACACTAGGTATAAGATACAACAATGTCGGTCTCTAGAGCATGGATCTCGAACATGAATACGACCTAGACTACTTTAGGCATGCGTAAGACCCACGGGCAGCTAAGTAATGAATGTTTATCCATAAAACTAAGAGTATATCTTAGGAAATGATTAAGACCACTTAATCCTATGAGAGAGTTTGAAATACCCCAAACCTTGATATGTCGTTAAACATTTAAACTATGGTATGTAAAGGCTAAAAAAAGTGCCTTAGAAAATCAGTGAACAATTTAAACCATAGTAAATGCAATAAAGCACTAGATACAGTTTGAGCAAAAACATGCTTTAAGCTTGGAGTGAACTTGGTTAGGACCCAAAGAGCCTACCAAGACTTATTGCCCGTTCGTTTATGAGGTTAATGTTCAAATGTGCACATTAATGCGCTTTATCCTTAAGGTTGGATTAGACATATTTACGATTCGTGCCCAATTTCTACACGATTCGTAAGATCCACAGATTTATCATAAAGTTTCCTTTTGCTGCGTTTAGAAAATAATGTCCTATTCCTCATTTTGGTGGTTATGTACTATTACTTTCTTGCCCTTTTTTTTTGTTTCCGTATGCGTGTTTCTCCTTCCATGGCAGTCGACATCCACCGAAGGTTGCTAATCTGGTTTTATAGTGATCCTGGTAGTGAAGCTGCTTCCGCCATCGAAAATTTGTCAAATCGTCAAACACCTGAGTCCACCACTATGGTAGTGATGTTGCTTCCGCCGTCGCCGGGATGGTTTAGGTATGTCAATTGCAGGAGTCTATTAGTTGTGCTGCTGCTGCTTCTTTAACCTCTAGGTGAGCAGATCTCCTTTGCGTCCTCCCCACTTCGGAAGATTGGTGGCTCTGTTCTTGTTGTATGGATCTTCACTGTAACAGGAACAAATAATGGGTGGTATGGTATGTAGTGGTTTTTCTTCAGGATCGATGATGGCGTCACATGAGTATGCTGGGCATTTTGGTATTTTCCCCATCCGGCGTGTATGAAATGTTCAGTTGATGAAAGAACGACCCAAATACCCAGGTTGCCTTAATCTGGGTCTTTGCCTAGGAAATTAATGCCTGATTAATGTCTATGAAATTGAGCCTCCAGCAAACGAACGGCACCTTAATAATATTCAATTATGATTTAATAAGGCAAAATAAGTCCTTAGGAAACCTTGGTAGACAATTAAACCAAACAGAACACAAGAAAATACCTTAAAGTCAATATGAGCAAAAATGTGCTCTAAGCTTGGGATAAGTTTGTATAAGACCTAAAGGTCATACCTATACCTTAATTATATGTTAATGAACATATAAAGCAAATTACCAAAGAAAACCATGCTTGAAAACAAGTTAAAACACAAAATGTGCTTTAAAGAGTCTTAAAGCACATTTTTGAAAAATTGTCTTGTAAATGAGTTTTTGTGAGCCTCGATTTTAAACCCTATCCTATGTTGATTAAAGTTGATTAGGATCTAACCGGGTTTTAGGTCCACTTATAACCTAAGATTAATAACTATGTCATATAACAAAAATTATTAAAACCTAAGCTAGCTCACTGGAACCTATTAAGAGTCGCCACCTAATTTTAACCTAGATCAAATTAGGAAAGGAGAGTTCGGGTTCGGGGGCTTGATATTCGACTTAATTAGGGTTCAATTACTTTCATTACCCCTAGAAGTCGTCTTTCCTCTACTTAGTTTAATTACGGCTTATTACGAGTCGTTTTTAACCTAAGTGCGCGCTTCTGTTTTTTTATTTTTTAACATTTTTTGAAATACCCCAAACCTTGATATGTGGTTTAAATATCAAACTATGTTATATAAAGGCTAAAAAGTGCCTTAGAAACATCAGTGAACAGTTTAAACCATAGTAAATGCAATAAAACGCTAAGACACGGTTTGAGCAAAAACATGCTCTAAGCTTGGAGTGAACTTGGCTAGGACCCAAAGAGCCTACCAAGACTTGATAACATTTAATTATGATTTGATAGGGCTAAATAAGTCCTTAGGAAACTTTGGTGGACAGTTAAACCAAATAAAACACAAGAAAATACCTTAAAGTCAATATGAGCGAAAATGTGCTCTAAGCTTGGGATAAATGTGTATAAGACCTAATGGTCACACCTATACTTTATAAATATGTTAATGAACATATTAAATCAATTACCAAAGAAAACCAAGCTTGAAAACAAGTTAAAACACAAAATGTGCTTTAAGGAGTCTTAAAGCACGTTTTTGAAAAATTGTCTTGTAAATGAGTTTTGAATGGCTAAATGTCCATCATTACTCTTTAATTAACATGTGTACTATATAGTATCACATTTGGGTGGCTATATCAATGGGAAATCAAAAATTTCACTTCTATGTTGCCTTGTTTTAGTGAATAGTGATTTTTATAAGCTAGTTTGTAACATATGATGTTATAAGTAATTAAATGAGTCAATAAAGACTATATTACCCTTAGGCTTAAAAGGGGGCCGGTTTTTGTAGTAATGAGTCACCAAACATGTTAACTTATTAAGTAAATAAGGATGACTCATAAGTTACTATTTGCTTTAAGTCATAAATATCTTCAAAAACAAAACCAAACTCACTTCTCTCATTCTTTCTTCATTTCACACGGTTCCCTTCTTCTCCTACCTCTCTTCCTTCTGTTCTCACGGTGAAGCTACAGCACCAGCACCATTTCACCATCTTCCATTGTCAATCTCATGACTCACTTAACCAAATCAAAAACAACACCACCATTCTCTTCCTCTCATCAAGCTCTTCATTCCTACCTTCTAAAAACTTCAAGAGCCCCTTTCGGTGCCATGGAGTTCCACCATTGAAGGGGCTTGAGCTTGTCTTTCCACATATTATTGATCTCCTTTACTCCTAGGTAAGGAATCTCAAAGAAAAATCAAGTTTCCTCCATGTTTTTGTGTGACCGAAAAATATTCATTGATGGAGCTCCTTGTGTTGCTTTGTTCTAGCTCCTCCATTTGAATCTTTCAAGGACTAGGTGGAGTCCTCTCTTCATAGATATATTCAAACACCCTTCAAAGATTAAGGTAAAACAACTACATTAATGTTTTGAAATAATGTAAACCTAGGGTTTACAATGAGATGGAGCTTAAAGCTTGAATACTCATTATGTTGTTTGTATAATGTTTAGTAGTTGGCAAGGAACCAAATGCCTTACCGGTTTTACAAGGAAACAAGAAAGAAATTTGTGAGGAAAAAGGTAAACAAGCTATCTCAATGTAGTTTAAATGCCTTAGGAAAATGAGCTTGATTTGCTTAATAAATACCTAAGGAGCCAATGGCAAAGCTAGTAAAATGCTCTCAAGGAGACTAGTAAAAGAACATATGTATTGGTGTATGTATTTGCAGGTCAAAGGCATTACTTATGTGGGAAATTCAGTGTTTAAGGTTTATGCAATTTAAGGGCCTAAGAGCCATGTTGTTTAAGGGCCTAAGTGCCAAGCAATTTAAGTTATGCACTATATTGTGATGTAGTGCTAAATGTGTGAAGTCTTGTGTATAAAAATGTGTTTGATGGATTTTAGGTGTTCTTGAATGAAATAAGGTAAAAACCTAAGTGTTTGGATGTGAGTAAATACAAGAGAAGCTATGGCCAAATTTGGGGAAATGTGTGAGAAGTTCTAAGTGTTTTAAGAAAGTTTTGGTGAACTAGGAAGTGTTAAAGGTGAATAAAGGTTTACTTGAGAAGGAAAACATGTGTAAGGTGATTTAGAGTGATGCAAGGACTTAGGTGTTATCTTGGAAGTTCTAGGAATTCAATGTGTGTTTTGAGGATGTATTTAAGTCTTGGAGGAGTTTGTTTAAGGTTTAGATTATGATAATGTGCAAGGTGGGAATAATGTTTAGGTAAGGTTTTGAGAAAGGAACTTTTAGGAAGTTGAGAAAGGAGATTTGTTTAGTAAGAGAAGATGCTTGGGAGATGATGTTAAGGTAAGGAGGAAATTTTGGGATAGTTGTAATCAAAGGTGAGAACACCATTTAGAAACCTAGAGTCAAATGTTATAAGTGTTGGTGTATGTATAAGAAAATTGGGTAACAAGTTGGACTATGTTTTAAGGTGAATCGAAGTGGTATTTTGGCATTAGAATATACCTAAGATCATATGGTAAGTTTATACAATTAATGGAGGTGGAGAATAAGGCAACAACACTTGAAAAATGCAATTTTGACAATTCTGTAGCTTTGGTCCGGGACCTAGGTCATGGTTCTAGACCCGGACCAAGCTTTTAAAATGGCCGAGAGTTGTAACATGTTGTGGTCCGGGACTTAAGGGAAGTACAAGGTCCCGGACCACCCTATTAAAATCGCCCGAGAGTTTTCTAATGTGTTGGTCCGGGACTTAAGGTAAGGACCAAGTCCCGGACCACTCTAAAAATGTTGTTTAAGGTTGGAAAATGATGTCTAATCATGGGGAATTTAATGGTAATGGTTTTAGGTGATGTTTAGGCCTTTTTTGATAGCATATAAAGGCCTTAAAATGTGTAAACAAGTGTTGGGTTTGATGTGAGAGTTGTAAACTTAATATCACAAGAGTAAGTTAAGTGTAACGGGAATGACGGGGTAAACTATGGGCGCTTTAAACGTTAAGCAAACATGTTACCCCAATATTAATAAAAGTAATTGTAATGTTATCAGTTGTTCGAGAATTGCTCGAGGAACATAAGTGGACATGATAAAGTGGACTCCGGTGACAGTAGTGGTTTTTCTTGCAACCGTGTCCTACTGGATTACACCGGTCTTGTATGCAATGTGTTTTTCTGTATGTTTGCCACGTTGTAAGATTAAACATGTAATGAGTTTACAGTAATCATTTATGTGGCGTGTACAACTCCGATACCATTTAACCTCGGAAGTGTTAACCTTTGTTATCTGAGTCTATGATCACATGAGAGTTCGGTATTCGGAGTAAACGACCCGAACCATGGGACGTTCTAACCACGACTATGCGTGTGTTATTGTGTGATATGTGTTGTGAATGTAGGGATCTCCCTTGTGTTGTTTACCCAGTTGTAATTCTGTATGGTGTGTAGTTATGATATACTCCATATGGGGTTCTAACTAATATCTAAAGTAAGTATGTACTAACAGTGGTGAGGAATCCGGTTGGCCGGTCGCGCGTTGTTTGGGAGAGGGTATCCTTTGTAGCCTACCCTTCTCTTTGTTATGGTTGTTTTCCCTCACGGGTTTGATCTCCCATTAGCTTATTCCAAAGCTTAGCTATTCTGACTTATGATCGGTTTAGGGGGAACATGTGTTTGTGTGGTGTGTTCGGGCCTCCAAACCCGAACCGCCTTAACTTAGTTACTCGTCCAACTATTAGGACGTAATGAGTGTTTTGTTATTGTATAACGAGCTTATCATGAGACTGGCAACATTCTCTAGGCTCACCAGTGTATAAACAATGTTTGGGTCGGTTCCTAAGAACCATTCCCGTTTGTTATGTATTTTGTTTGATGCAATATCTATTGCGGTGTTATGTTGTGCACGTGGAAACGTGCAAAGTGTTGATATGTGTTGTTATGTAGTGTATGTTATATGTTATATAATGTGGAGTATGTGGATCATGGATATGAATCCCAGTTTGAGAAAAGAGGCGTTTAGGGATACCCGATTTAAGGTAAGTGTCGTCTATTAGGAAGTAGCTCCATTAGAGGAGGAACACTCTAGGGATAATGAATACCATGAGTGACTTATTAAGTAAGGATATATTATCCGTTTGTTGAGCCCATTGAGGCGAAATGTTATGTGTTGTGTTTACTGTTACATGCATGATTTAAATATAATCAACCGCATGCTAAGACGACAATTAGTTGTGCGTGGCCCGGTAGCATGTGGGCTGCGGGATTACCATACCAGCAAAGGTGCTGAGCCCCTTGGGGGCCACCCTTTCTCTTCTTTTCCTATTTCAGGTACAAGAAGCTGGAAGCCGTTCGAGAGTAGGACGGGTAGTCGTTGTACATGGGTAATCATTTAAGTGTATGCATACAGTAGGTGGTAGTAAGACCGAAATTGTTGTCGGCATCAGTTTATAAATACTCGGTATAGTGGAAGGTGTATGTTGTTGTTGTGTAATGGAAAGGGATAGTAATGTGTAGACGCTCGGGAATTTAGCCCATCAGACCGGTACAGTGTATGTGTATTAGCCTTGTTAGCCACGTGGGTGGCTAACGGCTGTAACACCAACGAGTTAAGTAATGTGATGAGGTTGTTCTTCCGCTGCAGTTTATTGTAAGTATGTTAATGTTGGATGGGGTGTTACATTTTTTTTTGACAGAAAATTAAAATGGAAATTAAAATACCAAAACTAGGGTTTCGGAGGCAGAATTAGGTCAAGTTTTGTTTTCGTCCGTGGCTACGGACCTAATGTCCGAACCCACGGACCCTAGTTAACTTAATTACACAGAAAAGTCAAATTTAAACAGAAATGAGATTTTGAAAAGTCCGGGGCCACGGACAGGACGTCCGTGGGCCCGGACATGTTTTATAAAACCCTAAATTTTGAAAATAAAAATATCCCGCCACCGTCCGGGGCGTCCGGCTTTCGGACAGGGAGTCCGGGACCCCGGACATAGCGTCCGTGGGTGCGGACCGCCCTCGGACAGCGGCGTTTGGGTGGCTCCCGGCGGTGTTTCTGGCTCAAATTTTATGGGTAGGTAGCCTGAAAGATTCTAAACACGTTAGTGATTGAAAGTTTACAATTTTAATTCGAATTAAACACGAAACTTAGCAAACAAGTTATTTGGCAGAAGCGAAAAAAACGCTAATTCAGAAGCGATAAAAAGTCAATTCGATTCCAAATTTTGACACAGAGTTAAAGTTGAACAAAGTCAGAAAAACATGACTTCAACCTGTTTTACCTTCGGATTTAATGAGACTCTTCACAACGGGGATCTTTTGGTGCTTCGTTGATGCCGGTTTTGGATTGACTTCGAATTGTGCTTCTCTCTTCTTTTTATGCTGTTAAGGACGTTTCTCTTCTTTTTTGTGTTTTTTGTGTGTGCTTGTTCAATTCATAGGAAGAAAGGATGAGTTTTTGGTGATTTCGGGGTGATTTCTGTAGTGTTTCGGTATTGATTTGAGGCTTGGAAGTGTTAAAACGTGGGGAGAAAGTTTTTGGCTGTGTTTTCTGACTTTGGAAGTGTTCTCCTCTCCTCTAGGTCGTTTTTTGGAAGGTCCTTTTATAGAAAGAGCAAGGTCATGTTGATAGAACAAGATTTTTATCTAAAATCCTGATTTTGTGCTCTAAGGGAATCTGATTTTTTAAAATATGTTTCAGGCCGATAAAAATTATGAAATTTTAACTGAAGATAAAGGATGATTTTTAAGAATTTTGAGAGTTGGAATCGGTTATTTTGATAAATAACCGAGTAGATAAAAATCTCACAATTTGGAATCTCCCATAATGCATACCTTATTATTGGAAAGTCGAAATAACAAAATTCCAATGGCATTAGTCTCTAATAATCATCCTCTATCTTTTGTTAAAATTTCATGACGTTTTGTTTTGATTTCGGTATTTTCCATAGGAGAGAGAAAATTGCAAAAATGATTGAATTTTTCTTTTAAATTTTGGGTTAAGGTTCCAAATAAAATAATTTCAGGTTTATGACTGTATGTAGTCATGCTAACCATGTGACAATTTTATTTTAATTTTGGAAACCTTTTATTATTTCTATTTTGAGGTTATTTCATGTGTTAATTAAAGAAATTAGCTTATAATATGAATTAAAAGCTAAATTTCCAGAATAAATATTATCAGAAAATCATGAAATACCTTTCATAATGACTATGATATTTGGAAGTGTTTGGAGATAATGAACAAGTCATATGAAAATAGAAAATCCCGATAATGTCATTGGAAAATCCCGCCTTGGTGCTTTTTGACCCCTTTTGCCCTTTGTAACACGTATGCCTTAGAGACTACTCCGGGGGGGTTGAAATTTTGGGTATAACAGATTGCCCCCCGTCAACTAGGCTTTGTAATGAAGATGAAAAGACTAGTTGATGCCAGAGTGACACCCCAAAATTTTGGGATCTTAAAAGACCCTGTATGTGTATTGTGTCGAGCTATTCTAAGGCGCTGACTACCTATGAGTGAGAATGAAAATGAAAAGATGTCAAGCAATTCTAAGGCGTTGACTACCTAAAAGTGAAATGATGTCAAGCTATTCTAAGGCGTTGACTACCTAAAATGTTGAAATGAGATAATGTCAAGTGATTCTAAGGCGTTGACAACCTAAAATGTGGAAATGAGATAATGTCAAGTGATTCTAAGGCGTTGACAACCTAAAATGTGGAAATGAGATAATGTCAAACGATTCTAAGGCGTTGACAACCTATGAGGATGATATGATGTCAAGCCATTCTAAGGCGTTGACTACCTTTAAAGGAATGAAGTACACCGAGCATTCTAAGGTGTCAGGAACCTGAAAGCGAATGAAATACGCCGAGCATTATAAGGTGACGGGAACCTGAAGTTGAATGGAATACACCGAGCATTATAAGGTGTCGGGAACCTGAGATTAAATGGGACACGCCGAGCATTATAAGGTGTCGGGAACCTGGAATACGCCGAGCATTATAAGGTGTCGGGAACCTGAAATTGAATGGGATACACCGAGCATTATAAGGTGTCGGGAACCTGAAATTGAATGGGATACACCGAGCATTATAAGGTGTCGGGAACCTGAGATTGAATGGGATACACCGAGCATTATAAGGTGTCGGGAACCTGAAATTGAATGGGATACACTGAGCATTATAAGGTGTCGGGAACCTGAGATTGAATGGGATACACCAAGCATTATAAGGTGTCGGGAACCTGAGATTGAATGGGACACGCCGAGCATTATAAGGTGTCGGAACCTGAATTTAAATGGGATACGCCGAGCATTATCAGGTGTCGGGAACCTGGAAAAGAGATGTAATGAGATCGATGTGATGTGTGCCTGCCTTTGACGAATGTAAAGTAGGACCTATGGGTGCCTAAGTGGAATGGTAGGAAATTGGGTTCATGACGAGCCTGAGGTTGAGTTCATCTATTCTGGTGAATTTGAATCTTTGGCTGAGAATCTGCATCTCTGAAGAATATGTACCTTCAGCTGAGAATCTGTATCTCTGATCGGGTGAGAATCTGTATCTCTGAAGAATCTGTATCTCTGAAGAATCTGTATCTTCGGCTGAGAATCTGTATCTCTGATCGGGTGAGAATCTGTATCTCTGAAGAATCTGTATCTTCGGCTGAGAATCTGTATCTCTGGTCTATGAAGAGGAGTTTCGTACGGACGGATGCAAGATAAACTTTATGCAAATGATCATGATGAAAGTTGATTATGAAAGTGCCAAACGTGGCAAAGATGATGTGCATGTCAAAATACAATCAAAGTGTATGTAGGAAACTTGTCCAAAACAAGAAATCGTTGGAAAATGTGCCAAACATGGCAATGTTAAGGGTCAAAAATTGTCCAAAGCAAGACATTGCTAGAAAGTGTGCCAAATGTGGCCATGATGAGGTTTATGAAACCGAAGTGTTTGAAGGAAAGTTGTTCAAGACAAGAAATTGTTGAAAGAGGTGCCAAACGTGGAAGTGTTTGAAGAAAATTCTGTTTACTGAAAAGGAAAGTGAAATTATCATTTTCTAACTATAGACTTCGGATTTATAACTTATTTCCTACGAGATGAACATGCCACCGGTGAGGTATGGTGTATGATGTGAAGGTAAGGGCTTATGTGGGCCTGTGGTGTTTGATATGCAGGTAAGGGCTTATGTGGGCCTGTGGTGCTTGATATGCAGGTAAGGGCTTATGTGGGCCTGTGTAGTGGAGGTGTGGAGGTAAGGGCTTATGTGGGCCTGAGGTGTTTGAAGTGGAGGTAAGGGCTTATGTGTGCCTGTGGTGGGAGGGTGGTGGTTTGAGCTTTGGGTTCCAATTGGTGTTGTCATAGCAATTGTTGGAACCAACAATTGCCCCCAGTATTTTTCCCTTAAGACAATATGAGCTAGAGTTCATGGCAATCGATCGTTCCGATCGATTGCCCCCAGTATTTTCTTTGATCAAACGTGCGAACGAGTCTCGTCCTCACAGGGCCAGGGCTTATGTTCTGATTTGGTGCTTCCTAACCTACACTCGACGTGTTTGGTGTTTACACTCGTTTCTCACTTACGGTCACAACTTCTAGACCATTGAATTTGATACTTGATGAATTTACGCATTCGATCTGTTACTTTCACGTGATTGGATACACAACTTCCAAGTCGGAAGTCTTTAAAGCTTATAACATGGCCATGGGGTGTGATGAAAGACAACGGGACCATGGAGGGATATTTGAGGTATGTGGAGTTAAAAGGGGTGACCAAAGTTGCATCTTGCTTCTTTTCTCGGAATCATCTTCCTTGTCTTGAAGTCGTCTAGCTGCTTTGTGTTGACGTTGCTTTCGAGCTTATGGACTTGGACTTTTGAAGTCGTCCTTTACACCATTCCTCTTTTTGTCATTCGGATTTCCTCGAGGCACTTCGGTTTGCCTCTTTGTTTTATCCTTTCTTGACTTTGCTTTCGGGGTTCTTGTGTTTCCCGGTTTTGGGCTTCGAGAGCTGTTTTGATGTGAGCTCTTTGGATCCTGTGTCACTTTGGGACCATTTGCGGATTACTTCGTCATGCTGATAGCGGCGTTGCTTCTTTGGATTGATGAAAACATTATCCGAGAACCTGGCTCCTTGCTTCCTTTGGTCACCGGGCTGGACATTCATCATTGGCTGGGTTATTTTTGTGGAGTTCATAATATCGAAAAGGGATATACGAAAGGCTCAACGGAGGTGCCTAGGGTTTAGTGATAGGGTTTACAAGCTTTTGGCTATGTGGTGCTGTACCTAGGTGCTTCGTCATTCCTGATAGTTGTGTATCCGTTCTTAGTTACTTTTCGCAGGTCTAAGGGTAAATTTACAAATTATCTCCTTCGGTCAGAGTTATACCGTTTACCTCACCTTTGAATGTGGACTCACCGGAGTCGTGTAAGAATGATACGCTCGTTCACTCATGGTTTTACCACTCAAGACACTCTCGCGAGATCTTCACTTAGAGACTTGTTCACAAGCTTAACCAAAAGATTCGAAGACAACGATTCTAAACTCAGATTGCCCTCAGTATTGATTTGGGGTTTATGACAACAATTCGATAGATGTGGATTTGGAACCGCTTCATGGGTTGTTTTGGATGTTTTGGGGTGAGTTGTGATGCTTAGCGCGGCATGTTCAACTTTTAGAAACAAGAGATAAATCGTTCTGTTCCATAGTCGGGAAATGATTACTCCGTGATCCTTTTCCCTGGAAAGCATTTTTGTTTTTTGTTTTTTCGATGAATGAAAAATGGTTTGTACAGGAATTGTGAAAATGGAACTATGATTTTATTTATGAATCATGATAAAATGTTGGAAATTACAGACTTAGAGAAACTACCGAAAATGATAAAGGAAACTAACTACTACAAACATTGGAAAAACATAAAAATGACTAGTAAAGAGAAGAAATCGAAGAAAACACTTGAAGATAGCAGTCTCTGATGGTGCTTTACATGGGATTCCTACTCGGGGAGTTGAAAACCTTGATTGATAAGATCTTGGATGTGCTGCTTCAGAATTTTGCAGTTGTCGGTGTCATGACCGGGAAGCTGGTGATACTGACAATACTGGTTCAGATTCCTTCCTTTTTGAGGGTCTCTTTGTCGAGGGGTGAGAGGTTGCAGCATGTTTTGTTCCTGGAGTCTTTCAAAAGCCTGGCTCAATGGTTGACCGATGTTTGTGAACTCTCTCTGACGGGAGCTCTTTCGGGATGATTCCATTGCCCCAACGATTTGTCCTGGTCCTTTTATCTGTCGAACGGTGTTTACCTCATGCTGCCTAGTTCTCTTTCGGGTGCCACTTTGGATACAGGCTGCTGTCCCCGAGCCATTCCCGGTGTTTTTTGAGTTCCCAAGTTTTAACTCCCCTTGGTGAATCATTTCTTCTAGGACATTAACTTGTCCCATCAGCATGTTGAAGCTAGGAAAGTATGTGAATTTCAGCTCATCACTGTATTGCTTCTGCATATTTTTAATTACCATTCGGATTTGCTCTTGTTCGTCCATCTGTGTGAGCATTGCGGCTGCCTTCATCCTCCAACGCTTAACAAAATCAGACATTGATTCACCTTCTGTTTGTTGTGTGCTTGCAAGATCAGCCCTGGTGACTCCAAAACTTCTAGCGTACTCAAAATGATGCAGAAAAGCTTCACATACCTCCTCATAGGTCTTGGTATTTATCCTTTGAGTTATGTACCAATGTTGAGGGGTCTCATCAAGATAGTGAGCAAATACCTTGGCCTTCTGCATGTCGTTTAGCGAAAGGATAGACATTTCCCTATCGAACATTGCCAAATGAAGCTGTGGGTCGGAGGAACCTTTGTATAGAGGAAGTGTTGGCAATTTCAACCTTGGAGGGAGATCAACCTTGGGATATAATCCAGTGGGAAAGTAGTCAAAACCGGCTGGCTTGTTGGCCCTCTCCATGCGCTCAATCTTTTCCAGCATCCCATTGAATTCTTCGGCTAACTGGGCATCCATGTTGATTGGATTTCCTCTCTGCCATTCTTTGAGATTTGGGCTTATCTGTTGGAAAACAAAAGTGACCTGAGCTAAAATTCTGGGCCGCAAAGAAGTTTTAGGCTAAAACTTGTTTGGGCTGCAAGAAAAGCATATGAGCTGGAATGTTTTGAAGATTGTGGGTTGGCACTGAGGCCCGAAATGAGTCGGAAGAGAGGCACATGGGCCGGAATGGTTCATGAGCTGTGAACTGGTGCCTAGGCTGAAATGTACTGAGAATTGGGCGCTTGGGCCAGAATGTGTTTGGGTTAGAAGTAAAGCGCATGGGCCGAAGTGATTTCTAAACCATGTTCTGGATGTGAATTGGAATTTGGGCCGAGTAATTATGATTGGGCCTGAAGATGATACCCATGTCTAGGATCGTGGGTCAAAACCCGAGTGAAAAGTCTTCCTGGACTAGAATGGGCCTTGAAATGGAAAGGCTTGATGGATAATTATGGATTGCTTTTCATGGGCCTAGAACTAAATTGATAATTCAAATTGGGCCGAAAGAGAGAAATCACCTAAGTCTAAACTTTTGGGCCTGAGCCCAAACAAACAATTCATTCATTCAAACCAAACAGGGCCTTTGGGCCGTAAACAAATAGAGCTGCCAATTCGGGTTGGGCTAGGTTGATGTAGGAGAAATTCCTATAAGTTTCTAGGCTGGTTAGTGGGCCGATCACACAAGCAAACAAGGCCCACACAAATTCAACATGTCCTCACTAGATGTTTAAATCAAACCGGGTATGGATCGATCCGGAGAGGTGCTTAGGGCATGGGCCCAGGTCACCACAAAGGAATAGGGCTTGCACGCTATTCTCTTTGGGCTTCCCCACTCTTTTCACATCACCTGAAGGTGTGCGTCTACGGTCGGGTCTTTGACTGACCAAACAATGGGATAGGTAAGGGCACTGCCAGGAAAACGCTTGGGGCTAAGGCCCAGGTATTAAGGGGGTGTGGTTAGACGACACCCTCCTCTTTTCCCCCGCTTATTCACATCACCTAAAAGGTGTGAGTCCCGGACAGGGGACCCTCAAACGGGTCCCGGGGTGAAATCGGTTTATGTGGACCCTCGCTCTCATATGATGCAAAGGTGAAGAAAATTAAAGTGCGCACAAAAGTAAATAAACAAAGTAATAAAGCCATAAATAAACAATTTTTCGAGTTAAGCCCTCTTTCTTAAAATTAAACAAGTTAAAATTAAGAAGTTGTCCCCAGCAGAGTCGCCAGTCTGTGAGCCTCGATTTTAAACCCTATCCTATGTTGATTAAAGTTGATTAGGATCTAACCGGGTTTTAGGTCCACTTATAACCTAAGATTAATAACTATGTCATATAACAAAAATTATTAAAACCTAAGCTAGCTCACTGGAACCTATTAAGAGTCGCCACCTAATTTTAACCTAGATCAAATTAGGAAAGGAGAGTTCGGTTCGGGGGCTTGATATTCGACTTAATTAGGGTTCAATTACTTTCATTACCCCTAGAAGCCGTCTTTCCTCTACTTAGTCTAATTACGGCTTATTACGAGTCGTTTTTAACCTAAGTGCGCGCTTCTGTTTTTTTATTTTTTAACATTTTTTTTGACAGAAAATTAAAATGGAAATTAAAATACCAAAACTAGGGTTTCGGAGGCAGAATTAGGTCAAGTTTTGTTTTCGTCCGTGGCTACGGACCTAATGTCCGAACCCACGGACCCTTGTTAACTTAATTACACAAAAAGTCAAATTTAAACAGAAACGAGATTTTGAAAAGTCCGGGGCCACGGACAGGACGTCTGTGGGCCCGGACATGTTTTATAAAACCCTAAATTTTGAAAATAAAAATATCCCGCCACCGTCTGGGGGCGTCCGGCTTTCGGACAGGGAGTCCGGGACCCCGGACATACGCGTGTGTGCGGACCGCCCTCGGACAGCGGCGTTTGGGTGGCTCCCGGCGGTGTTTCTGGCTCAAATTTTATGGGTAGGTAGCCTGAAGATTCTAAACATGTTAGTGATTGAAAGTTTACAATTTGAATTCGAATTAAACACGAAACTTAGCAAACAAGTTATTGGGCAGAAGCGAAAACAAACGCTAATTCAGAAGCGATAAAAAGTCAATTCGATTCCAAATTTTGACACAAAGTAGTTAAAGTTGAACAAAGTCAGAAAAACATGACTTCAACCTGTTTTACCTTCGGATTTAATGAGACTCTTCACAACGGGGATCTTTTGGTGCTTCGTTGATGCCGGTTTTGGATTGACTTTGAATTGTGCTTCTGACTCCTTCTTCTTTATGCTGTTAAGGACGTTTATCTTCTGTTTTTGTGGTGGTTTTGTGTGTTTTTGGTGCTTGGAAGTTCAATAGGAGAAGAAAGGAGAGTTTTTGGTGATTTCGGGGTGATTTCTGCAGTGTTTCGGTATTGATTTGAGGCTTGGAAGTGTTAAAACGTGGGGAGAAAGTTTGTGGCTGTGTTTTCTGACTTTGGAAGTGTTCTCCTCTGCCCTAGGTCGTTTTTGGAAGGTCCTTTTATAGAAAGAGCAAGGTCATGTTGATAGAACAAGATTTTTATCTAAAACCCTGATTTTGTGCTCTAAGGGAATCTGATTTTTTAAAATATGTTTCAGGCCGATAAAAATTATGAAATTTTAACTGAAGATAAAGGATGATTTTTAAGAATTTTGAGAGTTTGAATCGGGTTATTTTGATAAATAACGGAGTAGATACAAATCTCACAATTTGGAATCTCCCATAATTCATAACTTATTATTGGAAAGTCGAAATAATAAAATTCCAACGGCATTAGTCTCTAATAATCATCCTCTATCTTGTGTTAAAATTTCATGACGTTTTATTTTGATTTCGGTATTTTCCATAGGAGAGAGAAAATTGCAAAAATGATTGAATTTCTCTTTTAAATTTTGGGTTAAGGTTCCAAATAAAATAATTTCAGGTTTATGACTGTATGTAGTCATGCTAACCCATGAGGTTTGGCGATTTTACACTGCCCACCCATGAGGTTTGAAATTTAACAATGCCCACCCATGAAGTTACTTGAATATATCCTCCGTCACCAAAACTACTTAATTCTGTCATCTGTCGTTAGTTTTGACCAGAGACAATTATGTTGACCCAACGACGGGAGGGTTCCGAAGACAAAGATTGTCTGCACGTTAGGCCCTGCTTCAAGATCTGTGGAGATGATTGAAAAGCTTCTAAGAGCTGGAATGAATGTTGCTAGATGCATCCGTCGGAGACGGAATTTTGGGCTCCGTCACAAATCCAAACCCCACCTGCTATCCGTCCGTTAGCGATACGGAAAAATTACGTCCGTCGCCAAATCTTTTTCGTCTTTTTCGCTGGTAAACCCTCGTGCCTTTTTTTGCCCGAAGTCTTCGCAGACCAACAACATTTTGCTCTTCGTCAGTCTCCAGATCCTCAATCCGGTACCACCTTTCTCGCTCTCCCTCTTCTCAATCTGTCTGCAGCTATGCCTTTTTTGCTCGATGCTTAGTTGATTACCACAGCATCTCTGGCTCGTGTGTTAAAAAAAGTCTTGTTTTCTTAGATCCAACAGTGGTTTTTACGTTGGACATTTTGTCCTTTTCCAGAATCTGGTCGCAGATTTCGATTTTAGTTCTACCCGCTGAAGAATAACTTAGAAGTCCTAGCCTGATGTTGTAGCTTTTGCTTAATTTGTACTCTTCGCGTTCATACTGAGACTTTATTCCTCTCTCTTATATATACCGCTGAAGTTGCTCGTACCAGTGGTTTTTACTTCGGAAATTTATTTTAATTGTCAGATCATAATTTGAAATTATCTGCTTGGAGGAGTAAAGTTGGTTGGGTGTGTTAAAGTGATGGCCAATCTAGACTTTGAGCGAATGCTCAAGGAGCTACCCAACGACGGGAGGGTTCCGAGGACAAAGATTGTCTGCACGTTAGGCCCTGCTTCAAGATCTGTGGAGATGATTGAAAAGCTTCTAAGAGCTGGATTGAATGTTGCTAGATTCAACTTCTCCCACGGGACTCATGACGTGAAATAGGAAAAGTAGTTTGGTCAACATAATTGTCTCTGGTCAAAACTAACGACAGATGACAGAATTAAGTAGTTTTGGTGACGGAGGATATATTCAAGTAACTTCATCGGTGGGCATTGTTAAATTTCAAACCTCATGGGTGGGCAGTGTAAAATCGCCAAACCTCATGGGTGGGCAGTGTAATTTTTCCTTAATTTAATTTTGGAAACCTTTTATTATTTCTATTTTGAGGTTATTTCATGTGTTAATTAAAGAAATTAGCTTATAATATGAATTAAAAGCTAAATTTCCAGAATAAATATTATCAGAAAATCATGAAATACCTTTCATAATGACTATGATATTTGGAAGTGTTTGGAGATAATGAACAAGTCATATGAAAATAGAAAATCTCGATAATGTCATTGGAAAATCCCGCCTTGGTGCTTTTTGACCCCTTTTGCCCTTTGTAACACGTATGCCTTAGAGACTACTCCGGGGGGGGTTGAAATTTTGGGTATAACAGTTTTGAATGGCTCAATGTCCATCATTACTCTTCAATTAACATGTGTACTATATAGTATCACATTTGGAAGTCTATATCAATGGGAAATCAAAAATTTCACATCTAAGTGCCTTGTTTTAGTGAATAGTAACTTTAATAAGCTAGTTTGTAACATATGTTATTATAAGTAATTTGATTGGTCAACTAAGACCAAAACACCCCTAAGTAAATGATGGGGGCCGGTTTTTAGCATGGTGAGTCACCAACATGTAAAAGAAATCAATTTAAGAAAGGAAGGAAAAGTAAGTAAAAGAAGAAAGTTACTTTATAACATAAATATCTTCCAAAAGCAAAACTTATCTTCATTTCTCTTCTTCCTTCTCATTTCACACGTCTTCAAGCTCCCTTCCTCCCTTCCATTTACGATTTGCTATAGTTCCACACAAAAACTCCATCTTTGAATGCTTGTAACTCCTAGCTCCATGGTCCAAATTCAATTTCAAGACCACCATTCTTCTAGTTGGACCAAGCTCTACACTTTTATCTTTTCAAATCTTTAAAAGCCTCATTTTGGTGCCAAGGAGATTCACCATTGATGGAGCTTGACTTCATCTTTTCACACCTTGTTGTTCTCCTTTGCTTCAAGGTAAGGAAACTCAAAGAAAATCCATGTTTATATGATGTCCGAAAATTCACCTCACAATGGTGTCTTTACCTTGCTTGTTTTAGCTTCATTTGAATCTTCCAAGGGCTTAGTGGAGTCCTCTCTTGATATATATCCAAGCTCTCTTTCCATTCCAAGGTAAAACAATCATTTTAATACCGTAAGACAATATATGTGCCTAGGGTTTACAATGAGATGAAGCATAATGCTTGAATACTCATTCTATTATTTGTACATTGTTTAGAAGTTGACAAACAACCAAACATCCTTACCGGTTTTACAAGGAAACAAGAAAGAAGTTTGTGAGGAAAAAGAGGTAAACAAACTATCTCAATGTAGTTTAAATGCCTTAGGAAAATGAGCTTGATTTGCTTAATAAAATACCTAAGGAGCCAAAGGTGAATGACCTAGAAAATGCTCTCAAGGAAACTATTAAGGGGCATATGTGATGTTGAGTGTATTTGTAGGTTAAAGGCAATATACTATGTGGAAATTCAGTGTTTAAGGTTTATGCAATTTAAGGGCCTAAGAGCCATGTTATTTAAGGGCCTAAGTGCCAAGCAATTTAAGTTTATGCACTTTATTGTGATGTAGTGTAAATTTGGTGAAGTTTTGTGTGTAAAAAAAAGGTTCTTGATGGATTTAGGTGTTCTTGAATGTTTAATGGTGAAAACAATGTGTTTTGGTATGACAATGTGCTAGAAGAACCCATGTCAAAATTTGGGTAATGTACAAGAAGTTTAAGTGTTTAAATGAGCTTTAGTGCACTAGGAAGTGTTAGGAGTGAATAAATGTTTTACTAGGGAAGAAAACATGTACTAAGGTGATTTAGAGTGTTACAAGGATTTAGGTATTATCTTGGAAGTTCTAGGAATTCAATGAGTGTTTTTGGGATGTAATAAAGTCTTGGAAAGTTTGTTTTAGGTTTAGGTAGTGTTGATGTACAAGGAGGGAATGATGTTAGGTAAGGAGTTGTAAGAAGTTGTGAAAAAGAAGATTTGGTTAGTAAGAAAAGATGCTTGGGAGATGATGTTGTGATGGTGAGAAAACATCTTGGTATAGTGGTCATTATAGGTGAAACACCACTTAGAAAACCAAATGGAAAATGTTACAAGTGTTAAGAGACTTTGTAAGGAAATTGGGTAACAAGTTGAATAATGTTTTAAGGTGAATCAAAGTGATATTTTGGTATTATAATATGCCTAAGTTCATGTGTGAAGTTTGGGTAATCAATGGGTGAAGAGAACAAGTTGAACAAGGCTTGAAAATGCATAAGGAGCATTTCTGTAGCTTTGGTCCGGGACTTAGTTAATGGTTGAAGTCCCGGACCACATATCAAAAAGGGGCCGAGGATTCTTGCAAGACTTGGTCCGGTACTTAGGTTATGTACAAAGTACCGGACCACCCCCTTAAATACCCCCGAGAGTTTTTGCCTAGAATGGTCCGGGACTTAGGACTTGCATGAAGTCCCGGACCACCCCATTAAAACAGGCCGAGAATTTTGTTAAGTGTGTGGGTCCGGGACCTTAGTTGGGGACCAAGTCCCGAACCACTATAAAAACTTGGTTTTAGGATATTAAATGATGTGTAATGATGGGGATTGACAAGTAATGATATTATAAGGTTGTTAAGGACATGTTAAGTGAGTTATAATGACAATTTGGTGAGGGAAAAGTTGTATTAAAATGTAAAAGTAAAACAAGTTAAAAAGTGAAGTTATGTAACTAAGTTAACGGGGAAAAGTTATAAGCATTAGACTTTAAACAATCATGTTACCCCGATGTTAATAAAATACATGTAATGTTATCAGTTGTTCGAGAATTGCTCGAGGAACATAAGTGGACATGATAAAGTGGACTCCGGTGACAGGTATGGTTTTCTTGCAACCTGTGTCCTACCGGATTACACCGGCTTGTATGCCAATGTGTTTTTCTGTGTGTTTGCCACGTTATAAGATAAATCATGAAACGAGTTTACAGTCGTTACTGTTGTTGTATGTTTACATGCCGATACCGGTAACCTCGAATGCGCTTGAAGGGCTAGTTAACCACTATTAGGTAAACGTAAGAGAACGGTATCCGGTGATAACGTTTCCGACTTAAGGAACGTTCTAACCACGGCTATGCGTGAGTTAGTTTTGTGATGTTTGTGTGTGGATGTATGACTCTCCCTTCCCTTGTGTGTGTGTTAACAAGACTTAACCCAATGTTGTGATTGTTTAATTAAGTTCAATGATGAACTTCTAACAAGTGCTAACGGGGGAAGTGAGGAGTCCGGTCTGTTCCGGCCACGCGTGTGAGTATGGGGGTTGTTGTCATATCAGGTTCGATCCTCTCTGTATGTTATGGTTGTTTTCCAATTTGGTTCCTAACCTTCCCTTTAGCTTAACCAAGGCTATTTACTGACTCACGTCGGGCCACAGGGGCATACTATGTTATGTTATACGGTGTGCTTGGATCACTATATCCGAGACACCTTATGTTAAGTTATCCGTTCATTTAACGAGACGGTGACGAGTTATGTAATGAGCTTATCATGAGAGTGGCAACATTCTCTAGGCTACAAGTGAACTGACTATGTTTGGGCCGGTTCATAAGGGGAACCGTACCCGTTATGTTATGTATTGTTGTTATGATGCAATATCTATTGCGATGTTATTATGTGCACGTTGAAACGTGAAAAGTGTTGTTATATGTTGTTATGTGATGAATGTTATATGTTGTAAAATGTGGAGTATGTTGATCATGGAAATGAATCCCAGTTTGTGATAAGAGGCGTTTA
The DNA here is from genome assembly GCA_023374045.1 of Limonium bicolor. Classification (NCBI taxonomy): domain Eukaryota; kingdom Viridiplantae; phylum Streptophyta; class Magnoliopsida; order Caryophyllales; family Plumbaginaceae; genus Limonium; species Limonium bicolor. The sequence continues at coordinate 331,648,555 of CM041778.1, forward strand.
AGGATAACCCGATTAATGGGTAGTTGTCATCTATTAAGGAAGTAGCTCCATTAGAGGAGAAACACTCTAGGGGTAATGAACACCATGAGTGACTTATCAAAAGAGGATGTGTTATCTGTTTGTTGAGCCCTCGAGGTGAAATGTTATGTGTTGTGTGTTTACAGTTGCATGCATGATTTAAACATAATCAACCGCATGCTAAGACGACAATTAGTTGTGCGTGGCCCGGTAGCATGTGGGCTGCGGGATTACCATACCAGCAAAGGTGCTGAGCCCCTTGGGGGCCACCCTTTCTCTTCTTTTCCTATTTTAAGGTACAAAGAGCAGGAAGCCGTTCAAGAGTAGGACGGGGTAGTCGTTGTACGTGGGTAATCATTTAAGTTGTATATGTACAGTAGGTGTAGTAAGACCGAGATTGTTATCGGCATCAGTTTGTGAATACTTGGTACAGTTGAAAGGTGTATGTTGTTGTTGTGTTAATGAAAAGGGATAGTAATGTGTAGTCGCTCGGGAATCTAGTCCATCAGACCGGTACAATTGTATATGTAATAGCCTTGTTAGCCACGTGGGTGGTTAGCGGCGTGTAACACCAACGAGTTAAGTAATGTGAAGTACTGTATTTTCCGCTGCAGAATGTTGTTATGTGTTTGTTGTCGGATGGGGTGTTACAGAGTTGGTATGTGATTAGGGGAGGAATCTAGTGTAATTTACGAACTACCTAGTTGTGCATTTGTGATCACTGAGGGGATACCTGATCGGCTTCCGCTCCAGGAAATTTCCCAACGAGCCCTAATTGGATCGTGGGTCAGATGGTACCTACTGTTGGTACACGACTATGACCTTTATATGGACGCCTTACGAGGCACCGTGAATGACCAAGGGCCTCCGGACCTCTGGCAACTTGAGCACCTTTGTGTGTACGGGAGGACTACTGTCCATTGGTAAGGTTAATTCGGGTTGTCCTAACATGACACCCAACTGGTAAATAAGTAAATATGGTAAGGGCAGATGGGGCCTTGAAGGCCGAATATTAATAAGTATTGGAACCGTTTGTAACGCCCCTACTTAATGAAAATGCAGCGGAAAATAAAATACTAAGGCGATTACAGATCATCAGGTTCCAAACACCTGGCACCAAACCTCATCAATTACAACCTATAAGATTATAAATGCTACGGTCTGAACTCGAGAAAACATAACATAAACCTAACAATAGAAAAATACGCCAACGATCCACAAATCCTAATTCCCATCCCAATCACTCATATTCTTCGTGGCCACTTGTATAACAATCCGTACCTACAAGATGAAACCAAGCAGCCCACCCCGGGAGGGGTGAGTCAGTTCCCTGGAATGGAACTGGTACAACTCTCCAAAACAAAAGTTTAAAAAAACAAACTCTTAAAAAAAACAATAAACTTGAAGAAAGTCAAACGCTTAAAACAAAACCAGAAGAAACAAGGCACATCCAAACCACCAAGTCAAAGGTAAAACAAGTCAAGGATAGAGATAAATAACAAGAAGGTAAAGTAGTCAATTAAAAAGAAAACCCACATCATAAGTCAGTGAACATCCATTGCTTGTGTTAGATTCAGTCAATTAGGAGTAGAAAGACCCAAGTAGTCACAAGGACTAGGAATGGAAGAAGAGATCCAAGACCCATAGCTCAAGAGTGGAATAAACCAAATTGGAGGAGAGATGGCCCCCACCGCCGGTCAGTTGTCACAAGGACGAGGTAAACAGACCTCCGCTGTCAGTTGTCCATAGGACGAGGTATAGCAGGACCTCCGCTTTGCCACCGAACCCGTTCTCAGTCATCGGTTGAAAAGTGTGTGCACCACTTAATAGAAAGAAATCCATAATCAATACAAGATTGACATTTTTCCCATATTTCCCACTAGATTATTAATTGCACAAGGTGCAATACCAAAACACTCAGTCCTAGAGTGCAGAGGCGTAAAAACCTCAGTAGTCAATATCAATGAGGACAACCCAGATAAGAGGAACCAATGATCATGTGAGTTGTACATTCAAGGCTCATTGTCACATCAAGCGAGTTAGCGTTTTCCAACAACATTCCATAAAGTCATTACCAAAAGTATCTGAGTACGAGAAATAGTACCTGGATGTGTAGAAGCAGTAACCAAACTTGAAAATGCGAATACTTCCACTAATCAACTATAATTAAGGTATTCCAAGCATTGATTAGTTAAGGCACTATAATGAATGCATCTTTCATTCTTACCAGTCTATAGTTTTGGTTTACAGTACTCTCTCCTAAGGACTGGCTAGATCTCGTATTAATCTTAATGTTACATTTAACTTGTTCATTTACCTACTCCTGAATATAGGTCTAGCTTAATTAAACTCTTTGTTACACTTGACTAACTTACTTTATACCTATTTAAGGTTTAGGATATGTATTCCCCCTAATAGTCCCTAGATGTCACATTAACATTTAATATTTTAATTGTCACGTATGAGTTAGGTTATCCTAATTTTTCCCTCTTATTATGTTCCCATAAGGTAAGTTACTTCTTTATTTACTTCTAATGTATTTTATATATACACTTATATTTTCTTAGGATTTATCCAAAAACATTCTTTAAGAAATCCTTATTGCATTTAATTATATTTAATATCTTTTAGACATATCACAACTGATATATGGTTTATAAATAAAGTATTTTTCTAGTTTTAATTAAGCATATTAACCTCCATATTATATAATAATAAAAGTAGTTTAGTTTAATTCCTTGATTAATATAAGTTTCTATTTATATTCTCTCATAAGAATAGATATATATAACAATTTTACTTCACTTAAAGTTAATACCCAAACTATTTATCAACATTCTGCTATTAGATGTTAACTTAGTCTTCTCATATTTTTCCCAACCTAAAAAGTTATTAACAGACTATACTTAATTTTTGTCACATTAAAAACCTTATATATAAGATAAACTTATGAAAAATTCAAAACACAATTTGTTAGACCCACTTTCTTGTCTAAACATTCCCAAATTTAATATATACCAAACTATGATTTTAGACATATTATAAAAATTTTCATTTCATAAAAAATATCTTGAGTAATTATCTAAATAAATCCAAAATACTCAGAAACTTACAAAAAATATAACTAAGTTAAGAACTCAAAAACCCATATTACTTTACATCAAAATAAATAGATTTTATAAGGAATCTATGACTAAAATTCAAGTCAAAATACATTAAGGAAGATCATTAAAATAAATTCAACAAGTTAGGGTTAATTCTGGAATTTATATAAACCTTAATATTAATAATTTCCACGTTTTAATCCCGGTGCATTAGTTTAAATGGTCATATTATCATTAACCGACACCTTGATTGTTGCAAGCCCACCAATGTACTAATCACCACATAGAAATGTTATTCCAAATATAAATATCTTATAGTTGATACTAACCAAAACTCGACATATAATACCGATATCATTATATATATGAAATACACTAATGTTATTCTAGCTAATCTTTACCAAGGTATTAGTATTATTCATCCTTCATTTTAAACTCTTATCTCCTCAAATTTTCGAGTGTGATAATTACTTGTTTTTTTATTATCTTATTTGTCATTTTATGATCATGATATGCAACTATATTATTAGGCTAAAGTTTCTCTCTTTATACATATATCTATATATTTTTGTATTGTTTTATCTATTCATCTCCTTCATATTCTAACTCTTTTCATATTAATGTTAATTCAACACTCTACGAAATTATACATTCATCAATTAGTGAGTTTCAATTTATGAACTCAACTACCAAATTCTTTATTCTCATATTACTAGTTTATTATTGTTTCATCTTATTTTCTTAAGCTTAGTTGTATATATATATGTATATATATTTTAAATCCTAAAATTATCAACCTACTTCACTACTTAATAATTAATTACCTACACTCTATCCATATATTCCCTTTTTGTTTTACAATCTACTTCACCCTCGAACTTAGGGATTTATGGACCCATTTTTAACTTACTATTGTTTACTATATAAAATAGCAATCAAATTTATTCATCAATCTAACCACCTAATGTTTTTTTAACCACCTAATATTCTACTCCCATATTAATTTTGTTTTTACGCAATTCCTTTTATTTTCATTGTGTAACCACTTGATAACTAATTATTAAGTACTCCTTTAATCTCTCCCACTAGCCACAATATTTGATTTCAAAATATTAATTTTCCAACAACTTAAGTATTTATTCTCGGTTTGTTATTCTATCTCTTAATTTATTCTATATTATTACACTTAATTATACATATATATTTATCTTTCTCAATATATATATATACATATATACATTTCTATCATCAATCATTAACCTTCTCAACTATTTAGCAATTTCCAAATTACTCTATGTAAATCATTTCCCTCCTTCTATCAAACCCTATTTCACATATTTTAAATCCTAAATCCACAACTCATTTTAACCGATTTATTAAACCATTGTTAGGTACTCTTTTATTTCTCGCTTCTTTTAACAAATCAACCATTTATTGATTTAGTAAATTTAATCGTTAACATAATTAACTTTAGTTTAGCATTTTATTGGTTTAACTTCATATGTATATTTATATTTTCGTCTTGAATCCAAAATGCTAACTTCAATCATTTAACTAACAAGATTTTACCCAAATTAGCTCCAGGTACCAAACCATAAAATCCTCAACCTACCCCACAAATAATAGCAATTTATGTTCAAGTACTTTTTACCCACCTTATCACATGATAATTATTCATAAATCTAATTAACCATGTATATTTTTACTGCTTATATGCTAATCCTTTGTTTTACTGTTGCAACAGAGGAAAAATAACTCCTATATATATATATATCGCTAAAGAGCAGAAGATAAGCAAAGTATATTACCGGGCCTGAATGAATTCATTTTTCAGCTTTTCTTCAATCTGGTGTGTGTTCTGGAAAAAACTGGTTTCAGTCTCATTTGAAATCTGGTGTCTGAAAGCAGCAGCCTCAACGATTTATCACTCAGCGAGAAGAGAATGAAGTCTGTGCAGAGCATGTATGAAATACCCCAAACCTTGGTATGTTGTGTAAATGTTAAACTATGGTATTTAAAGGCTAAAAAGTGCCTTAGAAACATCATTGTACAATTTAAACCATAGTAAAAACACAATAAAACACTAAGACACGGTTGAGCAAAAACGTGCTCTAAGCTCGGAGTGAACTTGGTTAGGACCCAAAGAGCCTACCAAGACTTGATAATATTTAATTATGATTTTATAAGGCTAATTAAGTCCTTAGGAAACCTTGGTAGACAATGAAACCAAACAAAACATAAATAAATACCTTAAGGTCAATATGGGCTGAAATGTGCTCTAAGCTTGGGATAAATTTGAATAAGACCTAATGGTCATACCTATACCTTATAAATATGTTAATGAACATATTAAATCAATTACCAAAGAAAACCAAGCTTGAAAACAAGTTAAGACACAAAAAGTGCTTTAAGGAGTCTTAAAGCACATTTTTGAAAAATTGTCCTGTAAATGAGTTTTGAGTGGCTAAATGTCCATCGTTACTCTTAAATATATATGTGTACTATATAGTATCACATTTGAATGTCTATATCAATGGGAAATCAAAAATTTCACTTCTATGTGCCTTGTTTTTGTGAATAGTGATTTTTATAAGCTAGTTTGTAACATATGTTATCATAAGTAATTAAATTGACAAATAAAGACTAAAGTACCCTTATGTAATACAGGGGGCCGTTTTTTTCATGTGTGACTCACCACATTTGAACAAATAAATAAGTTAAGTAATGACAAAGCAAAAGTACTATTTGCTTTTAGCTTAAATATCTCCAAAAGCAAGTTTTATCTTCATCTCATTTCCCTTCACTTCCAACGTCTCCAACCTCCCTCCATGCTCTCTCTCGGTGGTGCTACAGCACATATACCATCTTCAAGCTTTGACCACTTGTATCTTCTAGCTCCCTTGGCCAAATCAAATTCCAAGACCATATTTGTCTTAGTTAGGTCAAGCTCTACACTTCTCTCTTTTTAAATCTTCAAGAACTCAATTTTGGTGCCATGGAGATTCACCATTGAAGGAGCTTGAGCTCACCTTTTCACATATCATTGTTCTCCTTTGCTTCAAGGTAAGGAAACTCAAAGAAAAATGAAGTTTCCCTCATGTTTTTATCTTGACCGAGAATCACCATTAATGGTGCTCCTTGTGTTGCTTTGTTTTAGGTCCATTTGAATCTTTCAAGGACTTGGTGGAGTCCTCTCTTCATAGATATTCAAACTCTCTTCAAAGATCAAGGTAAAACAAGTACATTAATGTTTTTGAAACAATGTAAATCTAGGGTTTACAATGAGATGAAGCTTAAAGCTTGAATACTCATTATGTTGTTTGTACAATGTATAGAACTTGACAAGGAATCAAATACCTTACCGGTTTTATAAGGAAACAAGAAAAGATGTTTATTTGGAAAAGAGGTAAATATACTAACCTAATGTTGTTTAATGCCTTAGGAGAAATGAGCTTATAATGCTTGTTAAAACTACCTAAAGAGCAAATGGTGAATGACTTAGTAAAGTGTTCTCAAGGAGACTAGTAAAAGAACATATGTCTTGGTGTATGTATTTGCAGGTCAAAGGCATATATATATTGTGGAAATTCAGTGTTTATGGTTTATGCAATTTAAGGGCCAAAGACCCATGCTATTTAAGGGCCTAAGTGCCAAGCAATTTAAATTATGCACTATATTGTGATGTAGTGTAAATTTGGTGAAGTTTTGTGTGTGATGGTGTTTTTGATGGATTTAGGTGTTCTTGAATATTTAGTGGTGAAAACCATGAGTTTTGGAATGATGATGTGCTAAGAGAACCCATGTCAAAATTTAGGAAAATGTATAAGAAGTTCAAAGTGTTTTAAAGGAATTTTGGTGAACTAGGAAGTGTTCTAGAGTGTAATATGGATTTAGGCATTATTTTGGGGTTTTAGTATATACCAAAGTCATTTTGGACTTAAGTTGAGGCTTAGGCAAACTTTGGTAAATTGAGGAGAAAGTGTAAGCTTGGAAAGGAATTGTAAGAATGACATAAGGAGTTTTGATTTGTAAGAAAGGATGTTTGGACGATGATGTTTGTGTGGAAGATATGTCTTGGTATAATGGTTAGAACAGGCATGAAACATCACTTAGGAACCTAGGGAGTAGATACTATAAGTGTTGGAGGCTTTGGAGGAATTTGGCTAAGTGTTTAAGGGCTTGGAAATTGAGCATTTTGCCTTGTCCGAACTTCCGTCCGGACATGGAAGTTCGGACAGGCTCTGTTGGGTAAGAATTTGGCACACTCGAACTGTGTCCGAACTTGGGAAATCCGGACACATGTTCGGACATGTGTATTTAAAAAACGGGAAAAGTTTCTGGAACGGTCCGACCCAGTTGTGGGTCGGACGGTGGGTCGGACGGCCCAAAATTATGCAAAAAAAAAACAAGACAATGTTGTAAGGAGAATCAAAGTGATATTTATTAGAATATGTCTAAGTTCATGTATGAAGTTTGGGTAATTAATGGAGGTGGAGAAATAGTGCAACAATGTTTGAAAAATGCAATTTTACCAAGTCTGTAGCTTTGGTCCGGGACCTAGGTCATGGTTCAAGTCCCGGACCAGGGGTGTAAAATAGGCCGAGAGTCACATAAGGATGTGGTCCGGGACTTAGGCCTTGTATAAGGTCCCGGACCACCCCATTTTAAAAGGCCAAGACTTGAGTTAGCATATGGTCCGGGACTTAAGAAGAGGACCAAGTCCCGGACCACTATAAAACATGGTTTTAGGTTATTAAAAGATGTCTAGTGATGGGGATTGATGGATAATGATGTTATAAGGTTGTGTAGGACATGTCAGGTGAGTTATAGTCACAATTTGGTGGGTGAATAGTTGAAGTAAAGTGAAAGAGTGAAACATGTTAAAATGTAAAGATATTTAACTAGTAAACGGGGTTAACTATGGTCATTCGACGTTACACAAACATATTACCCCAACGTTAATGAAGGTAACTTTAATGTGCCAGTTGTTCGAGAATTGTTCGAGGAACGTAAGTGGACATGGTAGAGTGGACTCCGGTGACAGGTATGGTTTTCTTGCAACCTGTGTCCTACCGGATTACACCGGCTTGTATGCCAATGTGTTTTTCTGTATGTTTGCCACGTTGTAAGATTAAACATGTAATGAGTTTACAGTAATTCATTTATGTGGCGTGTACAACTCCGGTGCCATTTAACCTCGGAAGTGTTAACCTTAGTTAACTGAGTCTAGGATCACATGAGAGTTCGGTATTCGGAGTAAACGACCCGAACCATGGGACGTTCTAACCACGGCTATGCGTGTGTTAATTGTGTGATATGTGTATGTGAATGTAGGGATCTCCCTTGTGTGTTTAACCTAGTTGTAATACTGTATGGTGTGTAGTTATGACAGACTCCATAGTGGGGTTCTAACTAATATCTAAAGTAAGTATGTACTAACAGTGTGATGAGGAATCCGGTTTGGCCGGTCGCGCGTAGTTTGGGAGAGGGTATTCTTAGTCTTACCCTTCTCTTTGTTATGGTTGTTTCCCTCACGGGTTATGATCTCCCATTAGCTTACTCCAAAGCTTAGCTATTCTGACTTATGATCGGTTTAGGGGGAACATGTGTTTGTGTGGTGGTTCGGGCCTCCAAACCCGAACCATCTTAACTTAAGTTACTCGTCCGACTATTAGGACGGTAATGAGTGTTGTTGTTATTGTATAACGAGCTTACCATGAGGGTGACACCATCCTCTAGGCTCACCAGTGTATTAACAATGTTTGGGTCGGTTCCTAAGAGAACCATTCCGTTATGTTATGTGATGTTGTTGTAATGCAATTTCTATTGCGATGTTATTATGTGCACGTTGAAACGTGAAAGTGTTGTTATGTTTTGTTATGTGAGGAATGATATGTGTTGTAAGATATGGAGTGTGTGGATCATGGAAATGAATCCCAGTTTGTGATAAGAGGCGTTTAAGGATAACCCGATTTAAGGGTAAGTGTCGTCTATTAAGGAAGTAGCTCCATTAGAGGAGGAACACTCTAGGGATAATGAATACCATGAGTGACTTATCAAGTAAGAATGTATTATCCATTTGTTGAGCCCATAGGGGCGAAATGTTATGTGTTGTGTGTTTACAGTTGCATGCATGATTTAAATACAATCAACCGCATGCTAAAACGACAATTAGTTGTGCGTGGCCCGGTAGCATGTGGGCTGCGGGATTACCATACCAGCAAAGGTGCTGAGCCCCTTGGGGGCCACCCTTTCTCTTCTTTTCCTATTTCAGGTACAGAGAGCTGGAAGCCGTTCGAGAGTAGGACGGGGTAGACACTGTACATGGGTAATCATTTAAGTGTATATACAGTAGGTGTAGTAAGACCGAAATTGTTATCGGCATCAGTTTATAAATACTCGGTATAGTTGAAAGGTGTATGTTGTTGTTGTTAATGGAAAGGGATAGAAATGTGTAGTCGCTCGGGAATTTAGCCCATCAGACCGGTACAATGTATGTGTATTAGCCTTGTTAGCCACGTGGGTGGTTAACGGCGTGTAACACCAACGAGTTAAGTTATTTGATGAGGTGTGTATTCCGCTGCAGATTGTTGTTATGTATTTGTTGTTTGATGGGGTGTTACAAAAAGTGGTATCAGAGCGAAGTATCGCTCTGATGACTGAATTACCGAGCTTAGGAAGTACCGAGTTAGGATTTTAGTACCTTGGGTTAAGGGTTGAGTGATAGCGTGAGAAATACGCCAGTTAGGTATTACCAGTGTGTACTGGAAACCTACAATATCCTTCCCGCCCTCCACAATCCCTGTTTTATAACTTGGGAAACAACGCCAGAGAGATGAAAGTCCTCTCATACTCGGGAATACCCGATCTGGCTGTTATTAAGTACCTCTAAAGGTATGGAGAACCTGTCATACGGTAGATCCCGAAAAGTGGGAATCCCGGAGACGGTCTCCATCTGAACAATGTTAACCGCATTTAATAGCGAAGAATGAAGAATCTTGTGTATAGAAGAATAGAATTTCCGGCAACCTGGGTCGACTTGCTGAGCAGTCGAGGATAACCAGCTTGCAACGCACCGACCGTGCAACAGGCAAGAAGTGGATTAATGAAACCCGAGACGAGTGTCTACGGGACCACAGTTACTAAATGATACACCAACGGTATACCAACCGACAAAGGAACTACAGCGTAGTGCCCAAACAAGAGACAAGTCTCAGTAACCACGACAATGCGTGGAACGGGCTACGAAGAGGAGGAAACAATGCTAAGTAAAAAGGGGACTCCAAGAATGGGAGACACCCCAGTTAATAATTATCATGTGAATACATTGAGAAGTCACCTAAAGGGTTAATTTTCAAGAATATAGGATCAAGTGAGGGCCAACAAGGCCACTGATGACAGTATGGGTGGAAACAATACCACAACCGGTATGTGTTAAACCGATAGCCAGTTAGCATGGCGCACTTGCCATAGCAAGTGCTGCTATAACAGGGCTGTTCGGGAAATTTAACCACTACAAAGTACTTGGTAAAGTACCATAAAGTTAAATATGATGGTCATAACAGTGGAAGGGTCTGTTAGCCTAACCCCTCTAATTGTAAGTACACCAGTCAGCAAGAAGCTAGACTTGGCTAAGGTAAGAAGATGTTGTGAAACCATGAAATTTCTTTCAAACTCAGATTTATTCAATTCCTTTTCAAAACCAAATTTTCTTTCAAACCAACACTTCTTTCTAACCTTCTTTTACACCAAACCAGTAAGACCAAGGACAGTTGACAAGGATACAACAGTGGATAAACTTTCCCTCGATTAAGTTCGGGAAGCAAGGATGAATATTGTCACGGGACAATATAAGGGAGTTGACAACAGAATGCTTCACCTAGGCGTGTGACGGACACTACGAGTGTACCAACTGAATTGTGGGACGACCGCACTCCGATAGGAGCTTGTGGGCCTGACAGACCTACTTATGGGTTAATTGGGTAGGTAGCAATGTATCAGTATGGTACCCCAAATATGTATACGAGTGGAGTCCGAAACACGGGAAGTAGTCGACTCACCAGTCAGCAGTATAAATCAAACAAGAACTAAGGATTACCATGAATGGTTGAAGTTAAGGAACTCAGTTAAGTTAACGAGACTAAAGGAATTAGTGAATTCCTTCAAGGAAATGTTTAAGAGTCAGGAGGTGCGAAGTGCACTAACTGAATGTAAAGACATCGTATATGACTTAAGGATCCTCAGGGATAAACATGATAGCTGGAATGGTGACCCAGCCTAATGTGGACACATAATGTGCAATGAACGGGATGAAACTCCCAAAATGAGTACCTACACTATCAGGAAATGTTGATCTTCACAGAAGAAGATAATAGCCAGTTAAGAACACAAACGGCGTGGCTAACTGAATATACCAATAAGTGTGAACTAGATATAAAGGCTAACTTAGTAACACCCAGGAGCGATCCTTGAAGGGTGTTTGCATCAACGATATTGAACAAGATAACGTGATAGAAACACGAGGGTTGAAACCAACACCCAGTTTAGACATAAGTTGTCAGGAGACGGATTAGCAATCCTAAGGGGCATCCCGTAAAAGGAAACGTGATGCAACGGCCTTGTCATGGAGCTCAATATAATATCCAAACCATATAATGTTGTACAGAAGTACATGTGTGGGACAGCCTACAATGAGCTCAGCTCAAGGCAATAAGGCTTATAAGCCATAAGCAAGATATGTTATATAAACTCGATTGATTGTAGAAGTTTATGTTGTATAAGTTTATGTTGTATAAGTGAATAGAGTGGTAAACGAACCACTGCATTAAGAGTGGGATACCTCTCGATATTGTGAGACCGCAGGAGAGGTAGTTGGTAGTTATGTGTATCAAGCCAAGAAATATGTTAAGAATTGGCCATGTTGATATTGCGAGAGAGCAGTTCTTTAGTAGTATGTGTGCATAAAGGTGAAGCACCGAGCTGAATAATGCCGGCTTATTGATCAATGCTCAAGGAGCATCCGGTAGTCATCCAAATGAGTGATGAACCATAATGTGAATAATGTAAGTATATTTGTGGAAGTTAATGTGACAGTAAATACGATATAAGCTGATGTTATACAGGAGTAAGAGCACGGTGCGCAACAAGCGACCGTTGTATGAGTATTGTTATACGATAATGTGGTGTAGATAAAACCAGTTAAGAGTTAAACTCAGTGGAAATGCAAGATAAGTGATGTTAAACAGACTAGGCATAAGCCAGTGGTAGGTACTGTGTGATGAGGAACTCAGTGTGAATTCCATGGCGAATCGCATAAGAGATTTACTGTCAAGAGTTATACCTCTGCACTCTGTATGACTGAGTGTTTTGGTATTGCACTTACGCAAGTAATGATCGAGTGGGATAGCTAGGAATTGGAAACATGTTAATTGTGGAGCAATAATGTATAATGGCCGATGCATAGGAAATGCAAAGACATACCATAAAAGAGTACTGTACAAAACCAATGTGGAGACATGATTAACAGTAAGTGACTACAGTAGCACTAACTGCCAAATATCGGTATGGAATATACCCCAAATGTTTGAAATAGCTGAGAGAGCACTACACACTAGGTAGTAGCTCAACCTCAACCGACAGTCAGTCGGAAGGGAACAAGTCAATCATTGTGAAATACATAATTGTATACACAGTAGATTGTTAAGGAAGTGGATAGAAAGTTTATAACTCACCGAATTCGCTAACGGTAAGAGATACCACACGTCGGTTGAGAAACCATTGTTACCAAGATGAAGGTGACAATCGGGGATGTACAATACTGTAAGAATAACAAATGGGGCAACTAAGCTCTACAGTTATTAGAGTTTCGCAGCAGAAACTAAGCCAGTAATTCAAGTGTTGAATGTGCATGGTAAACATGAGTGAATGGCTAATTATTAATGCCTAGAGGCCTCACAGGCCAGAATCGAAACCAACTAAGAGTTTAAACAAACTCCAATGAGAATTCTTGGTTTAGGAACTAAACCGCTAATATGGTTAAGATCCTCTAATCAGAATCCATTGTGTATAGACCGCGTGAAAGTTGAAACACTTCACGACGGCAGAACATTTTAAGCCAAGGTTTAGTGATTGATTACGTGGGCGTAATCCCTTTTAAGGGGGTGTAGAGCGCAAAACCACTTAGTGTGTTTTACCGTACAAGTGTACGTGAACTATGTTGTGCATAGCACAAAATGATTCGCTATGATGGTTGGCGCGTGTGTTATATAAACATACGCATTCATTCGTGGTTAAATTGTGGTAATTGCGCACAGAAGATGCGAATACCATTGTGGGAAGTGTGTTTATTTTGTTAACAGTGGTGTGTAAGAGTACAAGTGGAAGGGAGTAAAGAAACTCCCGGGGAACTAAAACCCCGACGGTGCATAAATGTAAACATGTATTGTATTTTGATAAAAAAATATGTATATATATACAGTGTTGTGATTTATGAAGGGGTATGAGACCGACATAGAACCTAGTGAGAATTAAATTCCCTAGGTAACTTAAATTAAGTTGGATTTGGGTGATGATTGATAGATGAAGTTCTATCCCTTGGAGATGTAATGATTATGACTAGAAGGATTTAAAGATAGAAAATGGGATATGCTCGAATTAGTTGTTGGTTTGAAAATGAAGTGGGAGGTGAAACTTGATTATCATGAGATCAAGGAAGCAGCGAGCACAAATTGGTGTGGAAAGATAGTTCAACACTGATGCTGATCACATCAGGGTTGGATGACTCTTGAAGTCCCTGTAAGTGGTCATAAATAACCATGTTAAGAAAGATACAAAGAGCATAAATTGGACTTGGAGTTGTGTTGCGTTTTCAAAAGAATTTTCAATTGATATTTCCAAAACGGTCGATTCATATTTTGAATAAAGGATTCTCTTATATACTTAACCTAGTAAAGAATATTTTGTAATACTTGCTCACGAGATGAGGACGTATGAGCCTTTGTCTTCAGACCTTGACATGAGAAGTATATTTTAAAATGGATGTGATTGTTTGACCCTCCCAAAGAAACGGGGACCAGAAGATGTCCATCGCGACCGGATTCTGCGGGATCACAGTGTATATGTACTCAACATGGGATTGGAGCCCATGGAGAGATGGAAAAGGTATTCTGTTTGTTATACATGCTAAGACATGTTGTGTGGTATGAGTAAGAAATATTATTTTAGACCTTGAGTCCTAATGTGGTTGAGTTCCGAAGGTGTTATGTAATCCAGACCTATGAGTCTAACTATTGTTATGTTACCCAGACCTGAGAGTCTAAGGGTTGTTATGTAAGTGTAATGTTATTAAGGTACCCGGACCGTGAGTCCGAGGTTATCATGTAAGTATGTTACGATATGGTTATGTATAATGTGGATATGTTGCCCGGACCGTTAAGTCCGAGGTTGGATGTAAAGGGTGGTTGGTAATGGAAGTTAATTTCGAAAGTAATTCCCGTATTCTAATCCATGGATTGCGAGGAAATGTGAACTTCGAGGACGAAGTTCTTTTAAGGGGGTAGATTGAAATACCCCCAAACCTTGGTATGTTGTGTAAATGTTAAACTATGGTATTTAAAGGCTAAAAAGTGCCTTAGAAACATCATTGTACAATTTAAACCATAGTAAAAACACAATAAAACACTAAGACACGGTTTGAGCAAAAACGTGCTCTAAGCTCGGAGTGAACTTGGTTAGGACCCAAAGAGCCTACCAAGACTTGATAATTTAATTATGATTTTATAAGGCTAATTAAGTCCTTAGGAAACCTTGGTAGACAATGAAACCAAACAAAACATAAATAAATACCTTAAGGTCAATATGGGCTGAAATGTGCTCTAAGCTTGGGATAAATTTGTATAAGACCTAATGGTCATACCTATACCTTATAAATATGTTAATGAACATATTAAATCAATTACAAAGAAAACCAAGCTTGAAAACAAGTTAAGACACAAAAAGTGCTTTAAGGAGTCTTAAAGCACATTTTTGAAAAATTGTCCTGTAAATGAGTTTTGAGTGGCTAAATGTCCATCATTACTCTTAAATATATATGTGTACTATAGTATCACATTTGGTGTCTATATCAATGGGAAATCAAAAATTTCACTTTTATGTGCCTTGTTTTGTGAATAGTGATTTTTATAAGCTAGTTTGTAACATATGTTATCATAAGTAATTAAATTGACAAATAAAGACTAAAGTACCCTTATGTAATAAAGGGGGCCGTTTTTTTCATGTGTGACTCACCACATTTGAACAAATAAATAAGTTAAGTAATGACAAAGCAAAAGTACTATTTGCTTTAGCTTAAATATCTCCAAAAGCAAGTTTTATCTTCATTCTCTCATTTCCCTTCACTTCCAACGTCTCCAACCTCCCTCCATGCTCTCTCTCGGTGGTGACAGCACATATACCATCTTCAAGCTTTGACCACTTGTATCTTCTAGCTCCCTTGGCCAAATCAAATTCCAAGACCATATTTGTCTTAGTTAGGTCAAGCTCTACACTTCTCTCTTTTTAAATCTTCAAGAACTCAATTTTGGTGCCATGGAGATTCACCATTGAAGGAGCTTGAGCTCACCTTTTCACATATCATTGTTCTCCTTTGCTTCAAGGTAAGGAAACTCAAAGAAAAATGAAGTTTCCCTCATGTTTTTATCTTGACCGAGAATCACCATTAATGGTGCTCCTTGTGTTGCTTTGTTTTAGGTCCATTTGAATCTTTCAAGGACTTGGTGGAGTCCTCTCTTCATAGATATTCAAACTCTCTTCAAAGATCAAGGTAAAACAATACATTAATGTTTTTGAAACAATGTAAATCTAGGGTTTACAATGAGATGAAGCTTAAAGCTTGAATACTCATTATGTTGTTTGTACAATGTATAGAACTTGACAAGGAATCAAATACCTTACCGGTTTTATAAGGAAACAAGAAAGAAGTTTGTTTGGAAAAGAGGTAATATACTAACCTAATGTTGTTTAATGCCTTAGGAGAAATGAGCTTATAATGCTTGTTAAAACTACCTAAAGAGCAAATGGTGAATGACTTAGTAAAGTGTTCTCAAGGAGACTAGTAAAAGAACATATGTCTTGGTGTATGTATTTGCAGGTCAAAGGCATATATATATTGTGGAAATTCAGTGTTTATGGTTTATGCAATTTAAGGGCCAAAGAGCCATGCTATTTAAGGGCCTAAGTGCCAAGCAATTTAAATTATGCACTATATTGTGATGTAGTGTAAATTTGGTGAAGTTTTGTGTGTGATGGTGTTTTTGATGGATTTAGGTGTTCTTGAATATTTAGTGGTGAAAACCATGAGTTTTGGAATGATGATGTGCTAAGAGAACCCATGTCAAAATTTAGGAAAATGTATAAGAAGTTCAAAGTGTTTTAAAGGAATTTTGGTGAACTAGGAAGTGTTCTAGAGTGTAATATGGATTTAGGCATTATTTTGGGGTTTTAGTATATACCAAAGTCATTTTGGACTTAAGTTGAGGCTTAGGCAAACTTTGGTAAATTGAGGAGAAAGTGTAAGCTTGGAAAGGAATTGTAAGAATGACATAAGGAGTTTTGATTTGTAAGAAAGGATGTTTGGACGATGATGTTTGTGTGGAAGATATGTCTTGGTATAATGGTTAGAACAGGCATGAAACATCACTTAGGAACCTAGGGAGTAGATACTATAAGTGTTGGAGGCTTTGGAGGAATTTGGCTAAGTGTTTAAGGGCTTGGAAATTGAGCATTTTGCCTTGTCCGAACTTCCGTCCGGACATGGAAGTTCGGACAGGCTCTGTTGGGTAAGAATTTGGCACACTCGAACTGTGTCCGAACTTGGGAAATCCGGACACATGTTCGGACATGTGTATTTAAAAAACGGGAAAAGTTTCTGGAACGGTCCGACCCAGTTGTGGGTCGGACGGGGGTCGGACGGCCCAAAATTATGCAAAAAAAAAACAAGACAATGTTGTAAGGAGAATCAAAGTGATATTTTGGTATTAGAATATGTCTAAGTTCATGTATGAAGTTTGGGTAATTAATGGAGGTGGAGAAATAGTGCAACAATGTTTGAAAAATGCAATTTTACCAAGTCTGTAGCTTTGGTCCGGGACCTAGGTCATGGTTCAAGTCCCGGACCAGGGGTGTAAAATAGGCCGAGAGTCACATAAGGATGTGGTCCGGGACTTAGGCCTTGTATAAGGTCCCGGACCACCCCATTTTAAAAGGCCAAGACTTGAGTTAGCATATGGTCCGGGACTTAAGAAGAGGACCAAGTCCCGACCACTATAAAAGCATGGTTTTAGGTTATTAAAAGATGTCTAGTGATGGGGATTGATGGATAATGATGTTATAAGGTTGTGTAGGACATGTCAGGTGAGTTATAGTCACAATTTGGTGGGTGAAAGTTGAAGTAAAGTGAAAGAGTGAAACATGTTAAAATGTAAAGATATTTAACTAGTAAACGGGGTTAACTATGGTCATTCGACGTTACACAAACATATTACCCCAACGTTAATGAAGGTAACTTTAATGTGCCAGTTGTTCGAGAATTGTTCGAGGAACGTAAGTGGACATGGTAGAGTGGACTCCGGTGACAGGTATGGTTTTCTTGCAACCTGTGTCCTACCGGATTACACCGGCTTGTATGCCAATGTGTTTTTCTGTATGTTTGCCACGTTGTAAGATTAAACATGTAATGAGTTTACAGTAATTCATTTATGTGGCGTGTACAACTCCGGTGCCATTTAACCTCGGAAGTGTTAACCTTAGTTAACTGAGTCTAGGATCACATGAGAGTTCGGTATTCGGAGTAAACGACCCGAACCATGGGACGTTCTAACCACGGCTATGCGTGTGTTAATTGTGTGATATGTGTATGTGAATGTAGGGATCTCCCTTGTGTGTTTAACCTAGTTGTAATACTGTATGGTGTGTAGTTATGACAGACTCCATAGTGGGGTTCTAACTAATATCTAAAGTAAGTATGTACTAACAGTGATGAGGAATCCGGTTTGGCCGGTCGCGCGTAGTTTGGGAGAGGGTATCCTTCTTAGCCTTACCCTTCTCTTTGTTATGGTTGTTTCCCTCACGGGTTATGATCTCCCATTAGCTTACTCCAAAGCTTAGCTATTCTGACTTATGATCGGTTTAGGGGGAACATGTGTTTGTGTGGTGTGTTCGGGCCTCCAAACCCGAACCATCTTAACTTAAGTTACTCGTCCGACTATTAGGACGGTAATGAGTGTTGTTGTTATTGTATAACGAGCTTACCATGAGGGTGACACCATCCTCTAGGCTCACCAGTGTATTAACAATGTTTGGGTCGGTTCCTAAGAGAACCATTCCCGTTATGTTATGTGATGTTGTTGTAATGCAATTTCTATTGCGATGTTATTATGTGCACGTTGAAACGTGAAAGTGTTGTTATGTTTTGTTATGTGAGGAATGATATGTGTTGTAAGATATGGAGTGTGTGGATCATGGAAATGAATCCCAGTTTGTGATAAGAGGCGTTTAAGGATAACCCGATTTAAGGGTAAGTGTCGTCTATTAAGGAAGTAGCTCCATTAGAGGAGGAACACTCTAGGGATAATGAATACCATGAGTGACTTATCAAGTAAGAATGTATTATCCATTTGTTGAGCCCATAGGGGCGAAATGTTATGTGTTGTGTGTTTACAGTTGCATGCATGATTTAAATACAATCAACCGCATGCTAAAACGACAATTAGTTGTGCGTGGCCCGGTAGCATGTGGGCTGCGGGATTACCATACCAGCAAAGGTGCTGAGCCCCTTGGGGGCCACCCTTTCTCTTCTTTTCCTATTTCAGGTACAGAGAGCTGGAAGCCGTTCGAGAGTAGGACGGGGTAGACACTGTACATGGGTAATCATTTAAGTGTATATATACAGTAGGTGTAGTAAGACCGAAATTGTTATCGGCATCAGTTTATAAATACTCGGTATAGTTGAAAGGTGTATGTTGTTGTTGTTGTTAATGGAAAGGGATAGAAAGTGTAGTCGTCGGGAATTTAGCCCATCAGACCGGTACAATGTATGTGTATTAGCCTTGTTAGCCACGTGGGTGGTTAACGGCGTGTAACACCAACGAGTTAAGTTATTTGATGAGGTGTGTATTCCGCTGCAGATTGTTGTTATGTATTTGTTGTTTGATGGGGTGTTACAAAAAGTGGTATCAGAGCGAAGTATCGCTCTGATGACTGAATTACCGAGCTTAGGAAGTACCGAGTTAGGATTTTAGTACCTTGGGTTAAGGGTTGAGTGATAGCGTGAGAAATACGCCAGTTAGGTATTACCAGTGTGTACTGGAAACCTACAATATCCTTCCCGCCCTCCACAATCCCTGTTTTATAACTTGGGAAACAACGCCAGAGAGATGAAAGTCCTCTCATACTCGGGAATACCCGATCTGGCTGTTATTAAGTACCTCTAAAGGTATGGAGAACCTGTCATACGGTAGATCCCGAAAAGTGGGAATCCCGGAGACGGTCTCCATCTGAACAATGTTAACCGCATTTAATAGCGAAGAATGAAGAATCTTGTGTATAGAAGAATAGAATTTCCGGCAACCTGGGTCGACTTGCTGAGCAGTCGAGGATAACCAGCTTGCAACGCACCGACCGTGCAACAGGCAAGAAGTGGATTAATGAAACCCGAGACGAGTGTCTACGGGACCACAGTTACTAAATGATACACCAACGGTATACCAACCGACAAAGGAACTACAGCGTAGTGCCCAAACAAGAGACAAGTCTCAGTAACCACGACAATGCGTGGAACGGGCTACGAAGAGGAAACAATGCTAAGTAAAAAGGGGACTCCAAGAATGGGAGACACCCCAGTTAATAATTATCATGTGAATACATTGAGAAGTCACCTAAAGGGTTAATTTTCAAGAATATAGGATCAAGTGAGGGCCAACAAGGCCACTGATGACAGTATGGGTGGAAACAATACCACAACCGGTATGTGTTAAACCGATAGCCAGTTAGCATGGCGCACTTGCCATAGCAAGTGCTGCTATAACAGGGCTGTTCGGGAAATTTATAACCACTACAAAGTACTTGGTAAAGTACCATAAAGTTAAATATGATCGTCATAACAGTGGAAGGGTCTGTTAGCCTAACCCCTGTAATTGTAAGTACACCAGTCAGCAAGAAGCTAGACTTGGCTAAGGTAAGAAGATGTTGTGAAACCATGAAAATTTTCTTTCAAACTCAGATTTATTCAATCTCTTTCCTTTTCAAAACCAAATTTTCTTTCAAACCAACACTTCTTTCTAACCTTCTTTTACACCAAACCAGTAAGACCAAGGACAGTTGACAAGGATACAACAGTGGATAAACTTTCCCTCGATTAAGTTCGGGAAGCAAGGAATGAATATTGTCACGGGACAATATAAGGGAGTTGACAACAGAATGCTTCACCTAGGCGTGTGACGGACACTACGAGTGTACCAACTGAATTGTGGGACGACCGCACTCCGATAGGAGCTTGTGGGCCTGACAGACCTACTTATGGGTTAATTGGGTAGGTAGCAATGTATCAGTATGGTACCCCACATATGTATACGAGTGGAGTCCGAAACACGGGAAGTAGTCGACTCCGTCTACAGTCAGCAGTATAAATCAAACAAGAACTAAGGATTACCATGAATGGTTGAAGTTAAGGAACTCAGTTAAGTTAACGAGACTAAAGGAATTAGTGAATTCCTTTCAAGGAAATGTTTAAGAGTCAGGAGGTGCGAAGTGCACTAACTGAATGTAAAGACATCGTATATGACTTAAGGATCCTCAGGGATAAACATGATAGCTGGAATGGTGACCCAGCCTAATGTGGACACATTAATGTGCAATGAACGGGATGAAACTCCCAAAATGAGTACCTACACTATCAGGAAATGTTGATCTTCACAGAAGAAGATAATAGCCAGTTAAGAACACAAACGGCGTGGCTAACTGAATATACCAATAAGTGTGAACTAGATATAAAGGCATAACTTAGTAACACCCAGGAGCGATCCTTGAAGGGTGTTTGCATCAACGATAATTGAACAAGATAACGTGATAGAAACACGAGGGTTGAAACCAACACCCAGTTTAGACATAAGTTGTCAGGAGACGGACTAGCAATCCTAAGGGGCATCCCGTAAAAGGAAACGTGATGCAACGGCCTTGTCATGGAGCTCAATATAATATCCAAACCATATAATGTTGTACAGAGAAGTACATGTGTGTGGACAGCCTACAATGAGCTCAGCTCAAGGCAAATAAGGCTTATAAGCCATAAGCAAGATATGTTATATAAACTCGATTGATTGTAGAAGTTTATGTTGTATAAGTTTATGTTGTATAAGTGAATAGAGTGGTAAACGAACCACTGCATTAAGAGTGGGGATACCTCTCGATATTGTGAGACCGCAGGAGCGGTAGTTATGTGTATCAAGCCCAAGAAATATGTTAAGAATTGGCCATGTTGATATTGCGAGAGAGCAGTTCGTTTAGTAGTATGTGTGCATAAAGGTGAAGCACCGAGCTGAATAATGCCGGCTTATTGATCAATGCTCAAGGAGCATCCGGTAGTCATCCAAATGAGTGATGAACCATAATGTGAATAATGTAAGTATATTTGTGGAAGTTAATGTGACAGTAAATACGATATAAGCTGATGTTATACAAGGAGTAAGAGCACGGTGCGCAACAAGCGACCGTTGTATGAGTATTGTTATACGATAATGTGGTAGATAAAACCAGTTAAGAGTTAAACTCAGTGGAAATGCAAGATAAGTGATGTTAAACAGACTAGGCAATAAGCCAGTGGTAGGTACTGTGTGATGAGGAACTCAGTGTGAATTCCATGGCGAATCGCATAAGAGATTTACTGTCAAGAGTTTATACCTCTGCACTCTGTATGACTGAGTGTTTTGGTATTGCACTTACGCAGTAATGATCGAGTGGGATAGCTAGGAATTGGAAACATGTTAATTGTGGAGCAATAATGTTATAATGGCCGATGCATAGGAAATGCAAAGACATACCATAAAAGAGTACTGTACAAAACCAAATGTGGAGACATGATTAACAGTAAGTGACTACAGTAGCACTAACTGCCAAATATCGGTATGGAATATACCCCAAATGTTGTAAATAGCTGAGAGAGCACTACACACTAGGTAGTAGCTCAACCTCAACCGACAGTCAGTCGGAAGGGAACAAGTCAATCATTGTGAAATACATAATTGTATACACAGTAGATTGTTAAGGAAGTGGATAGAAAGTTTATAACTCACCGAATTCGCTAACGGTAAGAGATACCACACGTCGGTTGAGAAACCATTGTTACCAAGATGAAGGTGACAATCGGGGATGTACAATACTGTAAGAATAACAAATGGGGCAACTAAGCTCTACAGTTATTAGAGTTTCGCAGCAGAAACTAGTAAGCCAGTAATTCAAGTGTTGAATGTGCATGGTAAACATGAGTGAATGGCTAATTATTAATGCCTAGAGGCCTCACAGGCCAGAATCGAAACCAACTAAGAGTTTAAACAAACTCCAATGAGAATTCTTGGTTTAGGAACTAAACCGCTAATATGGTTAAGATCCTCTAATCAGAATCCATTGTGTAATAGACCGCGTGAAAGTTGAAACACTTCACGACGGCAGAACATTTTAAGCCAAGGTTTAGTGATTGATTACGTGGGCGTAATCCCTTTTAAGGGGGGTAGAGCGCAAAACCACTTAGTGTGTTTTACCGTACAAGTGTACGTGAACTATGTTGTGCATAGCACAAAATGATTCGCTATGATGGTTGGCGCGTGTGTTATATAAACATACGCATTCATTCGTGGTTAAATTGTGGTAATTGCGCACAGAAGATGCGAATACCATTGTGGGAAGTGTGTTTATTTTGTTAACAGTGGTGTGTAAGAGTACAAGTGGAAGGGAGTAAAGAAACTCCCGGGGAACTAAAACCCCGACGGTGCATAAATGTAAACCATGTATTGTATTTTGATAAAAAAATATGTATATATATACAGTGTTGTGATTTATGAAGGGGTATGAGACCGACATAGAACCTAGTGAGAATTAAATTCCCTAGGTAACTTAAATTAAGTTGGATTTGGGTGATGATTGATAGATGGAGTTCTATCCCTTGGAGATGTAATGATTATGACTAGAAGGATTTAAAGATAGAAAATGGGATATGCTCGAATTAGTTGTTGGTTGAAAATGAAGTGGGAGGTGAAACTTGATTATCATGAGATCAAGGGAAGCCGAGCACAAATTGGGGTGGAAAGATAGTTCAACACTGATGCTGATCACATCAGGGTTGGATGACTCTTGAAGCTCCCTGTAAGTGGTCATAAATAACCATGTTAAGAAAGATACAAAGAGCATAAATTGGACTTGGAGTTGTGTTGCGTTTTCAAAAAGAATTTTCAATTGATATTTCCAAAACGGTCGATTCATATTTTGAATAAAGGATTCTCTTATATACTTAACCTAGTAAAGAATATTTTGTAATACTTGCTCACGAGATGAGGACGTATGAGCCTTTGTCTTCAGACCGGTGACATGAGAAGTATATATTTTAAAATGGATGTGATTGTTTTGACCTCCCAAAGAAACGGGGACCAGAAGATGTCCATCGCGACCGGATTCTGCGGGATCACAGTGTATATGTACTCAACATGGGATTGGAGCCCATGGAGAGATGGAAAAGGTATTCTGTTTGTTATACATGCTAAGACATGTTGTGTGGTATGAGTAAGAAATATTATTTTAGACCTTGAGTCCTAATGTGGTTGAGTTCCGAAGGTGTTATGTTATCCAGACCTATGAGTCTAACTATTGTTATGTTACCCAGACCTGAGAGTCTAAGGGTTGTTATGTAAGTGTAATGTTATTAAGGTACCCGGACCGTGAGTCCGAGGTTATCATGTAAGTATGTTACGATATGGTTATGTATAATGTGGATATGTTGCCCGGACCGTTAAGTCCGAGGTTGGATGTAAAGGGTGGTTGGTAATGGAAGTTAATTTCGAAAGTAATTCCCGTATTCTAATCCATGGATGCGAGGAAATGTGAACTTCGAGGACGAAGTTCTTTTAAGGGGGGTAGATTGAAATACCCCAAACCTTGGTATGTTGTGTAAATGTTAAACTATGGTATTTAAAGGCTAAAAAGTGCCTTAGAAACATCATTGTACAATTTAAACCATAGTAAAAACACAATAAAACACTAAGACAGGTTGAGCAAAAACGTGCTCTAAGCTCGGAGTGAACTTGGTTAGGACCCAAAGAGCCTACCAAGACTTGATAATATTTAATTATGATTTTATAAGGCTAATTAAGTCCTTAGGAAACCTTGGTAGACAATGAAACCAAACAAAACATAAATAAATACCTTAAGGTCAATATGGGCTGAAATGTGCTCTAAGCTTGGGATAAATTTGATAAGACCTAATGGTCATACCTATACCTTATAAATATGTTAATGAACATATTAAATCAATTACCAAAGAAAACCAAGCTTGAAAACAAGTTAAGACACAAAAAGTGCTTTAAGGAGTCTTAAAGCACATTTTTGAAAAATTGTCCTGTAAATGAGTTTTGAGTGGCTAAATGTCCATCATTACTCTTAAATATAATGTGTACTATATAGTATCACATTTGAATGTCTATATCAATGGGAAATCAAAAATTTCACTTCTATGTGCCTGTTTTTGTGAATAGTGATTTTTATAAGCTAGTTTGTAACATATGTTATCATAAGTAATTAAATTGACAAATAAAGACTAAAGTACCCTTATGTAATAAAGGGGGCCGTTTTTTTCATGTGTGACTCACCACATTTGAACAAATAAATAAGTTAAGTAATGACAAAGCAAAAGTACTATTTGCTTTTAGCTTAAATATCTCCAAAAGCAAGTTTTATCTTCATTCTCTCATTTCCCTTCACTTCCAACGTCTCCAACCTCCCTCCATGCTCTCTCTCGGTGGTGCTACAGCACATATACCATCTTCAAGCTTTGACCACTTGTATCTTCTAGCTCCCTTGGCCAAATCAAATTCCAAGACCATATTTGTCTTAGTTAGGTCAAGCTCTACACTTCTCTCTTTTTAAATCTTCAAGAACTCAATTTTGGTGCCATGGAGATTCACCATTGAAGGAGCTTGAGCTCACCTTTTCACATATCATTGTTCTCCTTTGCTTCAAGGTAAGGAAACTCAAAGAAAAATGAAGTTTCCCTCATGTTTTTATCTTGACCGAGAATCACCATTAATGGTGCTCCTTGTGTTGCTTTATTTTAGCTCCATTTGAATCTTTCAAGGACTTGGTGGAGTCCTCTCTTCATAGATATTCAAACTCTCTTCAAAGATCAAGGTAAAACAAGTACATTAATGTTTTTGAAACAATGTAAATCTAGGGTTTACAATGAGATGAAGCTTAAAGCTTGAATACTCATTATGTTGTTTGTACAATGTATAGAACTTGACAAGGAATCAAATACCTTACCGGTTTTATAAGGAAACAAGAAAGAAGTTTGTTTGGAAAAGAGGTAAATATACTAACCTAATGTTGTTTAATGCCTTAGGAGAAATGAGCTTATAATGCTTGTTAAAACTACCTAAAGAGCAAATGGTGAATGACTTAGTAAAGTGTTCTCAAGGAGACTAGTAAAAGAACATATGTCTTGGTGTATGTATTTGCAGGTCAAAGGCATATATATATTGTGGAAATTCAGTGTTTATGGTTTATGCAATTTAAGGGCCAAAGAGCCATGCTATTTAAGGGCCTAAGTGCCAAGCAATTTAAATTATGCACTATATTGTGATGTAGTGTAAATTTGGTGAAGTTTTGTGTGTGATGGTGTTTTTGATGGATTTAGGTGTTCTTGAATATTTAGTGGTGAAAACCATGAGTTTTGGAATGATGATGTGCTAAGAGAACCCATG
This sequence comes from Limonium bicolor, assembly GCA_023374045.1. Lineage (NCBI taxonomy): Eukaryota > Viridiplantae > Streptophyta > Magnoliopsida > Caryophyllales > Plumbaginaceae > Limonium > Limonium bicolor. The sequence continues at coordinate 331,674,692 of CM041778.1, forward strand.
TCAAAATTTAGGAAAATGTATAAGAAGTTCAAAGTGTTTTAAAGGAATTTTGGTGAACTAGGAAGTGTTCTAGAGTGTAATATGGATTTAGGCATTATTTTGGGGTTTTAGTATATACCAAAGTCATTTTGGACTTAAGTTGAGGCTTAGGCAAACTTTGGTAAATTGAGGAGAAAGTGTAAGCTTGGAAAAGGAATTGTAAGAATGACATAAGGAGTTTTGATTTGTAAGAAAGGATGTTTGGACGATGATGTTTGTGTGGAAGATATGTCTTGGTATAATGGTTAGAACAGGCATGAAACATCACTTAGGAACCTAGGGAGTAGATACTATAAGTGTTGGAGGCTTTGGAGGAATTTGGCTAAGTGTTTAAGGGCTTGGAAATTGAGCATTTTGCCTTGTCCGAACTTCCGTCCGGACATGGAAGTTCGGACAGGCTCTGTTGGGTAAGAATTTGGCACACTCGAACTGTGTCCGAACTTGGGAAGTCCGGACACATGTTCGGACATGTGTATTTAAAAAACGGGAAAAGTTTCTGGAACGGTCCGACCCAGCTGTGGGTCGGACGGTGGGTCGGACGGCCCAAAATTATGCAAAAAAAAAAAAACAAGACAATGTTGTAAGGAGAATCAAAGTGATATTTTGGTATTAGAATATGTCTAAGTTCATGTATGAAGTTTGGGTAATTAATGGAGGTGGAGAAATAGTGCAACAAGGTTTGAAAAATGCAATTTTACCAAGTCTGTAGCTTTGGTCCGGGACCTAGGTCATGGTTCAAGTCCCGGACCAGGGGTGTAAAATAGGCCGAGAGTCACATAAGGATGTGGTCCGGGACTTAGGCCTTGTATAAGGTCCCGGACCACCCCATTTTAAAAGGACGAGACTTGAGTTGCATATGGTCCGGGACTAAGAAGAGGACCAAGTCCCGGACCACTATAAAAACATGGTTTTAGGTTATTAAAAGATGTCTAGTGATGGGGATGAGGATAATGATGTTATAAGGTTGGTGTAGGACATGCCAGGTGAGTTATAGTCACAATTTGGTGGGTGAAAAGTTGAAGTAAAGTGAAAGAGTGAAAACATGTTAAAAATGTAAAGATATTTAACTAGTAAACGGGGTAACTATGGTCATTCGACGTTACACAAACATATTACCCCAACGTTAATGAAGGTAACTTAATGTGCCAGTTGTTCGAGAATTGTTCGAGGAACGTAAGTGGACATGGTAGAGTGACTCCGGTGACAGGTAGGTTTTCTTGCAACCTGTGTCTACGATTACACGGCTTGTATGCCAATGTGTTTTTCTGTATGTTTGCCACGTTGTAAGATTAAACATGTAATGAGTTTACAGTAATTCATTTATGTGGCGTGTACAACTCCGGTGCCATTAACCTCGGAAGTGTTAACCTTAGTTAACTGAGTCTAGGATCACATGAGAGTTCGGTATTCAGAGTAAACGACCCGAACCATGGGACGTTCTAACCACGGCTATGCGTGTGTTAATTGTGTGATATGTGTATGGTGAATGTAGGGATCTCCCTTGTGTGTTTAACCCCATTGTGATACTGTATGTGTGTAGTTATGGCAGACTCCATAGTGGGGTTTTAACTAATATCTAAAGTAAGTATGTACTAACAGTGATGAGGAATCCGGTTGGCCGCGCGCGTAGTTGGGAGAGGGTATCCTTCTTAGCCTTACCCTTCTATTTGTTATGGTTGTTTCCCTCACGGGTTATGATCTCCCATAGCTTACTCCAAAGCTTAGCTATTCTGACTTATGATCGGTTTAGGGGGAACATGTGTTTGTGTGGTGTGTTCGGGCCTCCAAAACCCGAACCATCTTAACTTAAGTTACTCGTCCGACTATTAGGACGGTAATGAGGTGTTGTTGTATTGTATAACGAGCTTACCATGAGGGTGACACTCCTCTAGGCTCACCAGTGTATTAACAATGTTTGGGTCGGTTCCTAAGAGAACCATTCCCGTTTATGTTATGTGATTGTTGTAATGCAATTTCTATTGCGATGTTATTATGTGCATGTTGAAATGTGAAAGTGTGTTATGTTTTGTTATGTGAGGAATGATATGTGTTGTAAGATATGGAGTGTGTGGATCATGGAAATGAATCCCAGTTTGTGATAAGAGGCGTTTAAGGATAACCCGATTTAAGGGTAAGTGTCGTCTATTAAGGAAGTAGCTCCATTAGAGGAGGAACACTCTAGGGATAATGAATACCATGAGTGACTTATCAAGTAAGGATGTATTATCCGTTTGTTGAGCCCATAGGGGCGAAATGTTATGTGTTGTGTGTTTACAGTTGCATGCATGATTTAAATACAATCAACCGCATGCTAAGACGACAATTAGTTGTGCGTGGCCCGGTAGCATGTGGCTGCGGGATTACCATACCAGCAAAGGTGCTGAGCCCCTTGGGGGCCACCCTTTCTCTTCTTTTCCTATTTCAGGTACAGAGAGCTGGAAGCCGTTCGAGAGTAGGACGGGGTAGACACTGTACATGGGTAATCATTTAAGTGTATATATACAGTAGGTGTAGTAAGACCGAAATTGTTATCGGCATCAGTTTATAAATACTCGGTATAGTTGAAAGGTGTATGTTGTTGTTGTTGTTAATGGAAAGGGATAGAAATGTGTAGTCGCTCGGGAATTTAGCCCATCAGGCCGGTACAATGTATGTGTATTAGCCTTGTTAGCCACGTGGGTGGTTAACGGCGTGTAACACCAACGAGTTAAGTTATTTGATGAGGTGTGTATTCCGCTGCAGATTGTTGTTATGTATTTGTTGTTTGATGGGGTGTTACAATGTATGTCCAGTTCGAGAAATGAAAAGCTTTCAGCCCTTCCTTCAATCCAGTGTATGTCAGCAATTCCAGTCACTTATAACTTTAAAAATGCAGATGCAAGCAGACAATGATGAGATGCCGATTGCTTCCCATCGTGAAGAGAATGGAGACTAGCATAGAGCCTGTGTTGATCGGTACAAGAACATAATGAATATTGGTGATTTGTACGTTCTGGTTCAGGATGTGCACTGCTTCGGTGCTTTATTGGTGGAGATGTGCAAACACAGGGAAGGAATGAAGATAGGCCCGGAAAAATGAGTGTTAGAGCTAGATTCTAGTGATTGGACACCAGAAAAGAATGAAGAGAGGAGCGGAAGTCATGAGGAAAGTGAAGAGCATATAGACGCTGCCTATTTGTTTTTAGTTCAGCAGCTACGGTCAAGAAGAAGAAGAGTAACACCAATTATGTAAGTGCGAGGAATGAAGAAAAAGAAGAGCAGGCATTTGAATTTTCCTTTGCTCATTTGAGTGTGAAGAAGGCAGAAAGAAAGGAATGGGAAGGGTTGTAACGTGCGTGAAAAAAAATGGAATAAAATAAAATGAGACGTGTTTCTATATTTTTTTACCCGTTGAATAATATATCCATGAATGAAGAGAAATGGAGGGATGGGTTGACACGTTTTTTTTTGTTTTATTTATAACATGAGTGAAGGAAAAATGAAGTGAATTGGAGGAAATTAAATGTTCACAATAAACTAGCTTGTTAGATAAACTCTCAAGCTTTCTCATAATAATTTATATTATCTTTTCATGTAATAATATATATTACATGTTACACCGATTTTTATTGTATAATTTACTCCTTTTAAATGATCCCCTTAATTTAGAATTTCATGTTAGGTTTGATACATCTTTTAGGCCATATATTTATTTTTATAAATATAATTGAGGTTCATCGAAACCTTAATTCATGTAAATATTTACTTAATCCATTATTGCAACATGTTAGCCTTATATAATTAGACCTTAATTATTTTTATAACTATTAGGGGTATTTCAACTATGATTTTATATTGACTTTTATGATCCAAAAAATGTTCCATATATTTCTAAAATCTTTATAATATAATTGGAGTGTCTCAAAATTTTCCCACAATTAATTGACTCATAAATCTTGATTAAATTCATAATACCGTTTAATAATTTAGTTTTAATTATATTATTTAGGGTTTAATAAAAGAAATCCCCTAAATTAATTTTCATAATACCATATAATAATTCAGTGTTTAATATAAATTAATTTAGGGGTATTTCAGTCTACCCCTTAAAAGAAAACTTTGTCTCGAAGTTTAAAACCAACTAATAGCTACTCACACCGCTTCGGGTATGCTAACAAGAATCCAAGATGTCCATCCAAAAATAATTCCAAATGGAATTCCATACCAATCCATACTAAATGTAATTCCATACCAATCCCTTATTTCCATCCATTCTCATTTCCAAATTCCACTCAAGATTACTCAACATCAAACCAAACCAAGATATTTCATTACTCAACATCAAACCAAACCAAGATATTTCATAGATAGTAATCAAGAATCACACAATGTTTAAATCAAGTACATACATACACCTCTCCATCACTCGACTAATAAAACAAACATGGCATAATCTGGATGAGGTGACGAAGAAAGAGTATGCACTACCCCCCGAAAAGAGCCAAGGTACGCCCTCGTACCGCTATGAACAAGAACCTAGTAAAGGCAAGAATACAAGGAAATATCATGTGAATAGGTGTGGGTACTTCACTCTCATGGAGTCCTCAGTCTCCCAAGTAGCTTCTTCAACCCCATGATTTAAGTAGTTCAATCCTAGAACAACATCTTGTTATTAGGTTGAGTAAACAACGTAGTAATCTTGTAGCACAAACTAAATTAATGAGTTATACTAGTACTAGGTATGTCTGTGTATCTACATAATATTGAATGATCTAATACAAGGCAATGTTGATTATTTCAGGTTGGAGGTTGTTGTAGTTGCTCAGTTACCATTTAACCTAAAGGTTGAAGGTGTGTGTATATCTTTGTATTATTGATTTGAAATACCCCAAACCTTGATATGTTGCTTAAACATTAAACTATGATATTTAAAGGCTAAAAAGTGCCTTAGAAACATCAGTGTACAATTTAAACCATGGTGAAAACAATAAGTACCATAAATACAGTTTGAGCAAAAACATGCTCTAAGCTTGGAGTGAACTTGGTTGGGACCCAAAGAACCTACCAAGACTTTGTAACATTAAATTATGATTTAATAAGGCTAATTAAGTCCTTAGGAAACCTTGGTAGACAATTAAACCAAACAGAACACAAATAAATACCTTAAAGTCAATATGGGCAAAAATGTGCTCTAAGCTTGGGATAAGTTTGTATAAGACCTAAAGGTCATACCTGTACCTTATAAATATGTTAATGAACATATTAAATCAATTACTAAAGAAAACCAAGCTTGAAAACAAGTTAAAATATAAAATGTGCTTTAAGGAGTCTTAAAGCACATTTTTTAAAAATTATCTTATAAACGAGTTTTGAGTGACTAAATGTCCATCATTACTCTTTAATTAACATGTGTACTACTTAGTATCACATTTGAAAGTCTAAATCAATGGGAAATAAAGAATTTCACAAATATGTGCCTTAGTTTGTGAATAGTAACTAAAATATGCTAGTTTATGACATAAGTCAATATAAGTAAGTTAATTGGTCAACAAAGACCAAAACACCCCTAAGTAATATAAGGGGGCCGGTTTTTGTAAGGTGAGTCACCACCATTTGCAAAATCAATTAAAGAAAAGAAGACATAAAGTAAAGTACTATTCTACTTTATTACATAAATATCTAAACAAGAGTACTCTCTCACCTCATTCTCGTATTTCCTTCCATCCTCACCGATTTCTTCATCTTCTCCCAAGCCCCCATCGGTTTTGCTACAGCAAACTACACCACCTCCAACTTCCTTAGCTTGTAACTTCTAGCTCCATACACCAAATCAAATTCTAAGACCATGTTTGTCTTAGTTAGACCAAGCTCTACACTTCTACCTTTTCAAATCATCAAAACCACCATTTCGGTGCCAAGGAGAACTTCCATGGAAGGAGCTTGAGTCTATATTTTTATGCCTTGTTGATCACCTTTGCTTCAAGGTAAGGAAAAACCAAAGAAAACAACATTTCCTTCATTTTTATTACATGTCCGAAATTCACCATTAATGGTGTATTCTCTTGTTCTTTCATAGCTCCATTTCAATCTTTAAAGGACAAGGAGGAGTCCTCTCTTGATGCTTATTCAAGCTCTCTTTTTATTCCAAGGTAAAACAACCATCCTAATGTGTTAAGACAATATATATAACCTAGGGTTTACAATGAGTTTAAGCATGAAGCTTGAATACTCATTACCTTGCTTGTACATTGATTAGAAGTTCGACAAGCAATCAAAGCCTTGCCGGTTTTCTATCAAAGAAGGAGCAAAGGGTCACAATGAAAAAATTGTGAAGGAAAAGAGGTAAACAAACTATCTAAATGTAGTTTAAATGCCTTAAGAAAAATGAGCTTGATTTGCTTAATAAAATACCTAAGGAGCCAATGGGAAAAGAGCTAGTGAATTGTTCTTAATGAGATTATTAAAGGGCATATGTGATGTTGAGTGTATTTGCAGGTCAAAGGCAATATATACATGTGGAAATTCAGTGTTTAAGGTTTGTGCAATTTAAGGGCCTAAGAGCCATGTTATTTAAGGGCCTAAGTGCCAAGCAATTTAAGTTATGCACTATATTGTGAAGTAGTGTAAATTTGGTGAAGTTTTGTGTGTGAGAAAGTTCTTGGTGGACTTAGATGTTCTTGAATGATTAAAGGTGAAAACCTAAGTGTTTGGATGTGAGAATATACAAGAGAAGCTATGGCAAAATTTAGTTGATAGACAAAGGAGTTTATGTGTTCTAATGAGATTTTATGACCTAGAAGGTATTAGGAATTTGTTAAGTGTTAAGATGGTGAAACAAGTGAAATATGGTGTTCTTAAGTGTTATGATGCCTTGGGCATTGTCTTGGAGGACTTAGAGATCAATGGGTGTTTTAAACACACCAAAGTTATGTTGTATGAAATGCTAAGTCTTGTGCAAGTTTTGGTGATCAAAGGAAAAATAATGCCTTGTGAAGACTAAGTGTGAACTAGTGGAAAATAAAAGGAGATTGTGTATGGGGGGTGTAAGTGTGAAATAATGCCCTTGGAGTAGTGGTAATGGTGGTAAGGAAACATTTTGGGATAGTGATTGTCATAGGTATATAACACCACTTAGAAACCTAAGGAAAAACACTACAAGTGTTAGTATTTATAAGAATTGTGTAATGCTTGAGGAAGATCTTTAATGGGTTATTTAAGGAGTTTAATGAAGTCTTAAGGTGTGTTTGAAGTGCCCAAATGAGGTTAGAACATACTAGGATACATGAGGTGAAGTTTGGAGTCAAATGGGAATTTATAAACAAAGGTCTGGAGCCGACCGACCTTTGGGACCGGACCTGCAGGGTCGGTCGAGATCAGTTTACACTACCGGAAAGAGTTTCTGGAATGGACCGGCCTTGGGGACCGGACTTGCAAGGTCGGTCGGGCTTATATTTTGGGTACGGATTAAGTTTCTGGAATGGACCGACCTTGGGACCGGACTTGCAAGGTCGGTCGTGTCTAAATTTTTGAACGGGAATTGTTTCTGGAATGGACCGACCTTGTGGACCGAACTTGCAAGGTCGGTCGGAGTAGAATTTTTGACGGTAATGTGTTCTGGAATGGACCGACCTTGTGTAAGGTCGGTCGGTAAGGTCGGTCGGACCAAAACTTGTAAAAAAAAAAACAAACAAGAGTGACTTAAGTAGTAAACCCTAGTGGGTATAACAAGGATAATCAAGTGTGAATTAAGTAAGGAAACATGACACAAAATCATGTAAAAATACTTAGTAAACCTTAAAGTTAAGTAAGTTAATTAAGCAGCATTATTAATTATGTTTAGGGATTGCGCTTGGCGGGTCATGTTCGCAGCAAGGGCCAAGGTATGGTTTTCTTGCAACCTGTGTCCTACCGGATTACACCGGCTTGTATGCCAATGTGTTTTCCTGTATGTTTGCCACGTTGTAAGATAAAACATGTAATGAGTTTATAGTAATTCATTTATGTGGCGTGTTCAGTTCCGATACCATTTAACCTCGAAAGTGTTAAACCTTAGCTAACTGGGTCTAGGATCACATGAGAGATCGGTATTCGGATTTAACGACCCGAACCATGGGACGTTCTAACCACAGCTATGCGTGAGTTAATTGTGTGATGTTTGTGTGTGAATGTATGGACCTCCCTTGTGTGTTTAATCCAGTTGTAATACTGTATGGTGTATGGATGTGATAGGTTCCACAGTGGAGCCCTTAACTATGTTTATATATATATAATATATATTATGGGGGGTGAGGAATCCGGTCGTTCCGGTCGCGCGTTGTTTGGGAGTGGGTATCCTTTTTAGCCTTACCCTCCTCTCTGTTATGGTTGTTTCCTCCACGGGTTACGATCTCCCATTAGCTTACTCCAAAGCTTAGCTATTCTGACTTATGATCGGTTTAGGGGGAACATGTGTTTGTGTGGTGTGTTCGGGTCACTATATCCGAACCATCTTAACTTAAGTAACTCGTCCGACTATTAGGACGGTAATAAGTGTTGTATAACGAGCTTAACATGAGGGTAATATCATTCTCTAGGCTCACAAGTGAATTAACTATGTTTGGGTCGGTTCCTAAAAGAACCGTTCCCGTTATGTTATGTGTTATTGTTGTACTGCAATTCCCATTGTGATGTTATGTTATGTGCACGTTGAAACGTGAAAAGTGTTGTTATGTGGTGTATGTGGATCATGAATATGAATCCCAGTTTATAAAAGAGACGTTTATGGATAACCCGATTATTGGGTAAGTGTCGTCTATTAAGGAAGTAGCTCCACTAGAGGAGAACCCTCTAGGGTTAATGAACACAATGAGTGACTTATCAAGTAAGGATGTGTTATCTGTTTGTTGAGCCCATTGTGGTGGAATGTTATGTGTTGTGTGTTTACAGTTTACATGCATGATTCAATTATAATCAACCGCATGCTAAGACGACAATTAGTTGTGCGTGGCCCGGTAGCATGCGGGCTGCGGGATTACCATACCAGCAAAGGTGCTGAGCCCCTGGGGGGCCACCCTTTTCTCTTCTTTTCCTATTTCAGGTACAAGGAGCTGGAAGCCGTTCGAGAGTAGGACGGGGTAGTCGTTTATACATGGGTAGTCATTTAAGTTGTATATGTACAGTAGGTGTAGTAAGACCGAAATTGTTATCGGCATTAGTTTGTAAATACTCGGCACAGTTGGGATGTTTATGAATATTTGTTGTTGTTAATGGAAAGGGATAGTAATGTGTAGTCGCTCGGGAATCTAGTCCATCAGACCGATACAATGTGTATGTAATAGCCTTGTTAGCCATGTAGGTGGTTAACGGCGTGTAACACCAACGAGTTAAGTAATGTGATGAGTATATTTTCCGCTGCAGTCTGTTGTTAAGTGTGTTGTTCTTGGATGGGGTGTTACATGATTAAACATGTATGATTATTAAAATGTTAGTTAATGATGAACTATACAGTTTATAATAAAACTAATTATATCTTTAAGAAATAATAATTTTTGTGTAATGAACTACCTCTCAACCTAGGGTTTGGTGGGTGTATATCTATATGTTATTTAATAGTATGATAAAGTCAATTGTTTCAGGCTGAAGTTTATCGTGGTTTGTTAGTTACCATTCAAGATAGAGAATAACATACTACTCTTAGGTTGTAATATAATTGACTATATATTCCTGATTGAATAGGATTATCAAGATGTTAGTTAGTGACAGAATACACTGATTATATTATAACTAACTATTTGTTTAAGAAATAATAATTCATGTAAAATACACTATTAGCAACTTATATTATGATACTCCATTTAAAACTTCTCTTGCTTAGTGTAATTCTCAAGGTAACTATGTATATTGCGTAATAAATTACTCCCCCTTTTTTTATCAAGATTTAAGAAGTTTCAAGGATCACCCAACCTTGACATGGCCAGTGCCAAAGTTGAATTACCTCTCAACCCCATTTTGTGTCCAGTATCCCTTGGTCTGGCTAGGACCAAGTTCAACCTTCCACCAGGTTTACCAAATTCATAAAGCGTCAAATACATACTTACCAAACTATTCAATTATTACTTTATTCCAGTAGGTAATTATGAAAATTCCAAATAACCATTACTAAGTACCTTCATTGAAATACCCCTAAATTAATTTAAATTAATTTAGGGGATTTCTTTTATCAAATATTAAATTATTATTATGAATATTAAATTATTATATGGAATTATGAAATTTATATAGGGGATTTCTCCTATTTAACCCTAAAGAATACAATAAAATATTTAATTATTATATATTATTATATAGTATTATGAATTTAATAATAAGATTTATAAGTCAATAAATCTTGGGAAAATTTATAAACACTCCAACTATATTATAAAGATTTTAGGAAGTGTTGGAACATTGTTTTGAAACATAAAAGTCAATATAAAATTCTAGAAAACCCTAAAGCCTTTTAAGCCTTGCTAGGGTTGACTTTTTGAGAATGGTCAAACCAGGCCATGAAACCTATACCAATAAATAGGTTATGGAAAACCATGAAGATTGATAAAAAGAACGTCAAAAACGGATCATCCTAGATAAAGTTATGATCAAATGAAGTTAGAGCCAAAATTTGAAAAAAGGGCTGATGTGGCACGTCTGCTGAGTCAGCGCGCGCCTCGGGATTCGCGCCCCAGCACTTAAGACGAATTTTATCTCCTATAATCTCGGTAACAGAAACCGGTTTTGCCCTATCTTGTGACCTTCATAACTTTCTCATCTTATGGAATTTTTGAGTGTCGTCTACTTTGTTGCCTTCTCCTACATTTCCTCTAGACAACCATAACTCACACTAACCCTAACTCATCCTAAATCAACCGGAAAATTGAATCAAAGTAGCCACCCTGCAAAACCGTAACTGCAGTTTCAGTTTTTTCCTTCGAATCAGGTAACTTCGTCTAGCCATAACTTCTTCGTTTCTCAGCCAAATTTCATGTTCTTTAGCTCGTTTTGAAGAGCTCTAATCCCTCTAAAACTTTCATGTTGATGTCCTAAGCTAATTCTCAACCGTTTGGAAGAACACGGTGTCTAAAGTTTCGGTTTCGTCACAGCATAAAATCATAGTTTTCTTTCCAGAAAACGCAAGGTAAACTCGCAACTTCCAGCTTCGATTGCTTTCTGTGTAGTGCAAGTTAGGGTGAGTTCTTGCTATCATTGTGTAGAGCTAAGTTTCTTCTTTAGATTAAGCCCAAGAACTAGTTCTAACTCCCTCTGTACTGTAAATTATAGTGTTGCAAAGTAGGCTACTCAATCGAGTTGTAAAGGGGGCATTTTTCCAGAAACCGAAAACTAATCCCTTCGATTCGAGCAATTCTGGTAAGTTTTCTTCAAATTCCTTCAACCTTGCTAAACTATGTTACATTATCGGTCAAAACCATGATTCAATTGCATCAATTACGCCTTAGATTGAGTGAATTTGACAGATTTGGTTTCGGAAACCCATATGAACCCTAACCTCAAAATCGAATTCAAAAATCATTGAATACTGCATTATAATTGGGGAAATCGGTGTCATTAGAACCGTAATTTAATTTCGAAACCATAGAAACAAGAATCACTGGATTTCGTTCTATAGATTAGGAGATATTGAAGATTTAGTACTCGGGATTGATTTTGCTTTCGCTGATGAACTCAGCGTTCAGGGACCATCCGATCTCGTTTTAAAAGATTGGACGGCCGAGATTAGATCGGGTTATTAAAGGATGTTATAAGTTTCTATAAATTTCAGTAAATAGCCCTAATTTGTTGAGTTAATTTAAATACCTTCCCGAAGGTATTTTGACTTGAAATTTTAACCATAGATGCCTTATTAAATCTAGTTTATTTTGATGTAAATTATTATGGTTTTGGAGTTTTTAAACATAAGTTATGATTTTTGCAAGTTACGGGTTTTCTGGAATTATTTGGCTAATTTAAAAAGATAATTTTATGAAATAAAAATTTTATAATATGTCTAAAATTTTATAGTTACTGTATATTAAATTTGGTAATTTTTGGGCAATGGTAAATGGTTTTAAAAATTGTGTTTATGAGTTTTTCATAAGAATAACTTATAATATATGGTTTTTAATGTAACAAAAAATTAAGGTATGGTTTGTTAATAAACTTTTTAAGCTGGGAAAAATATGGAACACTAAATTAACATTTTATAACAGTAAGTTTATAAATGTTTTGGTATTAGCTTTTAAGAGAAGTGAAATTATTTACATATATGTATATATACTTATTTAAGTAGAAACTTATGTAAATCAAGGAATTTAATTATTTTTACGTTTTATTTATTATACTATATGGGAGGTAATATTTTTAATTAAACTAAGGAATAAATATATATATATTTTACGCATATATAAAAAGGGAATAAAGTAGTAACTTAGGGTAAAGCAAGGAACTAATAAATTAACACTTATAATAACTAAATCCTAAGATATAGTAAAAGAAATACTTTATGAAACATACTTGGAATGCAGTTAAAGGTTGTAGTAATAAGATAGTTTAAATATAATGGGTTACATAGGGGGTGTCTTAGTTAAATTCTAATACGGGTATACTTATATATATTAAATAAATAAAGGAAAACATTTAATTTATCAAACCATATGTCGGTTGTGGTATGCCTAAAAGTTATTGAACATAATTAAATACAATAAAATTTCCTAAAGATGTTATGGATAAATCTTAATACTTAAAGATATATATATAAATATGTATATAAATACATTAGAATGGATGAGGGAAATAATTTTCCTTGTGATAGTTATAATAAGTAGAATGTATATATATTAAACCTTAGGTTTTAATCGGTGTGTAATTAAATAGTCATTAGTAACTTAGGGGTTTAATTACACAACATAAGCTTAACACGGTCTTGGGCTAACCTACTAAGCCCAAGTCAATGAACTCCAAAAGCCCACTTAAACAATTCAAAGAGAGTTTGGACCACTCTCCGGAATAAATTCTGAATCATTCCAAACTAAACGAAATGGGCCTAACAAAGGATTTAGTTAACAAGTCAAGCCCAAATCTTTGTGAGAGGATAATGGTAAACCTTGAACTATTAATCAGTAAGAAAAGAAGGTTGTTTAGTTTATAAGTCCCTTAACTAATCGACACTTGGAGCACCTTAATTATAGGTTACTATTGGGGAATCACTTATTCGAGTTATTTATTGTTCTTCACATACCAGGTACGATTTCTCGTACTCCGATATTTTTGCTGATTGACTTGTGGAATGTTTTGGAAAACGCTAACTGACTTGAAGAGGAATTTCTAAAAAGGGAATGGTTGTGTGACTAACTCAGCTTGTGTGACTAACTCAGCTTGTGTGACTAACTGAGCCTTGAATGTGAAACTCACTTGGGTATTGATTCCTTCTTTTTGGTTGTTCCATTAGACATTGACTGCTTAGGGTTTACGCTTCTGCACTCTGTAGGACTGAGTGTTTTGGTATTGCTCTGGGTAGTTAGTGATCTAGTGGGAATTTGGAAAAAGGTCAAATTCGGTAAATTCTTCTTGTGACTCTGGATATCGTTTCATCCATGAGCTGGTTCTTGAGGTTTCGACGTGCGCGCGTCTTCAATGGTTACAGCAGGGGGCTGTATATCCCTCGCCCATAGGGGCATTTATATTTGACAGCAGGGGGCTGTATATCCCTCGTCCATACGTACATTAATATTTGACAGCAGGGGGCTGTAAATCCCTCGTCCATACGGACGTTTATATTAACAGTAAAGGGCTGTATATCCCTTGTCCTAAGAGGATGTTGTAGACAGTGAGGGGCTGTATATCCCCTGTCCTAAAAGGACGTACTTGGCGGTGGGGGCCATCTATCCCAGTTAAATTATTCCACTCTTGAGTTATTGGTTCTTGGATCTATCTTATCATTCCTAGTCCTTTGTGACTATCTGAGTCTTTCTACTCCTAACGGGAATTGGGTTTAACTAAGGCAATTGGATGTCCACTAACACATGGTGTGGTTTTGTTTCACTAACTTTACCTTTTCTATTATTTATCTTTATCCTTAACTTGTTATCTTTGGCTTGGTGATTTTAAAGTGCCTTGTTTCCCTGCTTTACTTTCAAGAGTTTAATTTCAAGTTGCTGTTTATTTTGAAGAGTTATGTTTTAAAGATTGTTTTGGAGAATTGTACCAGTTCCATTCCAGGGAACTGACTCACCCCTCCCGGGGTGGGCTGCTTGGTTTCATCTTGCAAGTATTAATTGTTTATATAGGTGGCCACGAAGAGCATGAGTTATTGGGATGGGGATTAGGAATTGTGGAGAGTTATTCTATTTTACTAGTAGTTATGTTTATGTTGTTTTTCTCGAGTTCAGCCCGTAGCTTTTGTAATTTTATAAGTTGTAATTGGTGAGGTTTGGTGCCGGGTGTTTGGAACCCGATGGTCTGTAGCACCTTTAGTTTATTTTCCGCTGTTGTTTTATTATTATAGGGGTGTTACAGAAATTGGTATCAGAGCGTAGTTACGCTCTGAACCCGAGAAAACAAGCCGAGTGAAATACTTAGATTATAGGTGCACTTAAAACTGGGGAACTGGGGTAGAATTGGGAAGTGAGAATTCTAGAAAGGCGCGTGACCCTACTCCATACTTACTTCATGTACATACGAACCGTCCTTAGGACGTTATAAATATTTCATATATTACTACATAGATAGTTAGACTTTACAATACGCCATCTGAGTAACAAAACCGTCATACCAACTAGATGTCTCGAAGAGGAGGAAGAGGAGGAGCTGGTCCCTCAGGAGGCTATGGACCCGACGCTGTCACCCCGGAGGTCATAGCGCAGATTGTGACAGCTGCATTGGCCCAGCAGCAGGCTCAGATCCCACAGCCACCACCGCCACCACCGAATGGTCCCCGGGAGTTCAACTGGCTGAAGGCGGTTAACGACCTTCGTCCTCCCATCTATGAAGGCCAACCAGAACCGAAGACTTTAGAGAAATACATAGACGAGATGCAGAAGGCCTTCACCTCTCTGCATGTTCCAGTGAATCGCCAGGTGGACATAGCGGCCTACTTTCTTCAGGGACCCGCGCATCGATGGTGGCAGACTGCTAGAGCCGAGCTGACGGCCCAGGCGAACTTTGACTTCCAGGCATTTCTAGTGGCCCTAAGAGCTAAATTTTATCCATCCTATCTACAGAAGAGGATGAGGAGTGAGTTCGAGCAGCTGAAGCAAGGGAATTCCTCTGTTGCTGAGTACTACAATAAATTTATGGAGTTACTTGCTGTCATTGGAGAGGGAGCTTACGCTCCAAGATATCTGGTGGACAAATTCCATACCGGCTTGAACTTCAAGATCATGACTATGATCGGTTCCACCAGAGGGATGACCCTACAGGTATGGAATATGAGTTAGAATTTCTGGTGCGCAAAGATTTCCCCACTAACACATCTTGTAACGACAGGAACTAGCTGAGATGCGAACGATTGCGAGACCACCATTGCCTATCAGGATTCTGTGCTAGGCAAGAGGAGGAATGACAATGGAGGAGTGGAAGAGGACCCCCTCAGACTCAGGAAAGGAGGGGAAAATTTTTCAAGGGAGGGAACGAGAAGGCCATCGTCCTTCTAATGCTAATGTTAAGCCTCTCCGCTACGAACCACCCAGGGGTGAGAAAAGTTAGAATCTATAATATGGTTACATTTATGCTATCACGTCACTAACCTTGCACTGAAACAGGAAACGGACCGGTAAGAAGATACTTCTGCAAGTGGTGCAAGAAGGACCACCCGGGCAAGGATTGTAAAGGAAATCTGGTGGAATGCAACTACTGTGGTAAGAAAGGGCATAGGGGATTCGAATGCCACAAGAACCCGGATTCTTGGAACTACAAGCCCGCCACCGGGACCACTGCTAGAGCCCCAGCTGCTACTACTACTGGAGGAGGTCGAGGTGGCACAGGAGGTGCTGGACCATCTACCAGCCGCCCTGCCCAGAGCCATCCACAGAGGCCGGGACAGAACTACCCCCAGAGGCCGGGCAAGGCACCGGTCCTTAACATGGTGGACCGCGTCGAGGCAGCAAGTGATGACCCGAGTTCACCTGGTGAGGACTATTTTCCTCATGAAGAGGCTTAGACCCTTATTTCTTTACATTCAGTTGTCTAGTTTTTCGTTGTCAATGTAAAAGGGATGAACTATAAACCCTTCATTTTGTTTCGTTTCGAACCTTTCATTTCCAGTTATGAACCTTGACTTATTTATTTAATGGCAATTATTGTTCAGCTTTCGATATTTGCTTTCCTATTTTGCCATATTCCACACCCAATATCCCTTTTGAAGCCAAACCACACCCACCAGAGAAGAGTGAGGTCTTGAGACCCGGGATGATCTTACTACGAGAGTACCTGACCCCAGCAGTCCAGTATGCATTGATCCTCACGATCAGGGAGTTAGGTGCGAAGGAAGGAAATTTTTGCACCCCTACCTTCAAGAATGGTTCAACCATGAAGGTGAAGATCATGTGCCTAGGTAAGAAGTGGAACCACACCACCAAGAGCTACGAAGAGGTGGAGGTGCCACAAATCCCGGAGGAACTGCAGACCATCATTAGAGCTGCAGTTAAGGCAGCACAAGAATTGGAGGATGAGCCCGTCCCAGACCTAACCTCCGACGTGTGCATCATCAATTTTTGGAAAGAGGTAAGCTAGGGTGCACAAGATAAGGACGAATCCCAGAATCTCACTAGAGGAGTTCCAGTGGTCCATATCACTTGGAGACGACGCGGAGTTCCTATTTGGTGACAAAGAGGATGGACCTTGCTACCAAGATCCTCTGAAGTCGGTGATGTACTGATCTTTGGTGGGGCAGCTAGACTCATCTACCATGGGTGAAGAGAATCAAGCCCAACACAGCCCCCACACCCATTATTAACCAGACCACCTGAAACCGGCCGTTAACCTACCTTTAGACAGACTAGCCTGTACTTTACAATTTCAGCATTGTAATTTAAGTGCTCAAGAAGCTTTCAATAAGAATGGAAATTCTAAGAATTTTATTGCTTCATGTAGGGGTGGAAACTCAGGGATCAGGTGAATGTGTTGACCAGGCTCAAGCAAAGCAATGGAATGGTCATCACAGGTATAAACATTAACCTGAGTAATTGCCTTGGAACGTTACTAGAATCTTAAAAATCTATCCTATAATTTCAGGCACGTTCCTAGTTAATGGAGTGGAGGCCACAGTCCTGTTTGATTCTGGTGCCTCCCACTCTTCATATCACAAGCGTTCATGCTAAGATCAAGCCCACAGAGGATATCCATGACTTCTTTTTGTGCCTCCAGAGCGATCAAGTGTAGTAAGCAGTGCAAGAATCTGAGCATGCACATCAAGGGAGCAGACTTTCTTCTCGATGCCATTGTCTTCCCTGGCATGGGATTTGACATAATTGTGGGCATGGACACGCTACAGCGGTACAGAGGTAGACTACACTGCCAGAGCACGTCTCCTCTTGAAGTCAGCCACAGGGACCAGTATCATACCGAATGCAGCCCAAGCAGCCGACTGTGAAGGTTGTATTGGCACTATCCCTGATGAAGGAAGTGTCCAAGGGCGCGACTGCCTACTACTGTTATGCCCAGGATCTGAGGACGGATCCGAAGTTTAGGAGCGACGTTCCCATTGTGTCGGAGTACCCTGATGTTTTTCCAGAGGAGCTACCTGGACTACCACCGCTGAGAGAGGTTGAATTCAACATCGACCTCGTACCTGGCACGGGACCGATTGCTAAGCTCCCTACCGGATGGGCCCTGCAGATGGTTGAGTTGAAGAAGCAACTGCAAGAGCTACTAGATAAGGGTTCTATCAGACCCAGTGTCTCGCCTTGGGGTGCTCCTGTGCTGTTCGTCAAGAAGAAGGACGGAAGCATGAGACTGTGTATAGACTACAGAGAGCTGAACAATGTCACGATCAAAAACAAGTACCCACTGCCCAGGATCGATGACTTGTTCGACCAGCTGAGGGGAGCAAAGGTGTTCTCTAAGATTGATCTGCGTTCCGGATATCACCAGATAGCTGTAGCTGAGCCAGACATAGAGAAGACAGCCTTCCGGACCAGATACGGCCACTACGAGTTCACAGTGATGCCGTTTGGACTGACCAATGCACCGGCGAGATTTATGGATTTGATGCAGAGAGTCTTCCAAGCCCAGCTAGATAAGTCGGTAGTCGTATTCATAGACGACATTCTAGTCTTCTCCAAGAGCAAAGAGGAACATGAGCAGCATTTGAGGACAGTCTTGGAGACACTGAGGGAGAAACAATTGTATGCCAAATTCAGCAAGTGTGAATTCTGGCTGGACAAGGTGTCATTTCTTGGACACTGATCTCAGCTGAGGGAGTTTCAGTAGACCCAGCTAAGATTGAGGCAGTGAGAGCTGGCATAGACCTCGCACCGTGACAGAGGTTAGGAGTTTCCTTGGGTTGGCTGGCTACTATAGACGCTTTGTGAAGGACTTCTCCAGGCTAGCCAAGCCCTTGACCTCTCTGATGAAGAAGGACAGCCCGTTTGTATGGACAGAGGCTTGTGAGGTCTCCTTCCAGGCGCTGAAGGACACCTTGACCACAACTCCAGTATTGATTATCCTAGAGGGGAACGAGGGGTACGAGGTATATTGCGATGCTTCAGGCAGAGGGATTGGTGGGGTACTGATGCAGAATGGCAGAGTGGTAGCATATGCTTCTCGACAGCTGAAGAAGCATGAAGAGAATTACCCCACACCGACCTTGAGCTCCTCGCCATAGTCTTCGCCTTGAAGATCTGGCGACATTACTTGTATGGAGCCACAGTACGGATTATGACAGACCATAAGAGTCTGAAGTACATCTGGACTCAGAAGGAGCTGAACCTGAGACAGCGACGATGGGTTGAGCTACTGGCTGATTATGACATCAACCTCCAGTACACGGAAGGGAAAGGAAATGTTGTGGCAGATGCTCTGAGCAGAAGAGCTTATTCACTTCTTGCCTTGATAGAGACAACCACGATAGCTGAGGAGGTGTATGCAGCCCAGGACAGTGATGTTTATCTACAGGGCATCAGACAAAAGTTAGCAGACGGGTTGACTGACGGTTTGAAGTATGACTACGAGCTGGACAGCGAGGGACACCTTCGGGTCAGAGGCAGACTCTGCGTTCCTTAGGATGCGACGGAACTTCAGACCAGGATTCTTTCAGAGGCTCATTCCTCGACATTATCAGTACACCCTGGAGCCACCAAGATGTACAAGGACTTGAAGCGATTATTCTGGTGGAGCGGGATGAAGAGGGATGTGGCTGATTTCGTCTCTCGGTGCCTCACTTGTCAGAAGGTGAAGTTTGAGCATCGTCGACCAGGTGGCCAGATTCAGTCACTACCAGTACCGTGCTGGAAGTTTGACAACATCAGCATGGATTTCGTGGTCAGTCTCCCTCCAGCTAGAGGTGGACTGAACGCCATATGGGTTATAGTCGATAGGTTGACCAAGACAGCTAGGTTCATACCTATCAAGGACACATGGAAGGTGCCCAAACTAGCTGAGGTGTTCACCACAGAGCACATCCGGTACCATGGGGTACCGAAGACAATTGTCTCCGACCGTGACACACGTTTCCTCAGTAGATTTTGGCGTCAGGTGCAGGAGGCTTTTGGTACTTAGCTACACCTTAGCATAGCCTTTCACCCTCAGACTGATGGGCAGACTGAGAGGACGATTCAGACGCTAGAGGATATGCTACGAGCGGTTGCTCTGGACTATCACGGGAGTTGGGTAGAGCGTCTACACCTGGTGGAGTTCTCCTATAATAACTCCTACCACATCTATCGGCATGGCACCGTTCCAGGCTCTGTATGGCAGGCCGTGCCGGACCCCCTTGTCATGGATTGACCCTACCGAGGCGGTTCTGATTGGGCCCGAGTATGTTCAGACTCTGCAGGATGACGTCAGAGTTATCCAGCAGCACATGAGGGCAGCACAGTCGAGACAGAAATCTTATGGGGATCAGCGCACCAGAGAGCTAGTGTTTCAGTTGGGTGACATGGTTTTCTTACGGGTCTCTCCGATGAAAGGGATATTCAGATTTGGGATGAGGGGGAAACTAAGCCCTAAGTATGTTGGCCCATACAGGATTACGGAGCGAGTGGGCCCAGCTGCTTACAGATTGGATCTACCAGTAGAGTTGGGAAAGGTACACGACGTGTTTCATGTGTCTCAGCTGAAGAAGTATATGCCTGACCATTCTCACGTACTGCGGCCAGAGAGATTGGAAATAGAGCCTACACTGAGATATGAGGAGACTCCTATTCAGATCTTGGACACGAAGGTCCGAGAAACGAGAGGCAGATCAGTTAAACTAGTAAAGGTTCTTTGGGAACATCATGGGGTTGAGGAAGCTACTTGGGAGACTAAGGACTCCATGAGAGTAAAGTACCCACATCTGTTTACATGATATTCTGCTATCCTGATGTGATTCACGTTAGTGGCGGTACGAGGGCGTACCTTAGCTCGTTTAAGGGAGATATACTGGCATACTCCTCCTTCGTTATCTCATCCGGATTATGCCTTGTTGCATTGTTAGTAGAGGGAGAACAGTATTAGTAGTGTGAGAGGTGTATGTATGTACGTAGTTTTACATTATGGCACGGTAGTTTGTCACGTTTGTGTTTTGTTTCAGTTTATATTTTGATTCAGTTTGATTTGATTTCGGTACTCTCGAGTGGAATGTTGAAATGAAAATAAAGGATTGGATTGGTATGGAATTTCATTGGAATTATTATTGTCTCAGCACACCCGAAGCGGTGTGAGTGCCTATTAGTTGATTGTTAAACTTCGAGGCGAAGTTTCTTTTAAGGGGGATATACTGAAATACCCCTAAATTAATTTAAATTAATTTAGGGGATTTCTTTTATCAAATATTAAATTATTATTATGAATATTAAATTATTATATGGAATTATGAAATTTATATAGGGGATTTCTCCTATTTAACCCTAAAGAATACAATAAATATTTAATTATTATATATTATTATATAGTATTATGAATTTAATAATAAGATTTTATAAGTCAATAAATCTTGGGAAAATTTATAAACAATCCAACTATATTATAAAGATTTTAGGAATTGTTGGAACATTGTTTTGAAACATAAAAGTCAATATAAAATTCTAGAAAACCCTAAAGCCTTTTAAGCCTTGCTAGGGTTGACTTTTTGAGAATGGTCAAACCAGGCCATGAAACCTATACCAATAAATAGGTTATGGAAAACCATGAAGATCGATAAAAAGAACGTCAAAAACGGATCATCCTAGCTAAAGTTATGATCAAATGAATTTTAGAGCCAAAATTTGAAAAAAGGGCTGACGTGGCACGTCTGCTGAGTCAGCGTGCGCCTCGGGATTCGCGCCCCAGCACTTAGACGAATTTTATCTCCTATAATCTCGGTAACAGAAACCAGTTTTGCCCTATCTTGTGACCTTCATAACTTTCTCATCTTATGGAATTTTTGAGTGTCGTCTTCTTTGTTGCCTTCTCCTACATTTCCTCTAAACAACCATAACTCACACTAACCCTAACTCATCCTAAATCAACCAGAAAATCGAATCAAAGTAGCCACCCTGCAAAACCGTAACTGCAGTTTCCAGTTTTTCCTTCGAATCAGGTAACTTCGTCGAGCCATAACTTCTTCGTTTCTCAGCCAAATTTCATGTTCTTTAGCTCGTTTGGAAGAGCTCTAATCCCTCTAAACCTTTCATGTTGATGGCCTAAGCCAATTCTCAACCGTTTGGAAGAACACGGTGTCTAAAGTTTTGGTTTCGTCACAGCATAAAATCATAGTTTTCTTTCCAGAAAACGCAAGGTAAACTCGCAACTTCCAGCTTCGATTTCTTTCTGTGTAGTGCAAGTTAGGGTGAGTTCTTGCTATCATTGTGTAGAGCTAAGTTTCTTCTTTAGATTAAGCCCAAGAACTAGTTCTAACTCCCTCTGTACTGTAAATTATAGTGTTGCAAAGTAGGCTACTCAATCGAGTTGTAAAGGGGGCGTTTTCCCAGAAACCGAAAACTAATCCCTTCGATTCGAGCAATTCTGGTAAGTTTTCTTCAAATTCCTTCAACCTTGCTAAACTATGTTACATTATCGGTCAAAACCATGATTCAATTGCATCAATTACGCCTTAGATTGAGTGAATTTGACAGATTTGGTTTCAGAAACCCATATGAACCCTAACCTCAAAATCGAATTAAAAAATCATTGAATACTGCATTATAATTGGGGAAATCGGTGTCATTAGAACCGTAATTTAATTTCGAAACCATAGAAACAAGAATCACTCGATTTCATTCTGTAGATTAGGAGATATTGAAGATTTAGTACTCGGGATTGATTTTGCTTTCGCTGATGAACTCAGCGTTCAGGGACCGTCCGATCTCGTTTTAAAAGATTGGACGGCCGAGATTAGATCGGGTTATTAAAGGATGTTATAAGTTTCTATAAATTTCAGTAAATAGCCCTAACTTGTTGAGTTAATTTAAATACCTTCCCGAAGGTATTTTTGACTTGAAATTTTAACCATAGATTCCTTATTAAATCTAGTTTATTTTGATGTAAATTATTATGGTTTTGGAGTTTTTAAACATAAGTTATGATTTTTGCAAGTTACGGGTTTTCTGGAATTATTTGGCTAATTTAAAAAGATAATTTTATGAAATAAAAATTTTATAATATGTCTAAAATTTTATAGTTACTGTATATTAAATTTGGGAATTTTTGGGCAATGGTAAATGGTTTTAAAAATTGTGTTTATGAGTTTTTCATAAGAATAACTTATAATATATGGTTTTTAATGTAACAAAAAATTAAGGTATGGTTTGTTAATAAACTTTTTAAGCTGGGAAAAATATGGAACACTAAATTAACATTTTATAACAGTAAGTTTATAAATGATTTGGTATTAGCTTTTAAGAGAAGTGAAATTATTTACATATATGTATATATACTTATTTAAGTAGAAACTTATGTAAATCAAGGAATTTAATTATTTTTACGTTTTATTTATTATACTATATGGGAGGTAATATTTTTAATTAAACTAAGGAATAAATATATATATTTTTACGCATATATAAAAAGGGAATAAAGTAGTAACTTAGGGTAAAGCAAGGAACTAATAAATTAACACTTATAATAACTAAATCGTAAGATATTGTAAAAGAAATACTTTATGAAACATACTTGGAATGCAGTTAAAGGTTGTAGTAATAAGATAGTTTAAATATAATGGGTTACATAGGGGGTGTCTTAGTTAAATTCTAATACGTGTATACTTATATATATTAAATAAATAAAGGAAAACATTTAATTTATTAAACCATATGTCGGTTGTGGTATGCCTAAAAGTTATTGAACATAATTAAATACAATAAAATTTCCTAAAGATGTTATGGATAAATCTTAATACTTAAAGATATATATAAATATGTATATAAATACATTAGAATGGACGAGGGAAATAATTTTCCTTGTGATAGTTATAATAAGTAGAATGTATATATATTAAACCTTAGGTTTTAATCGGTGTGTAATTAAATAGTCATTAGTAACTTAGGGGTTTAATTACACAACATAAGCTTAACACGGTCTTGGGCTAACCTACTAAGCCCAAGTCAATGAACTCCAAAAGCCCACTTAAACAATTCAAAGAGAGTTTGGGACACTCTCAGGAATAAATTCTAAATCATTCCAAACTAAACGAAATGGGCCTAACAAAGGATTTAGTTAACAAGTCAAGCCCAAATCTTTGTGAGAGGATAATGGTAAACCGGGAACTATTAATCAGTAAGAAAAGAAGGTTGTTTAGTTTATAAGTCCCTTAACTAATCGACACTTGGAACACCTTAATTATAGGTTACTATTGGGGAATCACTTATTCGAGTTATTTATTGTTCTTCACATACCAGGTACGATTTCTCGTACTCCGATATTTTTGCTGATTGACTTGTGGAATGTTTTGGAAAACGCTAACTGACTTGAAGAGGAATTTCTAAAAAGGGAATGGTTGTGTGACTAACTCAGCTTGTGTGACTAACTGAGCCATGAATGTGAAACTCACTTGGGTATTGGTTCCTTCTTTTTGGTTGTTCCATTAGACATTGACTGCTTAGGGTTTACGCTTCTACACTCTGTAGGACTGAGTGTTTTGGTATTGCTCTGGGTAGTTAGTGATCTAGTGGGAATTTGGAAAAAGGTCAAATTCGGTAAATTCTTCTTGTGACTCTGGATATCGTTTCATCCATGAGCTGGTTCTTGAGGTTTCGACGTGCGCGCGTCTTCAATGGCAACAGCAGGGGGCTGAATATCCCTCGCCCATAGGGGCATTTATATTTGACAGTAGGGGGTTGTATATCCCTCATCCATACGGACATTAATATTTGACAGCAGGGGGCTGTATATCCCTCGTCCATACGGACGTTTATATTAACAGTAAAGGGTTGTATATCCCTTGTCCTAAGAGGACGTTGTAGACAGTGAGGGGCTGTATATCCCCTGTCCTAAAAGGACGTACTTGGCGGTGGGGGCCATCTCTCCCAGTTGAATTATTCCACTCTTGAGTTATTGGTTCTTGGATCTATCTTATCATTCCTAGTCCTTTATGACTATCTGAGTCTTTCTACTCCTAACGGGAATTGGGTTTAACTAAGGAATTGGATGTCCACTAACACATGGTGTGGTTTTGTTTCACTAACTTTACCTTTTCTATTATTTATCTTTATCCTTTACTTGTTATCTTTGGCTTGGTGATTTTAAAGTGCCTTGTTTCCCTGCTTTACTTTCAAGAGTTTAATTTCAAGTTACTGTTTATTTTGAAGAGTTATGTTTTAAAGATTGTTTTGGAGAATTGTACCAGTTCCATTCCAGGGAACTGACTCACCCCTCCCGGGGTGGGCTGCTTGGTTTCATCTTGCAGGTATTAATTGTTTATACAGGTGGCCACGAAGAGCATGAGTGATTGGGATAGGGATTAGGAATTGTGGAGAGTTATTCTATTTTACTAGTAGTTATGTTTATGTTGTTTTTCTCGAGTTCAAACCGTAGCTTTTGTAATTTTATAAGATGTAATTGGTGAGGTTTGGTGCCGGGTGTTTGGAACCCGATGGTCTATAGCACCTTTAGTTTATTTTCCGCTGTTGTTTTATTATTATAGGGGTGTTACATGCATGGTAGTAACTATTAAACCATATACCAAGATATACTTGCATGAATCCCTAGTTATTTAATCCGCCCATTTGATTTCTAACAATTTGGATACCTTATTTCTCCAACTTTCACCTTAAACTGTTTATTCTATAAACCAATTTTCAAATCCCTTCATAAAATCCTAAAGATTTACCTTTACTCTCAATGAACATAATTGATCAACAACTAAGTTTTTGTAACACCCCTACTACGCACTTAACAATAATCGAAATCACAGCGGAAATACAACTAAACAATAACTAAACGGTTCGGTGCTACAACGCCGTTAACCACCCAAGTGATTAACAAGGCAAAATAAATACAAGTGTACCGGTCTAATGAACAGACTCCCGAGCATTAGGTACTAACATCCAAACATATATACATTACCAACATACCGAGTATCTAATACAAACCGTCACTGTAAACTGTACACATGAACTCCACTGTCAACTGTAAACGACCGTCACTGTAATATAAACGGTACCAAAATATAATGCCACGGGAGCACAGGCGCATCCCGGGCTCAACATCCAAAATAACCAAAAGTGTTTCTGCAGCCTAGAATCTATAGCCATTCCACTTCCTCGATCCTCATCCTGCAGTAAAAAATATGGAGCCCCCGAGGGGGTCAGCAACCCTTGGCTGGTATGGTTAATGTGCAGCCCATCGGCTACCGGGATACGCGCAACTAATTGTCATGATGACATGGCATTTATTTTAACATATAACATATACATATGGCATAGCAACAATATTGCATAGCACAACATCACATACATAGTGAGTACACTTCCCACAACAACAAACCGAGAAGGTTAATCAACATAAGAAGCCTAGAGAATGGTTCACCCTCATGTTAAGCTTGTTACACACACTCATTACCGTTCTGTTAGCCAAACGAGTAACTTAAGTCACAGATGGTTCGGATATTGTGACCCGAACACACCACACAAACACATGTTCCCACTAAACTGATCATAAGTTAGAATAGGTAAGCTTTGGAGGAAGCTAGCGGGAGATCGAACGCCAAATAAAGGAGAACAATCTTAACATCATAAGAGTCGAATCTGATACAGATATCTACTCTTATACTTACACGCGTGACCGGACAACCGGATTCCTCACCCCCAGTTAACACTCGTTAGAAGTTCACTGTTGGAACTCAATAACAAATCACAGCATGTGGTTAAGTCTTGTTAGTCACACACAAGGGGTATGAGTCACACTTCAACAATACAACAATATAAACAACTGTAAACTCGTTACATGACTTAAGTCTTACAAGGTCATAAACATACAGAAAAACAAACAACACACAAGCCGGTGTAAACCGGTAGGCAACCGACTGCAAGAAAACCATACCTTGGTGCCCGCTTCGATTGGTTTCCACCGTAGGCAACTCCTATACATAATTAATAATGTCGGTTAATTAACTTATTCAACTTATAACATACTAAGTGTTTACATGTTTTCATTACCATGTTTTACCCTTAATCTTACACTCATTTTATCTTTATTATTCATACTAGGGCCCACTACATAACTCTCATTCTCTTTCTTAGATTTAAAGAATTTTTTTTTATGTTCTGGTTCGGACCGCCCCACTGGGGAGGTCCCCAGGGGCGGTCCACAACAGAATGTCTCACGCATGCAGCAGACAACAGGACCTCCCCACAGGGGCGGTCCGTAGGGGCGGTCCACTGCAGAACCAATTTTCTAATGTGCTTTTCTCCTTTTTTTGAACTCCAAATTCATCCCAATTTTTTTCCTATGTTTTACACATGTTCTCCCACATGTTTTAACATCTTTTGGGCACACTTAAACCCTCTCTAAACATCCCAAAAACTCTTTAAACTTACTCAACGTTTACTAAGTCCTTAACACTTAGAACATTTTTTTTCCTTACACTTTTAACTTGTATTCTTGCCTAGAACTTCATCTAACCAAAGTATTCCCTCACTACCTTATAATCATCTCTTTAAGCATCATTTGCACTACCACAATCCCCTTTACACAAACTTCCTAGGTCCTTCTCACAAGCTCTTGTTTTAAACCCTCACAAGGCATTTCCCTTTCATTGCTCACCAAACTTTGCACAAGACTAAAACACACTCTTACTACTACCTTGGTATGCTTACAATCACCCATTTGATTCTCTAAACTTCCTTGAACAATGCCCAAGTCATTTTCATACTTATGAACACCTAAATTCCCTTTCTTTCACCAAATCAACTCTTAACAATTCCTAGCGAAACCTAGGTCATCAAACTTCATTAAAACACCCAAACTTCTTATTTTCTATTCAAATTTTGACATGGCTCCCCTAGTATTTTCTTACACACCAAACACAAGGTTTCTCACCCTTGAACACTCAAGAACATTTATTCACACAAAAATGTTCTTTACACACAACTAAGCCTTAAACTACACTACATAACAATATAGTGCATAATTTATATTGCTTAGTACTTAGGCCCTTAAATTGCATGGCTCTTAGGCCCTTAAATTGCATAAACCTTAAACACTGAATTTCCCACATAATATATGCCTTTGACCTGCGAATACATACAACAAAACATATGCCTTTTAATAAACCCTTGAGAGTATTTTACTAGCTCATTTACCATTGGCTCCTTAAGTAGTTTGTTAAGCATTTTAAAGCTCAATTTTCCTAAGGCACTTTAGGTTAGGTAATTTACCTCTTTTCCTTTCAAACTTCTTTCTTGTTTCCTTGGATAGGAAATGAGCAAGGAACTTGATCACTTGTCAATCTTCCATCCACACACAAGTAAAGATAATGAGCATTAAGCTTCATGCTTATACTCATTAATAAACCTTAGGTTATATAATGTCTTAAAACACTTAAATGAATGTTTTACCTTAGAATTGAATAGGAATTGAATCAAGTAGCAAGAGAGGACTCCACCTAGTCCCTTGAAGATTGGAATGAGCTAAAAATAAGCAAAAGAAAGCACCATGAAGAAGGTGATTTTGGTCACTTTTGAAAACAAGAGGAAATGAAGTTTTTCTTTGAGTTTCCTTACCTTGAAGCAAAGGAGAACAACAAGGTGTGAAAAGATGAGCTCAAGCTCCTCCCATGGTGATTCCTCTTGGCACCGAAATGGAGGTTTTGGAGTTTTGAAAAGACAAGATTGTAGAGCTTGACTAAACTAAGAGAATGGTGGTCTTGAAATTATTTTTGGAGCATGGAGCTAGGAGTTATGGACAAACAAAGATGGAGAATGGTATATGGCTGTAGCAAAACGTGAATGGAGAGGAGGAAGAGAGGTTGGAGACGGTGGGAAGGCAAGAGAATGAAGAGAATAAGAAGAAACTAGCTAGTTTAGATATTTAAGTAGTAAAAGCAAATAGTAACTTACTTTATCACTTTACTTACTTATTAAACTAGCAAAGGGATGACTCACCCTTGTAAAAACCGGCCCCCATTATCTACTTAGGGGTAGTTTGGTCTTTGTTGACCATTTAATTCACTTATATTGACTTATGTCATAAACTAGCTTAATTTAGTTACTATTCACAAAACAAGGCACATAATTGTGAAATTTTTGATTTCCCATTGATTTAGACTTCCTAATGTGATACTAAGTAGTACACATGTTAATTAAAGAGTAATGATGGACATTTAGCCACTCAAAACCCATTTACAAGACAATTTTTCAAAAATGTGCTTTAAGACTCCTTAAAGCACATTTTGTATTTTAACTTGTTTTCAAGCTTGGTTTTCTTTGGTAATTGATTAAATATGTTCATTAATATATATAAATAAGGTCTTGGTAGGCTCTTAGAGTTTAAACCAAGGTTATCCCAAGCTTAGAGCACATTTTTGCTCTTATTGACCTTAATGTATTTATTTGTGTTTTCTATGGTTTAAATTGTTCACTAATGTTTCTAAGGTACTTTTTAGCCTTATTAGAACATAGTTTAATGTCTAAACCACATACTAAGGTTTGGGGTATTTCAATCTACCCCCCTTAAAAGAACTTTGTCCTCAAAGTTCACACTTCCCACATATCTTTAATATTAGAACACGAGAATACTTATAAGCAATACTTCTATTACAACATTAACAACATACCTACATAACATCGGACACAAGGTCCAAACAACATAACATCATTCAGACACAACGGTCTGTAACATACCAACATAACAACATAACATAGACAATGTATCTAAATACATGTCGTACACGCATAACCGAAACGGCTCTACCCCCCTTAAAATAGGGGTACGCCCCGTACCCTATACATACAAACACTAAGAAGTAAACAACGACGGGTACTTCGCCTTCATCTTATCTTCCAGCTCCCAGGTGGCCTCCTCGACGTCCTGGTTAGACCAGAGGACCTTCACCAGTCTCACAGACTTATGGCGAGTGTCTCGAGTCTTAGTATCCAAAATCCGTACGGGAGTCTCCACTGATCGCATGGTCGGCTCTAAGGTTAGCCTTTCAGGCTGAAGCACATGAGACGAAGAGACATATATTTCTTCAAATGGGATACATGAAATACATCATGTACCTTGCCCAGCTCGGTGGGTAAATCAAGTTTGTAAGCTACCGGGCCGATCCGCTCCGTCACAACATAAGGCCCCACATATTTCGGGCTCAACTTGCCTTTCTGGCCAAAACGAAACACTCCCTTCATGGGGGATACTCTAAGAAATACCTGGTCGCCCACGACGAACTCCAGGTCACGTCTGCGCCCATCGGCGTACGATTTCTGCATATCCTGAGCTGCCTTCATGTTAGCCCGGATTTGGCATACTTCTGGTTGAACTTGTTCTAGATACTCTGGTCCTATAATAACCGTCTCACTCGACTCATCCCAGCATAATGGCGTGCGGCATGGTCTACCGTACAGAGCCTGGAAGGGTGACATCTTGATCGAAGCATGGTAACTGTTGTTGTAACTAAACTCGATCAGATGTAACTTGTCAATCCAGCTGGTCTGAAAGTCAAGTGCACATGCACGTATCATATACTCGAGCGTCTGGATGGTACGCTCACTCTGACCATCTGTCTGTGGGTGGAACGTTGTACTTAGCTTCAGCTCGGTACCAAGCGCTTCCCGTGTGGATTTCCAGTACCTCGAGAGGAATCTGGTATCCCTGTCAGACACAATTGTTTTCAGTACCCCATGATGTCTTACAATCTCTCTGTCAAAGAGCTCTGCAAGTTTTGCCACTTTCCAGGTGTCCTTCATCGGTATGAATCGAGCCACCTTGGTCAGTCGGTCAACAACAACCCAAATCATATTCAGACCTCCCCTTGTAGGCGGAAGCCCTACTACGAAGTCCATAGAAATGTCATGGAACTTCCACTCAGGCACTGGCATTGGCTGTACCATACCACCAGGCCGTCGGTGCTCAAACTTGACCTTTTGACAAGTGAGACACCTCAACACATAGTCGTTCACATCCTTTTTCATTCCAGCCCACCAAAAATAACGTTTCATACCCTTGTACATCTTTGAAGCTCCAGGGTGAATCGAAGTTGTAGAACAATGGGATTCACTCAGTATGCGCTCCTTCAGTTCAGCGCTACTCCTCGGAATAAACAGTCGGCCATTCAGCCTAATCAGGTCATCATCGTGGAGCCGGAAGTCATACTTCTGACCCTCGAATGTGCCATCAATAAGCTTCTGCCTGATCTCCAACATATGCTGATCTGACATCTGAGCACTCCGCACCTCTTCAACCAAGCTAGTATGAGAGACTAGCGAATGGATAGAGTGTGCTCGGCGACTCAATGCGTCAGCTACCATATTTGCCTTACCCTCTTTATACTGCAAGTTGATGTCGTAATCGTTTAGAAACTCGATCCACCTTCTTTGTCTCATGTTCAACTCCTTCTGAGTGAACAAGTACTTCAAACTCTTGTGGTCGGAATAAATTGTCACGCTTACCCCGTACAAATGATGTCGCCATATCTTCAATGCGAAGACAATGGCACCCAATTCTAAGTCATGGGTAGGGTAGTTCTCTTCATGCTTCTTCAGCTGTCGGGAGGCGTATGCTATGACCTTCCTGTGATGCATCAACACACAACCCATACCTCTGCCTGATGCGTCACAATAGACCTCAAACCCATCTGGACCGTCTAGTATCGTCAGGATTGGTGCAGATGTCAGAGCATCCTTGAGACTCTGAAAAGAACTCTCATAGTCGACTGTCCACTCGAATGGTACATCCTTCTTCATCAAGGAAGTCATTGGCTTCGAGACGCTGGAGAAGCCCTTCACAAACCTCCTATAATAACCTGCCAGACCGAGGAAGCTCCGGATGTCGGTAACTGTCTTCGGCCTAGGCCAGGTGCGCACTGCATCAATCTTTGCCAGATCAACAGCGATCCCGGCCTCAGAAATCACATGACAAAGAAAGGATACTTGGTTCAACCAAAACTCACACTTAGAAAATTTCGCATACAACTGATTCTTCCTCAATGTTTGTAACACATTCCTCAGGTGGCTTTCATGCTCACCTCTCGATTTCGAGTACACAAGAATATCGTCGATGAAGACTACCACTGACTTGTCCAACTGATCTTGGAACAAGCGGTTCATTAAGTCCATGAACTTAGCTGGTGCATTGGATTAACCAAACGGCATAACCGTAAACTCATAATGTCCATATCTGGTTCTGAAAGCGGTCTTCTCAATGTCACACTCACGGATGACAATCTGATGGTATCCGGATCGTAAATCTATCTTGGAGAACACTGATGCTCCTCTCAACTGATCAAATAAGTCGTCAATGCGTGGTAAAGGATAACGGTTCTTCACCGTAACTGCATTAAGTTCTCGATAATCAATACAAAGGCGGAGGCTACCGTCCTTCTTCTTCACGAAGAGGACCGGTGCTCCCCATGGTGAAACGCTAGGGCGGATAAATCCCTTGTAGGTAGGCTCTCAGCTGCTCCTTGAGCTCTGTCATCTCTGCTGGAGCCATACGATAGGGCGCCTTTGCAATTGTCCGGTGCCCTGAACCAAATCAATCTCAAACTCACTTCCCATGCTGGCGGCATGCCCGGCAGTTCCTTAGGAAATACATCAGGAAACTCCGACACTACCGGCACATCTGGCTAAACTCTGGGTCTCTCTCTATGTCCTGGACATAGCAGAGGTATACATTCATTCCTCGTCATAGTTCACGATACATAGCCATGGCGGTGATGATCTGAGTCGAAGGTGAGAAGGGAAGAAATGGCGGGCCGGACCAAAGCAGGCACGTAAAGCATCCGGCCGCTTTGGCCGGATGAGATTAAAGGCGTAAAGCATCCGGCCGCTTTGGCCGGATGGGATTAGGGGCTTGTAGGCATCCGGCCGCCTTAGCCGGATGAAAATGGGACTTGGGCAAAGCAAAACGTTACTCGACCGGCCGCTTGTGGTCGGTCAAAGATACTAAAGAGGGGGTAGAACTGTACTTAAACATGTAAAATACAGGCTGGCACCAAAGGGACCAGGCCCAAAAAACTATAAATAAGGGTGTACCCCCATGAAATAAGACACGTGATATTGGGCAATCAAACTCGCATTCGATTCTAATAGAAGCTCTCTCTCCCTCTCTACTTTCGGAAACTCTGTGTCTGAAACCAGGTAAGGTAGGATAGAAGATTAGATCGAGACGTACTAGGATAGATGTACTGTTGCATTGGGATCGAGCTTGGTCGCATTAGGATTAGTGCACTGTTTCATTTGGCGCCGTCTGTGGGAAACGAACAGCAAGAAGCAACCACGAGACCACCTAGAAGCAGGGAAGTAATCTACGGCGATTCATAGTGGAAATCCTAAAGTAACTAATGACGTTTTTTGCAGGATTGAAACACGAAAGATGGCTCCAAGATCAAGGAAAGCATCAAGGAACGCTGTTGAAGATAACAACCACTCCGAGGAAAGGATGAGTTCGGAGATGCCAGAGGCCATCTCCAAGAAAGATCTAGAAGACATGCTGAAAGGATTGGTCAGATCCATTGACGAAAAAATCGTAGAGGGAAATGAGACTTTGCAGCAGGAATTGATGCAAAGGGACGAGGAGTACCAAAGAAAATGGGACGAGATGACGGAGGCAATTGAGCAATTGAAAAACAGAGACTCCAAAGGTAGCAATGGGGAGGAAAGTAAGGATAGAAAGCGCAATTCAATTCGACGAAGAAGAGATGGAGGAAGATGATCAAATAGATATGAGCTTGTACCCCTTCTCAGAGCGGATAAGGAAGGCGAAACTCCCGCCGCACTTTGTCGCCCCGGCAATTGAGAAGTATGACGGGACTGGAGATCCTGCTCAGCATATCAAAAAATTCATGTTCGCCATGAACACTCAGGGGATTAGCTCCCTCGCCCTCTGCAATCTGTTCCCCGGAACACTTTCAAAAAGAGCATTGGGATGGATCTCCACGAGACCGCCTCAGTCCATCACGAGCTTCAAACAATTGACTGAAGATTTCCAGCAATATTTTGCTGCGAGTAAGAGGGTTAAAAAAGAAACAATAGAGTTGATGGACATTAAACAGCGAAAAGGAGAAACCGTGAAGGAATACAGCGAGCGTTTCCATAAGAAGGTCGCAGAGATCGACGATGTTGATGAAAAGATCTTGATTAAGGCCTTTGGGAATGGCCTGGCTCAGCCTCGGCTAGCTGGAAAAATTGCGACAAAGGCGCCGAAGACTCATGGAGAATTAGCTGAAATGATCCATGATTTTTTGAAATCTGAGATAGCCGAGAACAAGGCTAGAGAGCTGGCCGATAGCTTCAAAGCCGCAGGGGTACCAGAGAAGAAGGAGGACTCGGGGGAAATGCCGGAAGAGGAGGGTCAAGGTACAAGCCATATTATGG
This sequence comes from Limonium bicolor, assembly GCA_023374045.1. Lineage (NCBI taxonomy): Eukaryota > Viridiplantae > Streptophyta > Magnoliopsida > Caryophyllales > Plumbaginaceae > Limonium > Limonium bicolor. The sequence goes on from CM041778.1 coordinate 331,708,861, forward strand.
CAGGTCAACCGCCGGATCTTCCTCTCAGGGGTCGCAGCACCAGGGGGCAAAGACTGTTGTCTACATTGACCCAGGGAAATATGCCGCTGCAGTAAGAGAGGGTTACCTTCCTCCGCCAAGGAAGCCGCCGCAGGGAGAAATTCCGGTTGCATTCTGCGAATTCCATGGAAATCGCAGTCATCGGACTGTAAACTGTGCTACCCTGGCCAAAGAGCTCCGAGTCATTGAGGAGAATAAGAAGAAGGGAAAGCAACAGGCCGGAATGCAAAGGCAGTATGGCGGTCAACAGAGCAACGCCCAGAATACACCCCGAGGGCGACAGGAGGAAGAGATCCACCCCAGGCTTGACCCCGGCAAATCAGTGGGGATGATAACAGGTTTGTACAAAGGAGAGTAAAAGTTCCTTTTCCCTTTATTCAGGATAAATATTTGGAGTACAATTTGCAATCTGTTTTAGGATGAAATTTTGTATCGCATAGATTGTCAAAACATCATATTACCAAGAGGAGAAATAAAATTTCCATTCTTTTCGCATTCTTTACTATTAATAAACCTCCTTTCTTTTCCAAAAGAAAGCTAACGAAACTTCCTCTAAGAAAACCCACAGGACTATTTTCAGAAGTAGGACCACTAACCCCTAATGAAAGGAAAAGACACATTCATCAAGTGCATCAAGAGCTCCCGGAGAGAAAAATTGCCAAAAAGGAAAATTTTCCTCCAATTTTCTTCTCCGACGAAGATGAAGATGGAGTCCTATACCCACACAACGATCCACTTGTCATCGTGCACAAGTAAACGATCGGATGATGGAGGGAATTCTAATCGATAGTGGGGCCGGAGCAAATGTCATATCAGCCGAAGCAGTTAAGAAGCTGGAGGTGCCTGAGGACCAGATCAAGCCTTATTCGGCGGTCCTAGGAGGATTTGTGGGAGGTGTCTCTACCACATCTTCCGGCAGTATAGACTTCACAATGACCCTGGGCCAAGGAGATGAGAGGAGAACAGAGAGGCTCACAGCTTTTATTGTGCCAGGTCTTTCTGGATACAACATGTACCTCGGGAGGCCAGGGATCAATGCTTTCAAAGCCATCCACAGCACTCATCACTTAAAAATGAAGTACTTAACCTCAAGAGGGAAGGTAGTCACGATAAGAGGAAGCCAAAAGATGGCCCGAATGTGTGAAGTCCGTATCATGGACAGCCTTCCTAGTGAGGAGGTGGTCAAAACTGTGGGATCAGACAAGGAGTTCAAGGGAAGGTTACCTTCCTCCTCAGGGCCGGATCAAGGAGAAGAAGAATGTCGAACAGCCCAAGATCCCCCCAGAGAGGTACATTTAAAATCTGACCCTTCTAAATTTTTTAAAATAGGAACTGCGTTTGACAGTGGAGAGCAGACTCACTTAATGAGGTTCCTGGAAAAAAGAAGGGCAACATTCGCTTGGAGCACGGACGAGATGCCTGGTATAGACCCAAGCGTTATCCGGCATGAGCTCAGGGTGGACCCTAAACATCCGGCGGTCAGGCAAAGGAAAAGGGTAATAGGGGAGGAAAGAGATTTGGCCGCACGAACCGAGGTCCAAAAACTCCTCAAAGCCGGATTCATCAGGGAGGTTGCTTACCCACGGTGGTTGGCTAATGTTGTTATGGTGAAAAAAGCAAATGGAAAATGGAGAATGTGCGTGGATTTCACAGATTTAAATAAGGCATGTCCTAAGGATTTTTATCCTCTACCATCAATAGATAGATTGGTGGTCTCAACTGCCCAGAGTTCCGTGCTAAGTTTTTTGGATGCTTTCTCCGGCTATAATCAAATAAAAATGAAAGAGGATGATTCGGAAAAGACTTCCTTCATTACTTCAGCCGGAACATTCTGTTACAAAGTAATGCCTTTCGGCCTAAAGAATGCAGGGGCCACTTTTCAGCGAATGATTGACAAAGTGTTTTGTCAACAAATTGCCCGGAATGTGGAAGCTTATGTTGATGACATAGTTGTGAAAAGCCCGTCAAAGGAACAACACATGAAGGATTTGGAAGAAACATTTGACACTCTGGATAAATACCAAATCAAGCTAAATCCAGAGAAGTGTGTGTTTGGAGTAACCAAAGGGAAATTTCTTGGCTTCATTGTTGGGCAGCGAGGTATCGAAGTTGATCCGGAAAAAAGTCAGGCAATCCTCGACCTTTCCCCACCAAGAAATATCAAAGATGTCCAAGCTTTGAACGGAAGACTCACAGCATTAAGTAGGTTCTGTTCTAAGCTTCAGGAAAAATCAATCCCATTCTTCAATATTCTAAGGAAGAACAGTAAATTCCAGTGGGGGCAAGAGTGTATAGAAGCATTTGAGAAGATTAAGGAGATGCTCCGGGATTTACCTAAATTGGGTGTACCTGCTCCGGGACAGGATCTATACCTTTACTTGTCCGCAACAGATTGGGCGGTTGCAGCTGTCTTAATCATGGAAGAGAAAAGGGAGATACCAGTTTACTATACAGGCAAAATCTTGAGTCCGACAGAAGGACGGTACACTAATATAGAGAAAGTCTTGTTTGCACTGGTAGTGGCATCAAGAAAACTACGACCCTACTTCCAGTCGCACCGAATCTTTGTCAGGACCAATTGGCCGCTCAAGCAAATTGCGAACAATCCGAATGCCTCCGGCCGGATGGTAAGCTGGACAGTAGAGCTGACACAATATGAATTCACTTCATGCCCAGAACGGCGATTAAAGCTCAGGCCTTAGCAGATTTCATAACAGAAACAAGCTTGCAAAAAGAGGAAACAAACTCAGAGTCCATATGTCATCTTGGTTGATGGGGCTCGATGCAAAAGTGGGGCAGGAGCTGGAATAGTGGTGCAGGCGCCGGATGGGCAAAGCTTGAATTATGCCTTCCGGCTGGACTTTGACGTCACTAATAATGAAGCCGAATACGAAGCTCTTATCCAGGGTTTGGAAGTAGCCACAGCCCTGGGGCGACAGGTTTCATAGAATAGATATCTTCCCTGTTTATTTCCATACTTATAAAAATATCTGGGATAACACTTATGAAAGTATAACCTATTTTTAACAGAGTTAGAGGTGTATTCAGACTCTATGTTAGTGACGAGACAAAGTGACAACATCTGAGGTTAAAGAAGAGAAACTATGGAGGTACTTGCTCAAGGTCCAGGAACTAAAGGCAAATTTCCAAAAATGCGAGCTAAAACATCTTCCACGTGAAGAAAATGTCGAAGCTGATGCCTTGGCCAAATTGGCAAGTATGGCCGAAAGAGTACCCAATGAGATATGGCTGGAAGTCAGAACCTCCCCAAGTATAGAAAGAGCTCAGGTATTGGCGGTAGAGACAAATGATCAAGAAGAATCTTGGATGACCCCGATTATAGATTACATACGGCATGGAAAACTGCCGGAGGAAGAAAAGGAGGCCAGAATAGTAAAGAGGCGGGCCGCATCATTCTTTATTGAGGATAACCAGCTGTATAGACGATCTTTTGCAAGACCTGCTCTGAAGTGTGTCACCATAGCTGAAGGGGCAGAGTTGGTAAGAGAGATACATGATGGGCTCTGCGGAAATCACCAGGGAGAAAGGACCACAACTCACAAAATCTTAAGACTCGGATATTTCTGGCCGAAAATGATGGAGCACTGCAAAGAATATATACGAAGATGTCGCAAGTGTCAAGAACATGGAAATAAGATACACTCCTCCGGCTGAGCAAAAGTCTGTTCTATGCCCAATTCCCTTCGCTATGTGGGGATTGGACATCGTGGGTCCATTCCCGGAGGCTTCACCAGGAAGGTTCAAATTCATGTACGTTGCTATCGACTACTTCACAAAGTGGATTGAAGCAATGCCTACTATCTCCATCACAGCTAAGAAGTCACAAGAATTCATTTGGAAATATGTGGTATGCAGGTTTGGCATACCAAAAGCCATAGTAACTGATAATGGAACACAGTTCAATTGCGAAGGCTTCCGAGAATTTTGTGAAGAATGGAAGATCGACTTGAGATTTGCATCAGTAGCCCATCCTCAGGCGAATGGGCAGGTTGAGAATGCAAATGGCCAAATAGTAAAGGCGATAAAAAGGAAACTCGATGAGAAAAAAGGAAAGTGGGCAGAATTGCTACCCCAGGTCCTATGGTCGTACCGAACAACAGAAAGAGGACCGACAGGAGAGACGCCTTACAGATTGACGTATGGCTTGGAAGCCGTCATTCCGGCAGAGATTGTAGTGTCGTCCATAAGATGGGAATCATATGACGAAGAGACCAACAATCAGGGGTACAGGATCTTGATCTCCTTGAAGAAACCAGGACAGCCGCCGCAGTAAGGATGGCAAAAGATAAATCTAAGGTAGAAAGGTATTTCAACAGGAGGGTGAAAGAACGAAGTTTTGCCCCAGGGGAATTAGTCCTCCGAGAAGTTAAGCAACCCAAGAAGCTGGAGCCCCAATGGGAAGGACCATACATCATACACCAAAAGACGGGACGGGCTTCATATCGCTTAAAAAATGCTGAGGGATATGAGTTGCCGCATTCTTGGCATGGAGAATGTTTGAAAAAATTCTATGTGTAAAATTTATAACTCATCAATAAAAAGTATTATTTTTGAATATGAAAGAAAAAGTAAGCACCGGCCAACGAGCCGCAGGCTATCATGCCTTGAAAGAAAGTAAGCACCGGCCAACGAGCCGCAGGCTATCATGCCTTGAAAGTAAGCACCGGCCAACGAGCCGCAGGCTATCATGCCTTGAAAGAAAGTAAGCACCGGCCAACGAGCCGCAGGCTATCATGCCTTGAAAGAAAGAAAGCACCGGCCAACGAGCCGCAGGCTATCATGCCTTGAAAGAAAAAGAAAGCACCGGCCAACGAGCCGCAGGCTATCATGCCTTGAAAGAAAAAGAAAGCACCGGCCAACGAGCCGCAGGCTATCATGCCTTGAAAGAAAAAGAAAGCACCGGCCAACGAGCCGCAGGCTATCATGCCTTGAAAGAAAAAGAAAGCACCGGCCAACGAGCCGCAGGCTATCACGCCTTGAAAAAACAGCATCCGGCCAACGTGCCGCAAGCTAACATGACCTTTTTTTTTATTATTATTATCAAAAAAAACTGACCAACAAGCTGCAGGAAGACCCAGCTTAAAACCATAGATAACCATGCTCCAAAAGGGAAAAAGGGGGCCCGCCGGAACAAAAATCCAAAGCTGCAAACCGCGCCGGCATAACTTGTATAAGATAACTATTTAAAAGAGAGGTAGAAGACAGGAGAAAGAAATATCGCCAATAGAAAACTCGGCTCAAAAAGAGTTGCTCCGGCAGACAAATAACAGAGATGATAAAATATAGCTTATATTTCTCCCAAAACTATGGGGTGAGACAATTAACATATGATCATTCGGCAAAAAAAAATACATGTTGTAACAAGAACTTCTCTAAAAAAAAACCCTATTCTACTCTATTCTATTGCCTTTGCAGTTTCTTTGTCAACAGCTTCTTCTCCGGCGGTTAATAATCTATCGCCGCTATGCTACACTCCCGGAAGACTTAGACCTCCTGGCAAGATGCTGCATCCCTCCGGCGGACGGCAGGATGTTGCTTCCGGCTGGAAGGAATGAGGCTTCACCAGCACCAAAGCATGTCTCTCCGGGACTGCGGCAGAATCTCTCAAGTTCCAGGAAGAAGTTGGATTTCTGGCGACAGCCTTGAATTCCAACTTATTATACAAGTCATCATCCAGCAACTCTCCTTTCTCGAGAGAATGATCCGAGACGATCTGCTGGCAGATGTCGACTAACCGGCGGCATTGAGAAGCAAAGGACTCCTTTAAATGAGCGTTGATGGTGCCTTGCTTCTGTATCTCCTCCTGAGATTGCCGAGAGAATGACTTGAGCCTGGTCACTTGAGATTCAAGAGTCAGGACTTGGGCACGGTACTTGTCACGTTCAGAATTGGCGGATGACAGCTCCTCCTTAGCACGGGCTATCCGTCCACTCAACTGGGTGACGTGCTTCAATAAATTGGCAGCACTCATGCCTAGCCGGAACAAAAAGAATAAGAAGAAGATAGGCCAAAAAGAGAGGAAAAAGTTGTAGGCCTGAAAGCTTACCATGACCTAATGGCTCGGTATTCTCCGCTTGAGAGCGGACTTCGCTTCCTCCAGCTCTCTCACTTTCCCCTCCAGCCTCGCTTTCTCTTCTAGAAGGGCGATTTTATCCGCATCAAGAGCTTTCTTCTCTTTTTCCAAAAGAGAACAATCCCGGAGCAGAGACTGCTTCTCTTGATCAAAGGAAGATCTTGACTGCTCTTCCAGCGCAGCTTTTTCTTCCAGAAGGCGGTCATGCTCTTGCATAAGCTCTTCTTTTTCTTTCACGAGAGCTTCGTTCTCTCGTTTAAGAGATTGCCTCTCCAATCCAAGATCTTCAGCCTCCTGCTTGAAAGATTGCCCCTCCTGGTGGAAAAAGACCTTCTCTGCCTGGAGATTGTTTATTTCGCTCCGAAGATCGTTTACTTCATTCCGGTGCATGGAGCGAACCTGGTCCAGCATAATGTCCAGGTCAGACAGGGATCAAGCTAGCTGGCCCTTATTCAAGAAAAAGCAAGAGACAGTTCCATACCTCTATCAATGTATCATCGGCCTCCTTAATCCGGCCTCTCAGAGAGAAGTTCTCTTCCCGAAGTTTTTTCAGTTGCGCCTCATACTCATCGCGCTGACGCTCGCACTCACGCCGGGACAACTGCAGGTCTTTGTTAATCGCCTCAGTCCTCTCCTTTGCCTTGCGGTCGATCTCATACTCGACCTGGTCAATATAAGCGTCATGAGAAGAGCGGGACAGCTTCAGCTCCTCTTCAACTCTATTGGCTCGGCTTTCCTCATAGCGAAGCCTGGATTGGAGGTTGCCAAAGTGAACCTCAGCACTTTGGGCCATGGACATCACCTAAAAAAAAACAATACAATGCATAAGTTCAGGAAACCCAAAGACAAAACAAAGGAAGAAGAGTACGAGTAACGTAAGTGTCAACCTGAAAGATTCCCCCCCACATCATGTCGAACGCTTCTTTTGCTGGGATGGAATGTCGCATGATGGCATCCGCCCCCCCCCATCCCCGATCCGCAGCCTCTCCTTGGTAGCGGTAAAGGTCACCGGAGGAGCAAAGATTCCGTCCGGATGACCGGATCTCTTAATTGCCTCCTTCCAAAGAGAGGAGTACTTGGCAGCGTCGCAGGATATCAAGGGAAGAGGGTGCCCGCGATGATAAAACCACCCTTCCTTTTGGGAAGGACCGGTGAAGGACTCCTGAGCAGGAGGAGGAGGAGGAAGCTATGTACCCTTCTCTCTGCTCACCCTGGGACTCAGGACCCTCCGGCAAAGAGGAGGTCGCGTGATCCTCTCTTTGCTTACTTCGGAGCTCAGGGTCCTCCGGCACCTGCCGATACTCCATGGCTCTATCCCTTGCCGCATCCACGGCCGCAGCAACGTCAATGGAGAATAATCCTAAAGCTTCGGGATCACCAGAGGTTTGTGGCTCTACGGCCTTCGGCCTTGATGCTGTTTTCTTTTTTGATTTTTTCTTGGCAGGAGCAGTGGCTGCCGCAATTATAAAGACAATTAGAACCAGAAGAATGAAGCTAAAAAAGAATGCCAAAAAAAGAAGGAAACTTGAAAGACAGGAAAAGATGACAAAGCAAACAAAACCTTCTCCAGCCGAAGGAGCAGCACAGAGGTCTCCGGCTTCCAGGGTGTTTTCCTGAGCAGGATCTGAGGAAAAGTAACCCGTCAAATCAGGAAACAACTCACATATAGGGGTCGGATGACCGGACTCCCGCCCCGGGCGAGAACCAAGGTCAGAACCTGAACCAGGGGTGAGGGGAAGGGTGACACGGCGCCCAGACTTGGGGCTCACGTGCCATGTACCTGACAATCCGGCGTCAACATGTACAGGAGATTCAAGCCGCTTCTTTTTCTTCAAATTACCAGCTTGGTCATCTTCAACCTCTCGCCTGGAACGCTTTGCCGGAGCAGCGTTCTCCAAAAGCTGCTCGGTCGCGTCAGTGGCCGCATCCAGCGTGTCGTAGTAGTCAATTTTTTCACCACCATTCTTAAAGGTGACAAAATTCCAGTTATAGAAGGGACCGATCTTGTCTCCCTTCTGGAAAAAGTCTGCGACAATACATCCAAACGATAAGGAGACCGAAAGAAACGACAGAATTCAAACTAAGCAAAAGAGAACACTTACTGTGATATGTCTTCAGAGAAGACAAGCGTTCTTTTGTAAAAAACACCCCGACGGTCGGCAATTTCTTGTTTACTGCCCGCAGAGCCTTCGAAATAGGAATTTCAGCCGGAGGAGTCTCAGGGCTGATTAACTGACCTTTTCCGGCCTCAGCAGCGTATGGTATGCCCAACACTCGGCCGGGCGGAGGAACGACGACGAACCACCGCGACCCCCACTCGTGGGCCTTTTTATAGTCAAAAAGAGAGTACCCACTCTTCGCAATGAGGGTTAGGCTCTCAGGATCCTTCCTAACTGTGAAGAATCGGACGAAATCAGTACCCTCCGGCCGAATTTTGATGTCGTCACAAAGGGAAACAAAAGCCTGAAGGTGTGAAATGGCTTTAGGGTGAAGATGGGCGAGGGTGCAGCAGCGACGGAGAAGGAACCCTAGCACGAAAGGGTGTGGGGGAATGGTCAAGCCTGACCGGAAGAAGTCGGCATAGACGACGTACCCGCAACCAAAATCGTCGTGGGGGTGAGAATCAGAGGATGGCAAATAAATTTGTGTGCCAAGTGGAGCTTCGACTCCCCCGAGACAGTCACAGAGGGAAGAGTAGTTGAGAGAAGAAGGAGAAGGTTGACGCCCAGAACGGAAGGGTCTTATCGGCTTCAGGTATGAAAGGCGAAAGCCGTTAGGAGACTGAGAGCCTTGAATCGCTCCGATGGCGGGCGGAAATTTAGCAGCAAGTTTGCTCTGTTTAGTGGAAGAAGAAGCCATTGTCGAGTTAGGCAAGAATCGAGGGATGACGGCGATGAAAGGAAGGGTAGCGCGCAACGACAGGAAAGCGAGAGGAAGAGAGGTCGAAGTAACGGGCCAGTGGAAGAAAGAGGAAAGAGGAGAGAACTCCAAGAGTTGGGCTTTAAGGGAAGTTTTTTCCCGCTCAAATAAAAATATATATATGTGCGAACAAAAGTGTCTTTTTTTTACAGGGGAAGAGAAAGGGTTGAACGCTTCCTAAAGACGCTACCGACGTCCAGTCGAAAGGAGGGCCCTGCATATTCTACATCGGTAACGGGCGGAAAATTCGAAAAGAGAAATACACCAGGGCACGAGCTACGCACGTGGCCGACCAAAAAGTTCCTTTTCTCCGCATAGGAAGAAAAAGAACTTGTGGGACTGAGATAAGGAGACAACGAAGCTGGAGCAAACCAAAGAGAGGGCCCCAGAGCTGGCCACAGACAGTCGCAAAATTTTTTCACCAAAACACAAGGCACAGAAGTTCTATTTTTCTTCACCAAAATTCAGAAAGATAGAACTTGTGGGACTGATGAGAAGGGAAGAAATGGCGCCGCACCAAAGCAGGCACGTAAAGCATCCGGCCGCTTTGGCCGGATGAGATTAAAGGCGCGTAAAGCATCCGGCCGCTTTGGCCGGATGGGATTAGAGGCTTATAGAGCATCCGGCCGCCTTAGCCGGATGAGAACGGGACTTAGGCAAAGCAAAACGTTACTCGACCGGCCGCTTGTGGACGGTCAGAGGTACTAAAGAGGGGGTAGAACTGTACTTAAACATGTAAAATACGGGATGGCACCAAAGGGACCAGGCCCAAAAAACTATAAATAAGGGTGTACCCCCATGAAATAAGACACGCGATATTTGGCAATCAAACTCGCATTCGATTCTAATAGAAGCTCTCTCTCTCCCTCTCTACTTTCGCGAAACTCTGTGTCTGAAACCAGGTAAGGTAGGATAGAAGATTAGATCGAGTCGTACTAGGATAGATGTACTGTTGCATTGGGATCGAGCTTAGTCGCATCAGGATTAGTGCACCGTTTCAGAAGGCTCCCTGGGCCTCTGGCGGTAAGATATAGTAACCCCAGACGGACTCCAAAGAAGCAGACGATGCTCGGCACACAGATTCTGCCCTTGTACCGCTCCAACCTGTTCATCCCGACAATCACATCAAAACCAAGTCCGTCGAACTCTATCAAGTCGATCGGAAATTCTTCATCTCGAATTCGTACAACAGCATCTCGGTGGTAGCGGGTACACCTGATCCGCTCTTTCGACGGGAGAGTGACTAGAAAGTCTGGCATCTCTTCACCGTCTAACCCCAGCCTCCTCGCAAAAGATAGCGAGATAAATGTATGTGAGGCTCCGGAGTCGAACAAGATCGAAGCGTCCACGCCATTGACTGGAAAGGTACCGGTGAGGATTGTGCCGCTCCTGCGGGCTTCTGCCTCATTGCAGACACTCAGTATACCTCCCGTTCCGAGTGCACAGCCTAATTCATTGGCAAACTAATAAGTATTTGGTAATAACACGGTTGATATACTTCGAACAACTCCACTTTATTGATTAACACTCCCTTCACGTCACAAGTCGATTACATTGTAAACTTAGCTAGATATAGCATTCTTAATATACAACTGGCTTAACACATTACATAATCATACAAAGCTTTAAAATTGCCTGAAGGTCAAATTCAAACGTCCGGGTTTCATGTGTGTGGCATTGATCACTGCCGATGGTGCGATATTCAGTTTGATCTTCTTGATGCCATGATATAGCATCCTTGACTGCCCACCCATAATTAACACATCTCCTGATTTCAACACTAACTTCTTTGCGAGATCAGCACGCTTCTGCTCGCCGTACACCAACACTACGGTATCACCAATGGACCAAGACACCACAGGTACTCCCTTACTTAGAGACTCGGGTGACTCGTCCTTATCTTGGTGTAACCCTAACCGTCCACCCTTCTGGTAGAAGTTCACAATACATAAATCTGCTTTAACACTTGGTATTGAATCTGATTCAACTTGCTGAGCAATTCCCACGGCGTGGTTAACGACCGCAAGGAACTCTCAGGTATCATCGGTACAGTTGCTCCATCTTCGGCTCGCACTTCTTGATATGTCTTGGTGTAAGGATTCCAGTCCTTACCCATGCACATCATCTTCAATTTCATTCTCGATCCACTCGGGTATTCGGGTGTGTAGAAACCTCCAGGTGCTGCTCCAAGTTCGTCACATCATCGGATAATGTGGATTTGTGCTTCAGGTGTCAAGTATCCATTTAAGAGTATCATACCTGGCTGGATAACCTGACATTGCTCCATTGGAAAGTCGGTGATGTTGATGGTGGTTTCTTCAGGGTTTGGTGTGGGTGGGATTGGATAACAAATATTGAAGGTTCCTAGATTTCCAAATTACCTATTTAGGTGACTTTCACATTATACTTTAATTCTTTACTCACATGGTAGTACACTTGGACTCACTAACACACATGCATGAAATGCGGTATGCAATCACTTATTTCACTCAACAGTTTAGGCGGTACCTGGTCTAGTAGAGGGCTTTGGCGCCTCGGACCGGTCCACCACATTCAGGGCGGCCTTGCTAGGTCCCGACCCTTTCCCCTTCTGGGAATCAGTGTTCCTCTGATCTGTGGGTGGCTGGTTAGCCGACTTCGGGCCATCGATGGTCGTTGTGGCCTTACCCTTCCGCTGCCCCTTGGGCTTATTAACTCTGCTGTTGGGGTTCCGGTAACACTCATAGTCACGGTGACCCCACTTCTCGCAGTAGCGACACTGCACGTCATTTCCTTTGCAGTCTTTGCCGGGGTGGTCTCCGTTACACCACTTACAGTAGTAGTGGTGCTCCGGTCCAGAACCCGCGCTAGCTGCTATCACAGTACACAATCAATACTTACTTCATAACTTAACAACATACACTTCAACTTGACACACATGATTAAGTAATTACCCTTAGGCGGGTAAGAGCGTAGGGGTTTTGCCGCGTACGCATATGTGAGCTTCAGTGGCTCGTTAGCTGTGGTGGTTTGGGCTTGGCCCTTGTCACCCTGGTGCTGACTCTTCTGGGCTGAGGGTAGGGCTTCTTTTTCTTTCCTCTCCCATACCCCTGCAAACTCTGGCCCTCGCTCGTGGCCTTGCGCTTGTGCGCATTCTCCTCGTCCCTCAGACGGACGGTGATATCAACTTTGGCAGCGGCATGATAGCACTCCTGAATTTAGGACGTCAGTCATGCCCCGCAAATAACTCACAACTCACATTAATATTCACTTATGGATTACACTTATCACATCACACTTCATTCAAATTACCTGCAAGGTAGTATACTCAGCTGGCCCCATCCCGTATCGAAGACGGTGGCTGAGACCGTTGTAGAAACGGTTCACCAGCACCCGGTTCGAGTATCCCAGGTCCGGTAACAGGTGGATAAGGCCGGTGAAAGCGGTGTAGTAGTCATCAACCAACATCTTATCCCCCTGCCTCAGGCTATCCAGCTCTAGGCGCTTGGCCTCTTGCACATGCACAGGATAATACTTGGCTCGCAACAGAGCCGTATACTCTCTCCAACCAAACTGAGGATCCGCCATCCGGTCCTCTCTCACAAGCTTCCACCAACATTGTGCCGAACCCTTCAGGTAGTAAGTGGCAAGACGGGCCTTGGCACCTGCAGGCACATCCAAGGTCTCGTAGGCGGTCTCCAACTCGGAGATATACGCCTCCAGCTTACGGGGGTCGGTCTCCCCATTAAACGACGGGGGTCTCAAATCAGCTAACGCCTTGACCCAGTTGGTCTCTCGTGGCGGTGGCGGTGGTGGTTGAACTTCGGGCTGTTGCCCCTGCTGAATGCAGCTACTAATTGTGGGACCATCTGGGCTACGGCGGCCGCAACAGCGTCGGCCATGACTTGCGCCGTAGGGTTCTCCCCCTGGTTCCCGGTATCACCAATGCCGCGCCCGCGGCCTCGACCTCGTGGTCTACCTGACATCTGAATTCACACGAACATTCATTAGCATTGTGCTTGCACACTTATCGGTTCCAACGGTTGTAACGTTTCCCCGACAACAAGGTACCTCCACACTTAGTTAGTGGTTAACCTGTACACAACTGCTCACTTAGGTAATTGTGGTTAGGTTTCCTAACTCAGTATATTCCTAAGCTCGGTATTGTAGTCATCAGAGCGATACTTCGCTCTGATACCACTTTTTGTAACACCCCTACTACGCAATTAACAATAATCAAAATCGCAGCGGAAATACAACTAAACAATAACTAAATGGTTCGGTGCTACAACGCCGGTAACCACCCACGTGATTAACAAGGCAGAATAAATACAAGCGTACCGGTCTAATGAACAGACTCCCGAGCATTAGGTACTAACATCCAAACATAAATACATTACCAACATACCGAGTATCTAATACAAACCGTCACTGTAAACTGTACACATGAACTCCACTGTCAACTGTAAACGACCATCACTGTAATACAAACGGTACCAAAATATAACGCCACGGGAGCACAGGCGCATCCCGGGCTCAACATCCAAAATAACCAAAAGTGTTTCTGCAGCCTAGAATCTATAGCCATTCCGCTTCCTCGATCCTCATCCTGCAGTAAAAAATATGGAGCCCCTAAGGGGGTCAGCAACCCTTGGCTGGTATGGTTAACGCGCAGCCCATCGGCTACCGGGATACGCGCAACTAATTGTCATGATGACATGGCATTTATTTTAACATATAACATATACATATGGCATAGCAACAATATTGCATAGCACAACATCACATACATAGTGAGTACACTTCCCACAACAACAAACCAAGAAGGTTAATCAACATAAGAAGCCTAGAGAATGGTTCACCCTCATGTTAAGCTTGTTACATACACTCATTACCGTTCTGTTAGCCGAACGAGTAACTTAAGTCACAGATGGTTCGGATATTGTGACCCGAACACACCACACAAACACATGTTCCCACTAAACAGATCATAAGTCAAAATAGGTAAGCTTTGGAGGAAGCTAGCGGGAGATCGAACGCCAAATAAGGAGAACAATCTTAACATCATAAGAGTCGAATCTGATACAGATATCTACTCTTATACTTACACACGTGACCGGACAACCGGATTCCTCACCCCCAGTTAACACTCGTTAGAAGTTCACTGTTGGAACTCAATAACAAATCACAGCATGTGGTTAAGTCTTGTTAGTCACACACAAGGGGTATGAGTCACACTTCAACAATACAACAATATAAACAACTGTAAACTCGTTACATGACTTAAGTCTTACAAGGTCATAAACATACAGAAAAACAAACAACACACAATCCGGTGTAAACCGGTAGGCAACAGACTGCAAGAAAACCATACCTTGGTCCCCGCTTCGATTGGTTTCCACCGTAGGCAACTCCTATACATAATTAATAATGTCGGTTAATTAACTTATTCAACTTATAACTTACTAAGTGTTTACATGTTTTCATGACCATGTTTTACCCTTAATCTTACACTCATTTTATCTTTATTATTCATACTAGGGCCCACTACATAACTCTCATTCTCTTTCTTAGATTTAAAGAATTTTTTTTTATGTTCTGGTTCGGACCGCCCCACTGGGGAGGTCCCCAGGGGCGGTCCACAACAGAATGTCTCACGCATGCAGCAGACAACAGGACCTCCCCACAGGGGCGGTCCGTAGGGGCGGTCCACTGCAGAACCAATTTTCTAATGTACTTTTCTCCTCTTTTTGAACTCCAAATTCATCCCAATTTTTTTCCTATGTTTTACACATGTTCTCCCACATGTTTTAACATCTTTTGGGCACACTTAAACCCTCTCTAAACATCCTAAAAACTCCTTAAACTTACTTAACGTTTACTAAGTCCTTAACACTTAGAACATTTTTTTCCTTACACTTTTAACTTGTATTCTTGCCTAGAACTTCATCTAACCAAAGTATTCCCTCACTACGTTATAATCATCTCTTTAAGCATCATTTGCACTACCACAATCCCCTTTACACAAACTTCCTAGGTCCTTCTCACAAGCTCTTGTTTTAAACCCTCACAAGGCATTTCCCTTTCATTGCTCACCAAACTTTGCACAAGACTAAAACACACTCTTACTACTACCTTGGTATGCTTACAATCACCCATTTGATTCTCTAAACTTCCTTGAACAATGCCCAAGTCATTTTCATACTTATGAACACCTAAATTCCCTTTCTTTCACCAAATCAACTCTTAACAATTCCTAGCGAAACCTAGGTCATCAAACTTCATTAAAACACCCAAACTTCTTATTTTCTATTCAAATTTTGACATGGCTCCCCTAGTATTTCTTACACACCAAACACAAGGTTTCTCACCCTTGAACACTCAAGAACATTTATTCACACAAAAATGTTCTTTACACACAACTAAGCCTTAAACTACACTACATAACAATATAGTGCATAATTTATATTGCTTGGCACTTAGGCCCTTAAATTGTATGGCTCTTAGGCCCTTAAATTGCATAAACCTTAAACACTGAATTTCCCACATAATATATGCCTTTGACCTGCGAATACATACAACAAACATATGCCTTTTTAATAAACCCTTGAGAGTATTTTACTAGCTCATTTACCATTGGCTCCTTAAGTAGTTTGTTAAGCATTTTAAAGCTCAATTTTCCTAAGGCACATTAGGTTAGGTAATTTACCTCTTTTCCTTTCAAACTTCTTTCTTGTTTCCTTGGATAGGAAATGAGCCAGGAACTTGATCACTTGTCAATCTTCCATCCACACACAAGTAAAGATAATGAGCATTAAGCTTCATGCTTATACTCATTAATAAACCTTATGTTATATAATGTCTTAAAACACTTAAATGAATGTTTTACCTTAGAATTGAATAGGAATTGAATCAAGTAGCAAGAGAGGACTCCACCTAGTCCCTTGAAGATTGGAATGAGCTAAAAATAAGCAAAAGAAAGCACCATGAAGAAGGTGATTTCGGTCACTTTTGAAAACAAGAGGAAATGAAGTTTTTCTTTGAGTTTCCTTACCTTGAAGCAAAGGAGAACAACAAGGTGTGAAAAGATGAGCTCAAGCTCCTCCCATGGTGATTCCTCTTGGCACAGAAATGGAGGTTTTGTAGTTTTGAAAAGACAAGATTGTAGAGCTTGACTAAACTAAGAGAATGATGGTCTTGAAATTATTTTTGGAGCATGGAGCTAGGAGTTATGGACAAACAAAGATGGAGAATGGTATATGGCTGTAGCAAAACGTGAATGGAGAGGAGGAAGAGAGGTTGGAGACGGTGGGAAGGCAAGAGAATGAAGAGAATAAGAAGAAACTAGCTAGTTTAGATATTTAAGTAGTAAAAGCAAATAGTAACTTACTTTATCACTTTACTTACTTATTAAACTAGCAAAGGGATGACTCACCCTGTAAAAACCGGCTCCCATTATCTACTTAGGGGTAGTTTGGTCTTTGTTGACCATTTAATTCACTTATATTGACTTATGTCATAAACTAGCTTAATTTAGTTACTATTCACAAAACAAGGCACATAATTGTGAAATTTTTGATTTCCCATTGATTTAGACTTCCTAATGTGACACTAAGTAGTACACATGTTAATTAAAGAGTAATGATGGACATTTAGCCACTCAAAACCCATTTACAAGACAATTTTTCAAAAATGTGCGTTAAGACTCCTTAAAGCACATTTTGTATTTTAACTTGTTTTCAAGCTTGGTTTTCTTTGGTAATTGATTAAATATGTTCATTAATATATATAAATAAGGTCTTGGTAGGCTCTTAGAGTTTAAAACAAGGTTATCCCAAGCTTAGAGCACATTTTTGCTCTTATTGACCTTAAGGTATTTATTTGTGTTTTCTATGGTTTAAATTGTTCACTAATGTTTCTAAGGTACTTTTTAGCCTTATTAGAACATAATTTAATGTCTAAAACTCATACTACGGTTTGGGGTATTTCAGTTTTGATCCTGAAACCTGTGGGTTATGGATCCATCACTAATCCATTATCTTTTAGTTCTTTTCCTATGGATTTTTTTAACCTTTAGGTTATCTCACATATTTGACCCTTAATAATATATTACGAACTTTTTATTTCCTAGTTATCACCTTAGGCATGATTCTCTTTCATCCTTTATTAGAAAATTAGAAAGATTTGTAATACTAGGTTATGGCTAATACAGTAATCATGCTATTTCCAAAGACCTGGTTCCACGTTTATACTTCCTATAAAGAAACTCAAATCAAGTGGGGTTTGACTCCATGTCGTGTCAATATCAATGATAGTCATTTTGAGTATCTAAATATTCACAGTACATTTCAACCCAATTATATATATATATATATATATATATATATATTTCAAGGTCCCACAGTACGCCATATAATTTCCTTTGATTCTATAAAGACAAACCGACTTAGTAGTAGAGGTGTGAAATTTTATAACGTTCTAAGGACGGTACATAGATGGAGTGTTCATAAATACGTGAAGTAATGTAAAAGCGAGTAAAGTGAAGTATGTGGTAAGGGTAACGTGCCTTTCTAGAATCCTCACATCCCAATTCTACCCCGATTCCCCAATTTTAAGTGCACCTATTTTCTAAGTATTTCACTCGACTTGTTTTCTCGGGTTCAGAGCGTAACTACGCTCTGATACCACTTTCTGTAACGCCCCTATTTAATGAAAATGCAGCGGAAAATAAAATACTAAGGCGATTACAGATCATTGGGTTCCAAACACCCGGCACCAAACCTCATAAATTACAACCTATAAGATTATAAATGCTACGGTCTGAACTCGAGAAAACATAACATAAACCTAACAATAGAAAAATATGCCAACGCTTCACAAATCCTAATTCCCATCCCAATCACTCATACTCTTTGTGGCCACCTGTATAACAATCCGTACCTGTAAGATGAAACCAAGCAGCCCACCCCGGGAGGGGTGAGTCAGTTCCCTGGAATGGAACTGGTACAACTCTCCAAAACAAAAGTTTAAAAACATAACTCTTAAAATAAACAATAACTTGAAGTCAAACGCTTAAAACAAAAACAGAAGAACAAGGCACATCCAAACCACCAAGTCAAAGGTAACAAGTCAAGGATAGAGATAAATAACAAGAAGATAAAGTTAGTCGATTAAAAAGAAACCACATCATAAGTTAGTGAACATCCATTGCTTGTGTTAGATTCAGTTCCAATTAGGAGTAGAAAGACCCAAGTAGTCACAAGGACTAGGAATGGAAGAAGAGATCCAAGAACCATAGCTCAAGAGTGGAATAAAACCAATTGGGAGAGATGGCCCCCACCGCCGGTCAGTTGTCACAAGGACAAGGTAAATAGACCTCCGCTGTCAGTTGTCCATATGGACGAGGTATAGCAGACCTCCGCTGCCACCGACCCGTTCTCAGTCTTTGGTGAAAAGTGTGTGCACCACTTAAAAGAAAGAATCCATACTCAATACCAAGATTGACATTTTCCCATTTTCCCACTAGATTATTAACTGCACAAGTGCAATACCAAAACACTTAGTCCTACAGAGTGCAGAGGCGTAAACCCTCAGCAGTCAATATCCAATGAGACAACCAGATAAGAGGAACCAATGATCATGTGAGTTGTACATTCAAGGCTCAGTTAGTCACATCAAGCTGAGTTAGCGTTTTCCAAAACATTCCATAAAGTTCGTTACCAAAACTATCTGAGTACGAGAAATCGTACCTGGTATGTGTAGAAGCAGTAACCAAACTTGAAAATGCGAACTACTTCCACTAATCACCTATAATTAAGGTATTCCAAGCATTGATTAGTTAAGGCACTATAATGCTACGCATCTTTCATTCTTACCAGTCTATAGTTTTGGTTTACAGTTACTCTCTCCTAAGGATCTGGCTAGATCTCGTAATTAAATCTTTAATGTACATTTTAACTTGTTCCATTTACCTACTCCTGAATATAGGTTTAGCTTAATTAAACTCTTTAGTTACGCTTGGCTAACTTACTTTAATACCTATTTAAGGTTTAGGATATGTATTTCCCCCTAATAGTCCACCTAGATGTCACATTAACATTTAATATTTTAATTGTCGCGTATGAGTTAGGTTTATCCTAATTTTCCCTCTTATTATGTTTCCCATAAGGTAAGTTACTTCTTTTATTTACTTCTAATGTATTTTATATATACACTTATATTTTCCTTAGGATTTATCCAAAACATTCTTTAAGAAATCCTTATTGTATTTAATATCTTTTAGACATATCCACAACTGATATATGGTTTATAAAATAAAGTATTTTTCCTAGTTTTAATTAAGCATATTAACCTCCATATTATATAATAATAAAATGTAGTTTAGTTTAATTCCTTGATTTAATATAAGTTTCTATTTTATTTCTCTCATATAAGAATAAATATATATATATACACTAGTACAAAAATGACCTATTTCGGCGCCCCTATCTCGGCGGTTGTACTAGGAACCGCCGAGATAGGTCCTCCGTAATTTTTTTAATTAAACAAATAACATCTATTTCGGCGGTTCCTAGTTACAACCGCCGAAATAGATATATTTGGTAGTCTATTTCGACGGTTGCTACTAGGAACCGCCGAAATAGAGGTTTTTTTTAATTAAAAAAATTACGGAGGACCTATTTCGGCGGTTTTTAGTAACAACCGCCGAAATAGGTCGCTTAATAAACACCACCACCCAGCCCCGACTCCGTTACGCTGTTACAACCCTAACCCCTCTTCTCTTCTCTGTAAACGGGCGATTTCAGTACCAATCTCGACAGCCACCACACCACCGCCGCTCCGACGTCCGTCGCCCTCCTCCCGCCTTCGCCGTCGTCGTGCCGCCGTCGCCGGTCGTGCGTGGTTGTCATCGGAAGTTGTTGCTGCAACCAAGAACCGCAGCTACAATATACCGGGTAAAACAAGCCCAATTCGGTTTTGACTAAAAAATTACAAATGTGTTGTTACAATTGGTAGATTTGTGTCACATTATGATTGTGGATGCTGATATTTATTGTGTGTGTCAAATCTTTGAAAGATTTGGTTGTTAAACTAATCAAATTGTGTATGAACACAAGGTGTTTGATGAAATGTCTGAGTGAATATTTTTACTGTTTTTTGCCCTTTTTTAAGTATAGTTAGTTAGGTTAGCTTATATGAGCTAGATTTATTATGCTTATATATGGGTTGGAACAATGTTTGAGCATTATTTGTGCTTATAATTATAAGCAAATTATAAACATTGTTAGCAATATAGTGTTGCGCCCTCAATTGATACTTATTTTGCGTTTGCGTTGCCTCTGTAGAGATTGGTTCTGCTACACGTCTCGCATGCCCGATTGAGAAGAGGGGCTGAAAACAATTCCTTTAGGAACCGGTAATATACTTTAACTTATCTCTTCATTCTCTTCACTCACTGTAAATTTATAATTAACCTAACTACAAATAAGGAAAAAATTTGGTATATATTAGTTTGGTTTATGATGGAAATTTGTGTTGTTGAATAATTGGTGAATGCTTAATAATAAGCATGGTTGTGTCTTTGTAGAGGGAAATCACTAAATGGGTTCACCGGATTGAAGTCGCATGGGGCTGAATACCTTTCATTTGTGAACCCGTAATATACTCAACCTACATCTTCATCTTTTTAGCTCATTATATATAATTTTGCAATCCTAATTACAAACAATTAACATACGTAAACTAATGAGTTTCTATTCTATCTACAGAGAAGTGGTTAACAAACTCCTCAGTCATTGCACGGTAGATTGAAAGCGTAGTGGAAGAACGGTAATATAATCTAACTTATCATTTTTCTCTTTTGTACTTTGTATTTGATTTCAACAAATTATTGGAATTTGGTTTGATGAATAAATTTGGTATATATTAGTTTGGTTTATGATAGAAATTTGTGTTGTTGAATGATTGGTGAATGCTTAATAATAAGCATGGTTGTGTCCTTGATTTCCACAAATTATTAAAATTTGGTTTGATGGATAAATTTGGTATTAGTTTGATTTGTGATGGAAATTTGTGTTGATGAATGGTTGGTGAATGCTTAATAATAAGCATGGGATAGGTAAAATTATGCAAAAGTCATGCCGATTTTTTTTTAAATTCTCTTCGTAATTAATATTGTTTGATGTATGTGTATATGTCTAACAATATCTAATTTTTTTTATCAGGTCTCACTTTCTTGCAAGTCCGTGAATCACCGCTCTTGTTTCCCGCCTTCTTCCATTACTGTTGCACTTTCCTCCTCTGTCCATAAATCCTTAAAAAACAAGTACGTATTTTAACTCTCGATTCTTTGTTAATCTCTAAACCGGTTTGAACTTATACAGTGGAGAATTGAAAGCGTTGATTTGATGATCTGAATTTGCAATTGGTTTTCAGTTAGCTAGTAAAGAATTGATTTATTTTAATTGTTGGTTGCTGCCATTGTTGGAATGTTTGTGGTTGTGATGACTTTGGTGAGTGCTGAATAATAAGCACGGGCTGTGTACAATTATGCAAAGGTCATGCCGAATTTTTTGTAGAAAAAGTATTCATAATATTGTTTTAAACACCGGTTTCTGTTTTAGAAGTGCAACAATTTCTTAAATTTAAAATGCTAGTTTATTTTGTGTTGGCAACCTTAGAGTTAGGCTAGACTAATTGACAATCATCCCAGTCATGCTCCATTAAGAAATAAACATGTGCAACTTAATACAAGCCATATTCTACAAAGGCTCTAACTCACACCTGTGATCTGTTGCACATGTAGTATGGAGCGTGACTGGATGTATGGTGATAGAGGCGAACATTTTGACAAAATGCTGAAAGAGTTTTGCAAAGCTGCAGTGCAACACAAGGACAGGACAAAGGCGGAGAAAATTCCATGTCCTTGTGTTGATTGTGGTGTGGTTAGACATTATTCAAGCATCAACCTCGTACAACTCCATGTGAAGACCCGTGGTTTCATGCCACATTATACAAAATGGATTTTTCATGGAGAACGTGTTGAAGATAATGCTTCATCTTCCTACACGGTTATAATGATGATCAATTTGTTCTGGGAAAGGATTGCGAACAAGTGTGGTATGTTGAGGATCCGAAAGACTGCAGATGGTCTGTTGTTCTTCCAGGAAGAAGGCCGGTTGTAATCGAAAATGAAAATGAGGATAACGATGAAAATGAGACTGTAGAGGAAACATCCTTGTTTCCTACTGGATTACCGGATTCGATTGATGATACCGAAAACGATTTGCTCTACGCACGATCTGACCATGATGAGGGTGTTTGGGTAGAAAATATGAAATGATTTATGTTTTTGTACGTGAAAGGTAATGTTGTTAGTAGAATGTAGACTGTAATGTCATCTTAACTGTTATTGTTATGCATCATAGTATTTATGTTATGACTTTATCTGATGAAAATGCTTTGTTATTTTTTTTGCAGTGGATGATCACCCTATGGATGACCCCATTGGACGGCTTCTCATGACTGGAGAACCTGAGCCACAGCAGAATAGACCAAGTAAGCGGGTCACAAGAGGAGGAAAGAAGAAGAAGGACCAGTTAGCAGTACAGGAGACTGAGGCTGGCCCTTCACAGCAGACCGAAGAGGAGTCAGTTGTCCCACCAGAGGCGAAGAAGCAAAAGAAGAGAGGTGCAACACGTGGGCTGAAGGCTAACAAGGGCCCTCCTACAAAACCGGTGGACTTCAATCAGTTCAACCAACCCCATGGTAATTGGAAGAATGACTTCACCGCTTACGGTAGCCATTTGGTGAAGTCATATTGCAACATAAACCACAACTGGAAGCAAGTGCCTCAATCATTGAAGGATACTATGTTTCAGCGTCTTCAGGTAAATCTCTACATTATTACTATGATCTTTTGTGAAATAATAGAACATTTATGTTTACTTTACTAACTGAATGATCATGTACGTAGTCTCGTTTCTCCGTGGATCCCGCACTTAAAAAGGATGTGCTATCAGTGATGTCGAAACAGTTCCGGGACCACAAGAATAAGTTGGCTGACAAGTTCATCTACAAGATGCCTACTCCAGAAGATCCAGATGAGCCAGATCATGGTGGAGACGGTGAGAGACCACCATGGGAGGTTTACGAGGGCATAACATGTTATAACCCGCAATTTATACCTTGTGTTATATCAGTTGCAATGTCACTCTAAGTTGGATTATTTAATTCCTTGCTAACAGTTGGGACTCCGGCGGTATTCTTTTAATTGCCAAGGACAAGGTGGTCATTTGGTTAATTAATTAAGGTACTTGTTCTATTAAATCAATAAGTAAAGGAATTACTTATTACTTCCTTATTCTGATTACCTAATTTCATCACGTCAGTCCATTCGTGAGGAGCGTCTCGATCGTGGTTTGAACGACAGTTTTCTCCCTTCCCTTCTCTCTCTCTAATTCCTCCTCTGTTGAAACAGTGAATGATCTACTGCAATCTGGTTGGAATCTCTGCTGCTGTGTAATCCATCTATCCACCTACAGGTTTGGTTCTCGGAATTCAGATTAGTAATTAGACCAAGTTCTTCTCCTCTACAGTTTCTGATTTTGGATGATTGTTGTGATGAACTCAGCGATTGTGCTCTGCGTTTGGATTGTGTTCTGCGTGTGGCTGTCTCTGCGGATTGTTGGAGGTTCTGCACTCTCTGTTCAGGTTCGTGTTGTAGATTTATGGGACTTCGACGTTTAGGTTTCTTCTTTTGTTTCTGATTAATGGATTGTTGATTGGGGGTTTCAGTTGCTGAGGATCTCTGTCGGATTTCTGGACTGCTACGGACTGTTTCAGATTGCTGTCTCTGCTAATTGATTGAGGTAGGTGGTTGCTTGATTCGGTTTGGGAGTTCAGCCATGGGGTATTGCAAGAGTGTTATCTGATTTTGTGTGTGATTCTATTTGCGTTTTGTTGCGATTTTGGAATGGCTAAACCCCCATGGTTTCCTGTTTTAATGTCTGATTTGGTGTGTGTGCTTAATTGGCAATTCGTGGTATCGAATTGTGTTGTTTTCTGCTCTGTTCGTCTTCTGAAATTTGCAGTTTTCGCACTGTCCGAACTTCTGTCCGAGCTTTGAAGTTCGGACAGTGCGTTTTGCCTTTCTGATTTTCAAGTTCGGGGGTATGTCCGAACATCTGTCCGAACATAGATGTTCGGACACACCCTCAGGTTTTCTTCTGATTTAAGTTCGACCTGTGTCCGAACTTCGACGTCCGGACACAAGGTCGGACCTTCCGCGTGTTTTCCGTAAAACTGTCCGAACATCGTCCGAACTTGGATGTTCGGACATTCTGAATTCCTCTATCTGATTTCAACTCGACTTGTGTCCGAACATTGATGTCCGGACACAAGTTCGGACATTTGGCAATCTCTGGTTTCTGAGTCTCGACTTGTGTCCGAACTTCGACGTTAGGACACAAGTTCGGACACCCTCTGTTTTCAGCATAACTTCTTCGTTTGAACTCCGATTTGAGTGCCGTCTGCGGCATTGGATTCCTTATGATCTGTACTACTGATTTATGAGTTTTGGCATATTTAAATGCAACTTTGCTTCTGTTTAAGCAATCCTTCTGTTTTGGGACATTGCACATTGTTTCTGAGCCGTGAATGGCTGGGTCGAGCTATTCCGTGGTATACCATGTAGACGTCGTTCTGAGTGTGGGTCATTCCCTTTCTGTTCTGCGGGGTTGACGAACCCTTTGGCTCTTTCGAGTCATTTCTGCGTTGCCGAGAGACCTGGTATGGTCTATGGGTCTTCGACCCTTCTGAGTGTGTGCATTGTGTTTGTCCCCTTTCTGTTTAAGAGTTCTGACTGTTTCTGAATTGGGAACCCTTGAGTTCCACTCTGTTTCTGTCCTGAGAGCTTCTGGATATTGAGAATTGTGGATTAATGCTTATCCTCTCCTTCTTCTGTTTTCAATTGTTTTGAGCGACCTTACTGATGACGGTCGCTGCTTACTGGGCATAGTTGTGTGCTCATTCCCCTACTTCTAACATTTTTGCAGATTGATCAGCGAGGATCATCTTGAGTTCTGGAGCTATAGTGTTTAGCTTTTGTTGTTCGTTCAGTTGATATTTGAGATGTTGTAGCCTCGGGCCTTACACTTTTTGACTTCTGTTTCTGACTCAGTTACGTATTTGGATTTTGGTATTTGCTTTCGCTGTATTTGAATACATTGGTTTACAATGTTTATGTAAACTTTTGGGCCTTTATTGCGTTTGAGTGTTTTAGAGCCTTGCGTTATTAGGTAGTAATACGCGGCGTGTAGCACCCTTAACTCTTAGGCCGGTTTTAGGGGTGTTACATTTAGTGGTATCAGAGCCAGGTTTGGCTTTCTTTGGTGTCTGTGGGTGTGTTTGCTTGTGCGAGGTCCAGTTGTGACAGTTGTTTGAAGTCTGAGTCAGTTCTGACAAGTTTTGAATTTGTGAATCTCAGAATGCCTCCTCGTAGGACACCAGTGACCCCTCAGGGAGATGCTGATGCAGATGCAGTGCAGCAGTTTGTGACGCAGTTGATGCAGACGATGGCTGCAGCTCTGGGGGAGCTGGTGGAGGAGCTGGTGGTGCAGGCCCAGCAGGGGCGAATGCAGTGGGAGGCCGAGTCCGAGCACTCCAGGAGTTCATGAAGCTAAAGCCGCCTTCCTTCGACGGCTGTGGCGACCCTCAGGAGGCGAGCCATTGGATTACTGAGGTCGAGGACCTGCTGAGAGTGATGGGGTCGGAGGACGACCAGAAGGTAGACTTCGCCACGTTCCTCTTAAGGGGGAGGCGAAGGAGTGGTGGCGCATGGTGATGGGTAGACATCCCCAGCCTTGGACCTGGGATCAGTTCTGCTTGGAGTTCAACAAGCAGTTCTATCCGGATGTCTACAAGGACCAAAAATCAATGAGTACAACCGGCTGCGTCAGGGGAGAGATATGACCGTAGAGGAGTACGTGAGGAAGTTGTGACCCTTTCGAAGTATGCTCCGGAGCCAGATGAGCATAGGAAGGCTCGTAAGTTCGAGAGCGGTTGAGCCAGACATCAGGTCCGCGGTGACACCTCTTCGTCACCGGACCTTCAGAGATGTGGCGGATGTCGCCCTGCTGGTAGAGGCTGACATCAGGGGCAGACAGGCGGGCAAGGACCATAAGGGGAAGAGGCGTGCTGAGGAGCCTCAGAAGAAGGAGGCTGCTCCTCCTCAGAAGAAGCAGTCCTATGGAGATCGTCGGGGAGCTTCTTCATCTTCGTCAGCTGGGGCGAAGTGGGGTCTTGTGGCCACTCCCATCCTGGTAGGGAGTGCTACAAGAAGACTGGTGCCTGCTTTAAGTGCGGGTCGATGGAGCACCGGATCGCTCAGTGCCCTCAGGCATCCAGTAGAGGCTCAGGAGATAGAGGCACCGGCTCAGATTCAGGGGCGAGGTCCGATCAGAAGAAGCCTCAGACTCAGGCCCGGGTTTATGCTATGGCTGGAGAGCGTGATCGTGCTGGTGATCGCGTCATCTCAGGTATTCTCCAGATCCATTCTCGAGATGTATTTTGTCTGTTTGACTCTGGAGCTACGCATTCCTTTGTCTGCTATGATTTGTTGGGTGATCTTGGATTGACTGCTGTGTCTAGTGAGGTAGACCTATGTGTGAGTAGTCCGTTAGGTGGGGTTGCCCCTTGTGTGCTGGATTCTGTGTGTAAGGCTTGTCCCATAGTAGTTCGGGACAAGACCTTTTGTGCTGACCTCATCCCGATGCGGATGACCTGTTTTGATGTGATCCTGGGCATGGATTGGCTAGCAGAGCACCATGCCCATATAGATTGTGCAGCGAGGAGAGTAGTGTTCGACTTGCCAGACGGGACTCGTTTTGCTTTCTCTGGGAATGCAGTTCCATGTGCGCCGGTGATTGTGTCAGCGATGCAGGCAGCCAGTTTCTTGAGGAAGGGCTGCCAGGGCTTCTTATGTTATCTGCCAGAGGTGCGTGAGGGATCTAGCTTGGAGAGCATCCCGATTGTCAGAGAGTTTCCTGAGGTCTTCCAGGACGACGTGCCCGGACTTCCACCAGTGCGTGAGGTGGAGTTCACGATCGATTTAGCGCCAGAGACTCAGCCCATCTCTAGGGCCCCTTACCGTATGAGTCCGGCGGAGTTGAAGGAGCTGAAGGTCCAGCTTCAGGAGCTGTTAGATAAGGGCTTCATACGCCCTAGTGTTTCGCCTTGGGGAGCGCCAGTGCTGTTTGTGAAGAAGAAGGATGGGACCTTCCGTTTGTGCATCGACTATAGAGAGCTGAACAAGGTGACCATCAAGAATCGCTATCCCCTTCCGCGCATAGATGATTTGTTTGACCAGTTGGCGGGCGCCACAGTGTTCTCGAAGATAGATCTTCGTTCGGGCTACCATCAGTTGAGGATTAAGGCCGAAGATGTGCCTAAGTCCGCCTTTAGGACTCGTTATGGTCATTACGAGTTCCTAGTCATGCCTTTGGTTGACTAATGCTCCATCAGTATTCATGGATATGATGAACCGGGTTTTCAAACCCTATCTGGATCAGTTTGTAGTGGTCTTCATAGATGATATCTTGGTGTACTCCAAGAGCGCAGAGGAGCATGAGGAGCATCTGAGGATTGTTTTGCAGACGCTGAAGGATCGTGAGTTGTATGCTAAGTTGAAGAAGTGTGACTTCTGGCTTGATCGCGTAGTATTCTTGGGACATGTGGTCTCGAAGGACGGTATCTCAGTGGATCCTGAGAAGATTAGAGCTGTGATGGAGTGGGCGAGGCCCACGAATGTTGCTGAGATTCGCAGTTTCCTTGGGTTAGCTGGGTACTACAGGAAGTTCGTTGAGGGGTTTTCTAAGATTGTATCCCCGCTGACCCGTCTGTTGAGGAAGGAGATCAAGTATGAGTGGAGCGAGGCTTGCGAGCAGAGTTTCCAGGAGATTAAGAAGAGACTGACTACTGCACCGATTCTGACTTTGCCATCTGGGACCGAGGGATTCGAGGTCTTCTGTGATGCGTCCCATAAGGGACTAGGATGTGTTTGATGCAGCAGGGTAAGGTAGTGGCTTATGGCTCCGACAGCTTAAGCCCTATGAGAAGAACTACCCTACCCACGATCTGGAGTTGGCAGCTGTAGTGTTCGCGCTTAAGATTTGGAGGCATTATCTGTATGGGCGTCGTGTAAGGTTTACACGGACCACAAGAGTCTCAAGTATTTGTTCACTCAGAAGGAGCTGAACTTGAGACAGAGGAGGTGGTTGGAGCTACTTCATGACTACGATTTAGAGATCCTCTACCACCCGGGTAGAGCGAATGTTGTTGCAGATGCTTGAGCCGGAGAGGTGCTTCGGGTGTAGCTTGTGCTCTGACTGGAGTCCAGAGGTCCGCCTTAGAGCTGCAGCGTATGGGTGTTGGGTAGTCAGACCAGCCAGTGCCAGTGTGATAGCAGCGCTTCAGGTTCAGTCTTCGTTGGTCGACAGGATCCGGGTTGGTCAGGAGTCAGACTCAGCTTTGTGTCAGATCAGAGAAGGGTTGTCTTTAAAGCAGAGTTCAGACTTCAGCGTCTCCAGCGATGGGTGTCTGCGTTTCAGAGGCCGTGTATGTGTGCCAGACGATGCAGTGCTGCGCAGAGAGATCCTTCAGGAGGCTCATGGAGCGCCATATTCAGTCCACCCAGGAGGGATGAAGATGTATCGAGATCTCAGAGAGTCATTCTGGTGGTCTGGGATGAAGCGTGACATCTCCGAGTTTGTTTCGAAGTGCCAGACCTGTCAGCAGATTAAGGCTGAGCACCAGAGGCCAGCGGGTTTGCTTCAGCCCCTTCCCATTCCTGAGTGGAAGTGGGAGAGTGTGGGGATGGATTTCGTCATGGGTTTGCCCAGGACTCCTTCGGGTTGTGATGCCGTATGGGTGATAGTTGATCGTCTGACGAAGTCTGCTCATTTTCTGCCGGTGAAGAAGACCTTCAGTTTGGAGCGCTAGCTCGTTGTATCTGGATGAGATAGTGAGGTTCACGGTGTGCCTACTACTATTGTGTCTGATCGTGACCCACATTTTGTTTCGAGATTTTGGCGCAGTTTGCATAAGGCCTTGGGTACGAATTTAGCCTTCAGTTCAGCTTACCATCCTCAGTCGGATGGCCAGACAGAGAGGACTAATCAGGTTTTGGAGGACATGCTTCGCGCATGTGTCCTGGACTTTGGAGGTAGCTGGGAGCAGCATGTGGACTTGATGGGTTCGACTACACAAAGCTTTCAGGCGAGCATTGGTATGGCCCCGTTTGAAGCGTTGTATGGTAGGAGGTGCAGGTCACCCATCTGTTGGGATGACCTGAAGGAGAGAGTGTTGGTTGGACCTGAGCTGGTGCAGGGTGCAGTAGAGAAGATCAGGGTGATTCGTGAGCGTCTGCTTGTTGCTCAGAGTAGGCAGAAATGTTATGCAGACCAGAGGCGCAGGCCGCTTGAGTTTGATGTTGATGATCATGTCTATCTGCGTGTGTCGCCGGTCAGAGGCGTAGTTCGGTTTGGGAAGCGTGGGAAGCTTAGCCCAAGGTTCGTCGGACCGTTTGAGATTCTGGAGAGGATTGGTCCTGTGGCTTACCGGTTAGCGTTGCCACCTGCTTTGTCTGCTGTCCACGGTGTTTTTCATGTCTCTATGTTGAGGAAGTACCTGCATGATCCGTCTCACGTGATCGACTACAGCCAGCTTCAGTTGAGAGAGGACTGCAGTTTCGAGGCGGTGCCTACTCGCATTTTAGCCAGGGATGTCCGTCGGCTTCGTAGTAAGACCCTGCCTATGGTGAAGGTCCAGTGGTCTGATCAGTTAGAGAGTGAAGCTACTTGGGAGCTCGAGGATGAGCTACGTGCCAAGTTTCCCTCCTTGTTCGAACAGTAAGGTGAGTCAATTTCGATGACGAAATTCTTTTAAGGGGGAGGTGATGTTATAACCCGCAATTTATACCTTGTGTTATATCAGTTGCAATGTCACTCTAAGTTGGATTATTTAATTCCTTGCTAACAGTTGGGACTCCGGCGGTATTCTTTTAATTGCCAAGGACAAGGTGGTCATTTGGTTAATTAATTAAGGTACTTGTTCTATTAAATCAATAATTAAAGGAATTACTTATTACTTCCTTATTCTGATTACCTAATTTCATCACGTCAGTCCATTCGTGAGGAGCGTCTCGATCGTGGTTTGAACGACAGTTTTCTCCCTTCCCTTCTCTCTCTCTAATTCCTCCTCTGTTGAAACGGTGAATGATCTACTGCAATCTGGTTGGAATCTCTGCTGCTGTGTAATCCATCTATCCGCCTACAGGTTTGGTTCTCGGAATTCAGATTAGTAATTAGAGCAAGTTCTTCTCCTCTGCAGTTTCTGATTTTGGATGATTGTTGTGATGAACTCAGCGATTGTGCTCTGCGTTTGGATTCGTGTTCTGCGTGTGGCTGTGCTCTGCGAATTGTTGGAGGTTCTGCACTCTCTGTTCAGGTTCGTGTTGTAGATTTATGGGACTTCGACGTTTAGGTTTCTTCTTTTGTTTCTGATTAATGGATTGTTGATTGGGGGTTTCAGTTGCTGAGGATCTCTGTCGGATTTCTGGACTGCTACGGACTGTTTCAGATTGCTGTCTCTGCTGATTGATTGAGGTAGGTGGTTGCTTGATTCGGTTTGGGAGTTCAGCCATGGGGTATTGCAAGAGTGTTATCTGATTTTGTGTGTGATTCTATTTGCGTTTTGTTGCGATTTTGGAATGACTAAACCCCCATGGTTTCCTGTTTTAATGTCTGATTTGGTGTGTGTGCTTAATTGGCAATTCGTGGTATCGAATTGTGTTGTTTTTCTGCTCTGTTCATCTTCTGAAATTTGCAGTTTTCGCACTGTCCGAACTTCTGTCCGAGCTTTGAAGTTCGGACAGTGCGTTTTGCCTTTCTGATTTTCAAGTTCGGGGGTATGTCCGAACATCTGTCCGAACATAGATGTTCGGACACACCCTCAGGTTTTCTTCTGATTTAAGTTCGACCTGTGTCCGAACTTCGACGTCCGGACACAAGGTCGGACCTTCCGCGTGTTTTTCCGTAAAACTTGTCCGAACATCAGTCCGAACTTGGATGTTCGGACATTCTGAATTCCTCTATCTGATTTCAACTCGACTTGTGTCCGAACATGGATGTCCGGACACAAGTTCGGACATTTGGCAATCTCTGGTTTCTGAGTCTCGACTTGTGTCCGAACTTCGACGTTAGGACACAAGTTCGGACATCCCTCTGTTTCAACATAACTTCTTCGTTTGAACTCCGATTTGAGTGCCGTCTGCGGCGTTGGATTCCTTATGATCTGTACTACTGATTTATAAGTGTTTTGGCATATTTGAATGCAAATTTGCTTCTTTTTAAGCAATCCTTCTGTTTTGGGACATTGCACATTGTTTTTGAGCCGTGAATGGCTGGGTCGAGCTATTCCGTGGTATACCATGTAGACGTCATTCTGAGTGTGGGTCATTCCCTTTCTGTTCTGTGGGGTTGACGAACCCTTTGGCTCTTTCGAGTCATTTCTGCGTTGCCGAGAGACCTGGTATGGTTTATGGGTCTTCGACCCTTCTGAGTGTGTGCATTGTGTTTTGTCCCCTTTTTGTTGAAGAGTTCTGATTGTTTCTGAATTGGGAACTCTTGAGTTCCACTCTGTTTCTGTCCTGAAAGCTTCTGGATATTGAGAATTGTGGATTAATGCTTATCCTCTCCTTCTTCTGTTTTCAATTGTTTTGAGCGACCTTACTGATGACGGTCGCTGCTTACTGGGCATGGTCGTGTGCTCATTCCCCTACTTCTAACATTTGTGCAGATTTATCAGCGAGGATCATCTTGTGTTCTGGAGCTATAGTGTTTAGCTTTTGTTGTTCGTTCAGATTGATATTTTGAGATGTTGTAGCCTCCGGGCCTTACACTTTTTGACTTCTGTTTCTGACTCAGTTACGTATTTGAGATTTTGGTATTTGCTTTCGCTGTATTTGAATACATTGGTTTACAATGTTTATGTAAACTTCGTTTTGGGCCTTTATTGCGTTTGAGTGTTTTAGAGCCTTGCGTTATTAGGTAGTAATACGCGGCGTGTAGCACCCTTAACTCTTAGGCCGGTTTTAGGGGTGTTACATAACAGAAGAGCAATGGCTACAATTTGTTGAGAGGCGTCACACACCGGAGTTCCAGGTGCACTTTATTGTCATACATACATAAATTAATCTTAATTTCTTATGTTTTTTTGTGTTCAATTTCACTTAACATGATCCCATTAATTTATGCAGGCTCTCCGTGCGCAACAACAAGCAAATGCTAAGAAGAATTTGTACCCTCACCACTTAGGTGGAAAAAGTATTGCTCAAAGGGTACCAGAATGGGAGCAAAAAGGATATCTGCCCACGGATGGCTCATTGGATGCCAGTGGCAGAAGAATGAAAGTGTGGGAGTTAAGCCACATTCCGAAGAACTCTACTCCCGAAAATCCTCAATACGATGAAGCCACGAGAGCAGTTATTGCTCAAATGGTAAGTGATATCATTTCATTTTTAGTCAAACTGTTCATTTCATTGGTATATGAACTTATGTTAAACTAATAACTGTATTTGTGTGTTTGTATTAGGGTGAATTAAGCTCTCAGCTCACCCAGGGCACCTGGACCTCACATAGGAATGATGATCCTCTTACACGCGCTCTTGGTAAGAAGGATCATCCAGGTCGTGCCATTGGGTTTGGTGGGCACGTTGGTATCCGCCAGGCATTTGGCGTACCCGGGTCCAGAAGTGCACAGGGAAGGTCGATTAGCTACGAGGAGCACCTGAGAGCGTTGGCTGAGATGGAGCAGAGGATTACTCAGAACGTCGACGAGAGGATCGCTCACGCTATGTCAAGGCTTCAGCCACAGCAGCATGACAGCCAAGAGGTTTCTTGACCACCAGTTGATCAGTCACCCATTCAGCAGCAGAGTGCACCGGTAGTGAGAAGTAGTGTCCACTCGGCTGATCCGTTTCCCTATGCATCTCTAAAGGTTAGACTAACATTTCAATTGAGTACATGACGATTAAGATTTTTCACTTGATCACTAATATCATCATAGAAGAATTCTCAATTTTTATCTAAACAAGTTCCACATAACACTCAGGAACCCACTGAGTGCCATCTGTTTTTACAAATTGGAGTAGAAGAGGTCATGGTTGCATGGGGAAAACTTTTCCCCTCTCTTCCAAGTGATATTGTGCATGGTGAACCACTCCGACATTACCATGCACGAGTGCTTCTGGACGAATTTGTTGTAGAGCATGCTGACGTCGGTTTACCGGTGCCGGTCAAACAAAGACCTACCTTGCGTTCCGCACAAACTGCGACAGTGCAGTGGCCTATACGATTGGTCAGACTCCCTGGGCAGGTATTTACTCTTAACCCTTGCTATAAAACTATTGGTGTACCACCTTGCATCCATATACTTAATTATACTAATATCATAGGATATGAGTCGACCGAAGACTGATAAGGGCAAAGGAAAAAGAATTGCTGCGCCTGTGCAATCAAAGGCATCCACAAATTTCGTGCTTAGACCTGCTTTGGTGGAGAAAAGAATATTGGCCGGCCTGCCGACTAATATGCAGATTCTGCATTCATCCTTGTTGCTGCTACCACCTGATTGTGATTCCCTCACTGTGGAAGATCCCGAGCGGATATTTCACTTTAGAGTTCAAGGAGAAGATATACATCGATTTGGGATGTATATGTCCGACTTTGAGGAGTGCTTCAGGAGGGATTGGTTGAATGTGTCGATTATCAAGTCAGCCGCCATGTGAGTGACTTTTACCTTTTGTATTTTGAATTCATTGATTGATGATGAATAAGATGTTTGAATAAAAAGTTAATGATCGACTAATGATATTGCCTCATAGGTGGGTGCATGATAAGGCGATCAATGTCTATGAAGATCACAGATTCGGATTCCTGTGTCCTGCTATGTGCAGTGAAGTCCAGATGACAAGTGATACGGAAGGCCTTATGCAGTATATGACGAATGCCCTCTTTGAATGTTCTAACAAGTCATTTATTATGCTGCCATATCATTCAGGGTATGATATTTGACTATTTCTCTTAGTATTATCTAAAACATATAGTTTGTTAGTTGCTTAATGATTACA
The DNA here is from genome assembly GCA_023374045.1 of Limonium bicolor. Classification (NCBI taxonomy): domain Eukaryota; kingdom Viridiplantae; phylum Streptophyta; class Magnoliopsida; order Caryophyllales; family Plumbaginaceae; genus Limonium; species Limonium bicolor. The sequence continues at coordinate 331,743,078 of CM041778.1, forward strand.
ACACATTGTGTAATTTGTGGACAGTCGACATTGGTCATTGATTGTGCTAGTGATGTTGAAGCACCCACGAATCTTGCAATTTGACTCACTTGGTAAGGCTGCCAAGAGACCGAAGATCTCCACCGCAATACTGGGGTATATTAGTTTGTTATCGTAAACAACAATTTTTATTACTTAACATTAACTGTTTCATAACTTGCTACTAATGCTTAAAACTATATGTATTGCTGATGTATATAGTTCCATGAGAGCTGCATTATCTCTCCAGAATAAAACAATGAAGCGTGACATCCCTTGGAACCTAGTCAAGGTACTCTATTAATTGATAAATTTGTGTTATAATGTTTAAACTTGTTTATAACTGTCAATATGTGCGTTTGTATAGTGTCCGGTGCAGCCTGGGGGTTCAGAATGTGGATACTATGTCATGAGATTCATGAGTGACATAGTAGGAGCGGCAAACCTTTTACCAGAGCACTCGTTAGACATGGTAACATTCTTTGAAAGTTTCAATTATGATCTTTACATGTTGTTAGACTTGTACGTTTTAGATTAATGTTCATTTTTTTCAAGGCTTACGAACAAGTGTTCAAAGATGGTCAGTATGATGATGCTCAAATTGTTGAGATGCTTGAGGAATGGTCGGAGTTCGTCTGCACAAGTTTAATGAATTGATGATCATGAAGATGTTTTGTGAACTTTTTGGAGTATGTAATTGTAACTCTGTACACTTGTGGATGATGTAATGGTAGATATGAATTGTAATGTTGTTTTTTATTTGTAATGAAAGTGTATAAATAAGTGTAATTGCATTGGTTTTGTTAACTCTCAAATTGTGGTGCGTCGTTGGTATTAATTGGGATCTTTTATAACTTTTTAAAATGTGTGTTGGAGCTCCCTATATGGATGAAGCTTATTACAGGTCTCATTGAAACAAATGCGGTGATATATATATATAAGCTAGGATGGAAAAAAAATACCCCTATCTCGGCGGTTCTTAGAGCACAACCGCCGAGATAGACCCATGGGATTGACCGATGCTGAGTTTGACCATGAGTCTATCTCGGCGGTTGTTATATAAGAACCGCCGAGATAGACTCATGGTCAAACTCATCAGCGGTCAATCCCATGGGTCTATCTCGGCGGTTGTGCTCTAAGAACCGCCGAGAGGGTACCTATTCGGCGGTTGTAAACCGCCGAAATAGGTGCTCACACCTATTTCGGCGGTGCTCATTTCGGCGGTTTACAACCGCCGAAATAGGCCCTTTTTCTACTAGTGATATATTTATATATTGTTGTAGAAATATGCGACTACTTCTTCAACCTAGGCAGTGTACCTAGTCGTTTTGCGGGATAGTGGATTGTGGGTGTCGAACTCTTGGGGACCTTGCTGTGGTTTAACTGATAGTGCAATTTTAATTGAGAATTCTAATTAGATTACTGAACAGAAACTTATCATTTTTTGAGAGAAATTGTGGTTTAGAACTCAGTGTAATCAAAACAGTAAAAGAACAATTAATTAAAACAGATTAATATTAGCAGTTATGAAACTCTTTTGTTTTTAAAGAAGCATCCCGGGTTGTTTGCTCACCTATTTTACTTAATTACATTACTGTAGACTTCCCCACTTTAGCAATAAACTCAAGAATTTTAATTAGTTTATTGACCGTTCCCTGTCTAATAAACCCTGATTAATTTAAACAACAAGCGCAATTCCTTGTTCAAGTCATTAATAAATTAATCGCATTATTAATAATTCCTATTGGAGACTGGTTAACCTATAGGTGAAAACTCACTTCTAGTCGTTGACCTGTTTTGACTTCTCTTGTCTAGAATCTTGCCTCAGCACTGCATTTTGACAAGAAACTACAAATATCACTTTAATAAATGGCCTAAATATTAAAGCGTAATAAGGAGGAGAATCAAAATATTGCTTGAACAGATTATATTAGAAAGTCTACGTAACACAGTTTAGTAAAATAAGCTTACTTCTCAACCCGGGAGCTAAGATTTTTACTCAGACATAATTATACAAACAGAGGTCGTAGGTACGACAGCCATTAAAACAAAATACAGTTAAAGAAAAGAGATAGCTCTCTGCATACGTATGGACTGGATGGAATTTTTGTGGAAGAAGTGAAATTTGGAAGTGAAGGTGAGAGATTCAGAGAGTAGAGTTTTTGTGTACCAGCGTGTCCTATTTTTGATGAAGTTGCAGAGTTTATATAGAGAAGAGGAAGAAGAAGAAATTAGAAGAAGATGAACGTGCGTGCAATTGGATTATCAAGATAAGGAGCTTGCAAGTTGATTAGCAGGATAAGATAAGGGAGGTAGATAGATTGGGGTTGCAGACGCGTTAATACTGTCGGCTTATCTTGCTGTCGGTAGGCGCGAAGGAAGAAGAAGATAAACAGCGGCGAATTCGCCGCGTTAAAATCTGTTTTTAGACGTGTCCGCCCGGCCGTCCGCATGCCCGTCCGCCTCGTTCTCACGCGGACGTCACTCGCGCCTTTGCCCTGTCCGCGTCTTCGTCCGCCTCGTTCTCACGCGGACGTCACTATCGACCGCGCCTCTGTCCGCCTAAACTACACGCGGACACAAGGGAGGTCAGCGCGGCTAACTACGACTTATTTTCTTCTACAAACTTCGACCGGCTCTAGATTCTTCGTTATAAGTCCGTTTTACTCGCCGTTTGTTGCGTTGGAAAGCTTGTGAAATAAACTATTTGATTCCAACACTTTTTCCTGTATTTGATACATAAAATATATCAGTCCATATCAAGACATAAATCTAAGGAAAAACATACGATAAGTGAGAAATATTATTCTCAAAGTGCATAAGTATAAGGTAAATTAAACCCTTAAATCTATGTATTTCTCACTTATCAAACTCCCCCACTTATCTTTTGCTTGTCCTCAAGCAAATCTTTCTGACATAATGTTTAAACAAGTTAAACAGACAATAATCAAGTAAGGAGAGCACAGAAGGTAATTGCCAATCTTTTCAGATTTTAAAGGGTACTAATAACATTAATTTTATTAGATATATTCTCTATTTCTGAGAATAACTCTGAAGTCCTACAAAAAAGAGAGAATACCATGAGAATTCTGCTTTTAACCCTGAGCCAATCCACCATTTTCTTTCACATTTCCTTGAACGACAAGGGGCATGAAGTAAAATCTTATTCCATTATACCTTTCAATGCCACATACTCATGATCCATAATGACGATTTTTTTTCATTTTAGTACCAATGCACAGATACTTCAATTTTGAAGTTCATTTTTCTTTCACCTCAGACTTTTCTCTCCACCCTTGTAGCGGTTTTGGGTCTACTATCCCAGATACCGAGTACCTTAGGTAGCCGGGTGATGAAGCACCCCTAAGAACTTAATAACCGAGTGGACGAGGCCTGTTTAGGATCAGAATATGCCTGTTTGGATCAGAGGAGTACCTTGCCTTGTTCTTTTTCCACCATTTCTTTCCAAATCAAATCCAGGCTCAAAGTCAAAACAAAATTCAAAATAATTTCCTCAGAATTTTTTTGAGTAAGGAGCAGAGTAATAATAATTTTTTTTGTGTACCCTTTAAACCTGTTAATACCAGCATTACTCCCTCTATGGCTCCTTCTTTGATTATTAATCACTTAACAAATTTAAACACAGTGTCGAAAAGAGAACTTAAGAGCAAGCTTTTGATTATTATCTCTCCCCCACACTTGAACCAAAGCAATGCCCTCATTGCATAGAAAGAATTAAAATAACAGGGCATGCAAATACCTGGGTAAGATCAAAAAGCATGGTAATAAGAGATATTTAAATTTAAAGAGCAAGTATGGATAGTGTACTCCCTAGATTTGCAGAATATGTAGAGTAGCTCCCCCACACTTGAGTTCAGCTGTCGGAATGTGTAAGATGTTCCTGTAATAATATTCTAAACAGCCAGAAGAACTCAAGTTAATTCTCCTCGTTCTCTCTTCTTTCTTTTTATTTCACTCTTTTTTTTTTATAAATAAAAGACAAAATAAACATAATACAGATTAAAAATAGATAGTAGGGTGCCTCCTACCAAGCCGCCCATCTTTAAGGTCTTTGGCTAGACCGTACCTCATGATTTAAGTTGTAACTGGTTCTTTGAAGAAGCGCAGAAGCTTCTTCGTTATCCAACGTGTTTCCCATATACAATTTGATACGAGCTCCATTGACTTTAAATGATCCACCCTTCTTATTGTCCAATTCCACCGCTCCATAAGGGAGGTAGATATTATTTTAAATGGTCCAGACCAGAAGGATTTTAACTTACCTGGGAAGAACTTTAGTCGGGAATTATAAAGGAGGACATAATCTCCCACTTTGAAGTCTCGCTTGGCAATCATCTTATCGTGCCAACGCTTGGTCTTCTCCTTATAAATCACTGCATTTTCATATGAGTTGTACCTTAGTTCTTCCAGTTCTGTCAACTGGAACTTTCTTCTTTCACCGGCTTTTTGTAGATCGAAGTTCAACACCTTTAGAGCCCAATAAGATTTATGCTCTAATTCCACAGGCAGGTGACATGCCTTCCCAAAAACTTTGTAGGGAGACACGCCGATAGGTGTTTTGAAGGCGGTACGGTATGCCCAGAGTGCATCATCCAATTTAATGGACCAATCCTTTCGAGAAGAGCTCACCGTCTTCTGCAGAATCCATTTCAGTTCTCTGTTTGTTATCTCTGCCTGACCATTCGTTTGAGGATGGTATGGTAGAGCAACCTTATGTCGGACTCCATATTTCTTCAGGAGAGCATCAAATTGGCGATTGCAGAAATGAGAACCACCATCACTGATTATTGCTCTTGGAACACCGAATCGACTGAAAATGTACTTCTTTATAAACTTCATCACAACTTTACCATCATTAGTAGAGCAAGCAAGGGCTTCCGCCCATTTAGAAACATAGTCTACTGCTACTAAGATGTATAAATTTCCAAATAAATTTGGGAAGGGTCCCATAAAATCAATCCCCCAAACATCAAATAATTCAACCTCTAGCATATTGTTTAAGGGAAGTTCATTACGGCGAGAAATATTACCTTGCCTTTGACACCGATCACAAGTAGATACAAAGCATGACAGTCTTTGTGAAGGGTGTTCCAATAGAAACCGGATTCAAGTACCTTTGCAGCTGTACGGGTTGCACCGTGATGTCCGCCGGTTTCTCTAGAATGGCAATGGAGAAGAATTTTCTGATTTCTGTCTCTGGGACACATCTCCTGATAATACCATCTGCACAGATTTTGAAAAGAAATGGATCATCCCATAAATAATGTTTGACAATAGAAAAGAACCTTTTTCTCTGCTGATAAGTCATATCAGCTGGGATGATCTTTGTAGCCAGATAATTTGCAATCGGCAAACCAAGGGTCTCTTGCCGTTTGAATTGTGAAAACTGCCTCGTCCGGGAAAAATTCATTGATGGGTCTGTCGTCTTCTGGTCCCTCCATTCTTGATAAGTGGTCAGCCACACATTCTGGATACCTCTCTTATCCCTTATCTCGATGTCGAATTCTTGTAAGAGAAGTATCCATCTTATCAACCTTGGTTTTGCATCTGCTTTGGCAAATAAATACTTGAGCAGAATGATCAGTATGAATAATGACCTTACTACCCAATAAATATGAACGAAATTTATCCAAAGCGAAGACGACTGCCAGTAATTCTTTTTCGGTGGTGGCATAATTTTTCTGAGCATCATTTAAAGTGCGGCTTGCATAATAAATTACTCTCAGAACCTTATCTAATTTCTGGCACAAACGCGCCCACCGCATAATCACTGGCGTCACACATAATTTCAAAGGTTGTGACCAGTCGGGTGATACAACAATAGGAGCAGAGACAAGTTTTTCTTTCAACAAATTAAAAGCTGCTAAACATTCATCAGAAAAATGAAATTTAGCATCTTTTGTCAGTAAAGTGCAGAGAGGCTTAGAAATCTTGGAAAAGTTTTTAATGAATCGTCTGTAAAAACCTGCATGTCCAAGAAAACTTCGGATACCTCTGACAGTAGTAGGAGGGGGAAGTTTTTCTATTACCTCATTTTAGCTCGGTCTACCTCAATACCTTTGGAAGACACGTTATGTCCTAGCACGATCCTTCACGAACCATGAAGTGACATTTCTCCCAGTTCAGGACTAGATTGTGTCTTCACACCTGGCCAAAATAAGATCAAGATTCTCCAGGCAAGTATCAAATGTCGAACCAAAAACAGAGAAGTCATCCATAAAGACTTCTATACATTTTTCAATGTAATCAGAGAAAATAGCCATCATGCACCGTTGAAAAGTAGCTGGTGCATTACATAATCCAAATGGCATTCTTTTATAAGCGTATGTTCCATAAGGACAGGTAAAAGTAGTTTTATCCTGGTCTTCTGGAGCAATTGGGATCTGAAAATATCCGGAATAGCCATCTAGAAAACAATAATAGTCCTGACCTGCTAACCTTTCCAGCATTTGGTCAATAAAAGGTAAGGGAAAGTGATCCTTACGTGTGGCGGTATTCAATTTCCTGTAGTCTATACAGACTCTCCAACCGGTAGTGGTGCGTTGAGGAATCAACTCACCTTTCTCGTTGGGAACTACAGTTATTCCGCCCTTCTTTGGCACCACCTGCACTGGGCTTACCCATTTGCTATCTGAAATTGGATAGATAATGCCAGCGTCAAGTAGTTTTATTACCTCTTTCTTGACCACCTCTTTAAGAACGGGGTTTAGACGCCTCTGTGGTTGTGCTAAAGCCCTGAAATCATCTTCCATGTAAATTCGATGAGAGCACAGAGATGGGCTTATTCCTTTGATATCCGCTATTGACCAACCGATAGCGGTTTTATGACGGCGTAGCACCCCTAAAAGTTCCTCCTCCTGCACATCTGTCAATTTAGAAGAAATGATAACTGGTAGATCAGATGGCTTTTTTAGAAAGGCGTATTTTAAATGAGGAGGAAGAGGTTTCATTTCGACTGTAGGTGCTTTTTCGATGGATGGCTTGGGTCTGTCTGCGTTTCGTTCTACTGGCTCAATTTTGGTCGGTAGGATTGGAAATATGGCTTATGTTTGTTTAACTCTTCAGCCATGAAAGCAATATCGGGATTTTCGTCCTCAGCTTCACAAGATGCCATAAGACATCTTTCCAGAATTGTTTCTTCATCTCTGCTGAGGAACGTCTCCTGTACTAAAGAGTCAATAGTGTCAATAGAAAAACAGTTTTGTGTAACAGAAGGATGCTTCATGTTCCTGGTCATGTCAAAAACTACCTGCTCATCATGAAGTCTTAAAATTATTTTTCCTCCTTCAACATCAATTAAAGTTCTCGCAGTTCTCATAAAAGGTCTACCTAAGATTAGTGGGACATCTTTATCTTCCTCAATGTCTATAACAATGAAATCAGCGGGGAAAATAAACTTGCCAACAGAAACCACTAAATCTTCAATTTTTCCTTCGGGGTGAATTATGGAACGATCAGCTAGTTGGAGCTGAACAGGAGTAGGAGAGCATTGACCTATGCCTAATTTCTTGAATATAGATAAAGGCATTAAATTAATGCTAGCTCCTAAATCACACAACCCGTTACCACAATTTATGTCTTCAATTGCACAAGGAATGATAGGGAGACCTGGATCTCCCAACTTTGGTGGTAGCTTCTTTAGGAGTACTGCAGATACTCTTTCGGTTAGTTTCACCGTGTCATTTTCCTGTAAAGATCGCCTGTTAGACAAGATATCTTTCATAAATTTTGCATAAATAGGCATTTGCGTTAAGGCATCAGAAAAAGGAATATTAATAGTTAATTTCTTAAAAATGTTAAGAAATTTTCCAAATTGATCGTCCAAATTCTTTTTCTTTAATCTGTCAGGAAATGGGATTGGAATATCATATGAAACCTGTGACGGTTTTATAGTAAGGGATTCAGGAGACTCCTTCTCCTTGGAAATTGTTACGTCTTCTTTGTCAGATTTTTGTTGATCAGATTTCTCCTCAGTTTCAGGGGCAGTGGATACCAGCTCTTTCCCGCTCCTTAGGGTTATTGATTTTGCATGTTCCCTGGGATTTGGATCCGTCTGGCTTGGGAGTGACCCTGCTGGTCTTTGAGCCAACTGTTGGGAAATCTGACCTATCTGTCTTTCCAAATTCGTGGTTATGGTAGCCTGATCAGCAACTTTGGCCTCTATCTCAGAAAATTTTGAATTCATCGTCTGACCTTGTTTCAGAAGCTGATTCATCATGCCTTTTAATTCGCCAATGTCTCCTTGTGAGTTGGTTGGCTGTTCCTGTTGTCGGTTGTACTGCGGTTGTCGGTTTTGGTTAAAACCTTGGTTGCTTGTCTGGTTGAATCCTTGGTTGCTCGTCTGGGGCTCATAATTCCTCCATGGTTGTTGGTTGCTCCTCCAATTGTTTTGGTTGTATGAGTTTTGATAAGGAACCCCTGGTCTGTTGTTAATTAAACTTACCTCTTCAAGGGTTCTGTTGCAACCTGAACCATCGCAGTTGGTGGTTTCATGAGCTCCTCCACAGTTTTCGCAACAGGGAGTCAGATATGGAGAAGTGGCCACTGCCTTTGCAGCTTTTTGTTGTGGTTGACTAAGCGTTAGTTTTTCCACAACTTTTGTGAGTGCAGCTAGTTGAGCAGACACATGATCCTGCGGGGGAATACTGTAGATACCGGTTTCTTTTTTACTTCACCTCTCCCCTTGTTTTTACACCATTGTCTGGTGCTGGCGGTCATCTGGTCTAGTAGATCAACTGCTTCTTCTCCGGTCATTTTCATAAAATTTCCTCCAGATGAGGAACTTAGCAACAATTTGTTAGAATCATTCAAGCCTCTAAAGAATGATAAACAAGCTCCTGGCTACTCATACCGTGATGTGGACATAATATCTGTAATTCTTTGAATCTATCCCACGAATCATAGAGAGATTCACCTGGTTCTTGACGAAGTTGGTGATTTCAGCAATTTTCTCTCTTGTTTTGGACGGGGGATAGTATTTCGCCAGAAATTTGTTTGCTAACTCAGCCCAACTGTGGATACTGCTGGGTTGTAAACTTCTCAACCACCTGGAGGCGCCATCTTTCAATGAATAGGGGAACAATTGCAGACGAATGCGTTCGTTCAGATTTCCTGTTTTGTTAAAAGTGTTACAAAAATCAAGAAATGCAGATATGTGGTGTGGAGCATCATCTGAATCTAGCCCACTGTATTGGCCCTGGTGGTAGAGTGTGGTAATGAAACTGGTTTTGAATTGCCAGGCGTCTAGTTCAGCCTGAGTGACCTGAGGAAGGATAATAGCAGAAGGCCTCCCTTCGACTGATGGTTGTTGGTATTCGCAAAGAGTTTGTCGAGTTGCCATCTCTACACGTTGTTGTCGTCTTTCTCTGTGAAGATATCTTTCAATCTCAGGCTCAAATTCGTTTTGAGGACTGCCTGCAGATCGAGTACGACGCATATATAGAAACAACTAAAGTGTTAATGTTAGGAGTTAGTATACTGGAAATTATAAGTTAGAGACAATGGAAATTAAGAGTTAAGGACAATGGAAATTAAGAGTCAGAGACAATGGAAATTAAGAGTTAAGGACAATGGAAATGAAATGTTAAGGACAAAAAAATTATAAGTTAGTAGTTAGAGACAATGGAAATTAATGACAGAAATTTTAAGTTAGTAAATATTACTGGAAATTTTAAGGTAATAAATACTGTACAGAATATTAAGGACAATGGAACGAAATAACAATAATATATGACAATAATATTAAGAAGTTAGAAGTTAGTAGTCCAAAGTCCGATGTCCGTAGTTAGATGTCCGAAGTCCGATAGTCCGATAGTAAACTCAATAAAATTAAGATCTGTCAGTTAACCGTGCCGGAGGTCCCCGGCAACGGCGCCAAAAACTTGTTGTAGAAATATGCGACTACTTCTTCAACCTAGGCAGTGTACCTAGTCGTTTTGCGGGATAGTGGATTTGTGGGGTGTCGAACTCTTGGGGACCTTGCTGTGGTTTAACTGATAGTGCAATTTTAATTGAGAATTCTAATTAGATACTGAACAGAAACTTATCATTTTTTTGAGAGAAATTGTGGTTTAGAACTCAGTGTAATCAAAACAGTAAAAAGAACAATTAATTAAAACAGATTAATATTAGCAGTTATGAAACTCTTTTGTTTTTAAAGAAGCATCCCGGGTTGTTTTGCTCACCTATTTTACTTAATTACATTATGTAGACTTCCCCACTTTAGCAATAAACTCAAGAATTTTAATTAGTTTATTGACCGTTCCCTGTCTAATAAACCCTGATTAATTTAAACAACAAGCGCAATTCCTTGTTCAAGTCATTAATAAATTAATCGCATTATTAATAATTCCTATTGGAGACTGGTCAACCTATAGGTGAAAACTCACTTCTAGTCGTTGACCTGTTTTGACTTCTCTTGTCTAGAATCTTGCCTCAGCACTGCATTTTGACAAGAAACTACAAATATCACTTTAATAAATGGCCTAAATATTAAAGCGTAATAAGGAGGAGAATCAAAATATTGCTTGAACAGATTATATTAGAAAGTCTACGTAACACAGTTTAGTAAAATAAGCTTACTTCTCAACCCGGGAGCTAAGATTTTTACTCAGACATAATTATACAAACAGAGGTCGTAGGTACGACAGCCATTAAAACAAAATACAGTTAAAGAAAAGAGATAGCTCTCTGCATACGTATGGACTGGATGGAATTTTTGTGGAAGAAGTGAAATTTGGAAGTGAAGGTGAGAGATTCAGAGAGTAGAGTTTTTGTGTACGAGCGTCTCCTATTTTTGATGAAGTTGCAGAGTTTATATAGAGAAGAGGAAGAAGAAGAAATTAGAAAAAGATGAACGTGCGTGCAAGTGGATTATCAAGATAAGGAGCTTGCAAGTTGATTAGCAGGATAAGATAAGGGAGGTAGATAGATTGGGGTTGCAGACGCGTTAATACTGTCGGCTTATCTTGCTGTCGGTAGGCGCGAAGGAAGAAGAGATAAACAGCGGCGAATTCGCCGCGTTAAAATCTGTTTTTAGACGTGTCCGCCCGGCCGTCCGCATGCCGTCCGCCTCGTTCTCACGCGGACGTCACTCGCGCCTTTGCCCTGTCCGCGTCTTCGTCCGCCTCGTTCTCACGCGGACGTCACTATCGACCGCGCCTCTGTCCGCCTAAACTACACGCGGACACAAGGGAGGTCAGCGCGGCTAACTACGACTTATTTTCTTCTACAAACTTCGACCGGCTCTAGATTCTTCGTTATAAGTCCGTTTACTCGCCATTTGTTTCGTTGGAAAGCTTGTGAAATAAACTATTTGATTCCAACACTTTTTCCTGTATTTGATACATAAAATATATCAGTCCATATCAAGACATAAATCTTAGGAAAAACGTACGATAAGTGAGAAATATTATTCTGAAAGTGCACAAGTATAAGGTAAATTAAACCCTTAAATATCTATGTATTTCTCACTTATCATATATATATATATATATAACAATTTTTACTTAACTTAAAGTTAATACCCAAAATATTTATCAACATTCTGCTATTAGATGTTAATTACTTAGTCTTCTCATATTTTTCCCAACCTAAAAAGTTTATTAACAGACTATACTTTAATTTTTGTCACATTAAAAACCTTATATTATAAGATAACTTATGAAAAATTCATAAACACAATTTTTAGACCCACTTACTCTTGTCTAAACATTCCCAAATTTAATATATACCAACTATGATATTTTAGACATATTATAAAATTTTCATTTCATAAAAATATCTTGAGTAATTATCTAAATAAATCCAAAATACTCAGAACTTACAAAAAATATAACTTACGTTTAATAACTCAAAACCCATATTACTTTACATCAAAATAAACTAGATTTTATAAGGAATCTATGACAAAAATTCCAAGTCAAAATACATTAAGGAAGGTCATTAAATAAATTCAACAAGTTAGGGTTTAATTCTGGAATTTATATAACTTAATATATTAATAATTTTCCACGTTTTAATCCCGGTGCATTAGTTTAAATGGTCATATTATCATTAACCGACACCTTGATTGTTGCAAGCCCACCAATGTACTAATCACCACAATAGAAATGTTATTCCAAATATAAAATATCTTATAGTTGATACTAACCCAAAACTCGACATATAATACCGATATCATTATATATATATATATGAAATACACTAATGTTATTCTAGCTAATCTTTACCAAGGTATTAGTATTATTTCATCCTTCATTTTAAACTCATATCTCCTCAAATTTTCGAGTGTGATAATAACTTGTTTTTTTTATTATCTTATTTGTCATTTTATGATCATGATATGCAACTATATTATTAGGCTAAAGTTTCTCTCTTTATACATATATCTATATATTTTTGTATTGTTTTATCTATTCATCTCCTCCATATTCTAACTCTTTTCATATTAATGTTAATTCAACACTCTACCAAATTATACATTCATCAATTAGTGAGTTTCAATTTATGAACTCAACTGCCAAATTCTTTATTCTCATATTACTAGTTTATTATTGTTTCATCTTATTTTCTTAAGCTTAGTTGTATATATGTATATATATTTTAAATCCTAAAATTATCAACCTACTTCACTACTTAATAATTAATTACCTACACTCTATCCATATATTCCCTTTTTGTTTTACAATCTACTTCACCCTCGAACTTAGGGATTTATGGACCCATTTTTAACTTACTAATGTTTACTATATAAAATAGCAATCAAATTTATTCATCAATCTAACCACCTAATGTTTTTTTTTGTTTTTAACCACCTAATATTCTACTCCCATATTAATTTGGTTTTTACGCAATTCCTTTTATTTACATTGTGTAACCACTTGATAACTAATTATTAAGTACTCCTTTAATCTCTCCCACTAGCCACAATATTTGATTTCAAAATATTAATTTTCCAACAACTTAACTATTTATTCTCGGTTTGTTATTCTATCTCTTAATTTATTCTATATTATTACACTTAATTATACATATATTTATCTTTCTCAATATATATACATATATACATTTCTATCATCAATCATTAACCTTCTCAACTATTTAGTAATTTCCAAATTACTCTATGTAAATCATTTCCCTCCTTCTATCAAACCCTATTTCACATATTTTAAATCCTAAATCCACAACTCATTTTAACCAATTTATTAAACCATTGTTAGGTACTCTTTTATTTCTCGCTTCTTTTAACAAATCAACCATTTATTGATTTAGTAAATTTAATCGTTAACATAATTAACTTTAGTTTAGCATTTTATTGGTTTAACTTCATATGTATATTTATATTTTCGTCTTGAATCCAAAATGCTAACTTCAATAATTTAACTAACAAGATTTTACCCAAATTAACTCCAGGTACCAAACCATAAAATGCTTAACCTACCCCACAAATAATAGCAATTTATGTTCTAGTACTTTTTACCCACCTTATCACATGATAATTATTCATAAATCTAATTAACCATGTATATTTTTACTGCTTATATGCTAATCCTTTGTTTTACTGTTGCAACAGAGGAAAATTAACTCCTATATATAATATATATATATATATATATATATATATATATATATATATATATATATATATATATATATATATATCGCTAAAGAGCAGAAGATAAGCAAAGTATATTACCGGGCCTGAATGAATTCATTTTTCAGCTTTTCTTCAATCTGGTGTGTGTTCTGGAAAGAACTGGTTTCAGTCTCATTTGAAATCTGGTGCGTGAAAGCAGCAGCCTCAACGATTTATCACTCAGCGAGAAGAGAATGAAGTCTGTGCAGAGCATGTATGTCCAATTCGAGAAATGAAAAGCTTTCAGCCCTTCCTTCAATCCAGTGTACGTCAGCAATTCTAGTCACTTATAACTTTAAAAACGCAGATGCAAGCAGACAATGATGAGATGCCGATTGCTTCCCATCGTGAAGAGAATGGGGACTGGCATAGAGCCTGTGTTGATCGGTACAAGAACAGAATGAATATTGGTGATTTGTACGTTCTGGTTCAGGATGTGCACTGCTTCGGTGCTTTATTGGTGGAGATGTGCAAACACAGGGAAGGAATGAAGATAGGCCCGGAAAAATGAGTGTTATTCTGCTAGCTGGTGTTAGAGCTAGATTCCAGTGATTGGACACCAGAAAAGAATGAAGAGAGGAGCGGAAGTCATGAGGAAAGTGAAGAGCATGTAGACGCTGCCTATTTGTTTTCAGTTCAGCTTCTAAGGTCAAGAAGAAGAAGAGTAACACCAATTATGTAAGTGCGAGGAATGAAGAAAAAGAAGAGCAGGCGTTTGAATTTTCCTTTGCTCGTTTGAGTGTGAAGAGGGCAGAAAGAAAGGAATGGGAAGGGTAGTAACGAGCGTGAAAAAAAGTGGAATAAAATAAAATGAGAGGTGTTTCTATATTTTTTTTTACCCGTTGAATAATATATCCATGAATGAAGAGAAATGGAGGGATGGGTTGACACGTTTTTTTTTTGTTTTATTTATAACATGAGTGAAGGAAAAATGAAGTGAATTGGAGGAAATTAAATGTTCACAATAAACTAGCTTGTCGGATAAACTCTCAAGCTTTCTCATAATAATTTATATTATCTTTTCATGTAATAATATATATTACATGTTACACCAATTTTTATTGTATAGTTTACTCCTTTTAAATGATCCCCTTAATTTAGAATTTCATGTTAGGTTTGATACATCTTTTATACCATATATTTATTTTTATAAATATAATTGAGGTTCATCGAAACCTTAATTCATGTAAATATTTACTTAATCCATTATTGCAACATGTTAGCCTTATATAATTAGACCTTAATTATTTTTATAATTATTAGGGGTATTTCAACTATGATTTTATATTGACTTTTATGATCCAAATCAATGTTCCATATATTTCTAAAATCTTTATAATATAATTGGAGTGTCTCAAAATTTTCCCACAATTACTTGACTCATAAATCTTTATTAAATTCATAATACCGTTTAATAATTTAGTTTTAATTATATTATTTAGGGTTTAATAAAATAAATCCCCTAAATTAATTTTCATAATACCATATAATAATTCAGTGTTTAATATAAATTAATTTAGGGGTATTTCACCGTTCGCTAAAAGCGATTATGCACTTTATTGCAATTATTCGATACATTCGTTTGGGCAACTGTTGCTTGTGAAATGTAGTGACTGTATTGGTTGGATGGATGACTACGTGTTTTCGCATGATTGTTACAGTATTACTTATATCTGTAAACTAGTAAATCATGTAACCAATCTCATATCAAAATGGTTAAAATGACTAAGTGACCTATAGGGTCTGAATGCAAGCCTGGCATACTCTGCGTTTATCGCTGAGCTTCACAACATAGTGCAGGTTGCTGATCATCGTTGAAGCTGAAGTGCGGGACCTGGGTAGTTAGGGTTTTTTTTTAACTACCGCACATGAAATTCACTTGTATAGTTATGTTGGGCTTCGGATTGTAAGATGGTACTGTTGTATATAATCAAGGATGGGTAGACACTCACTTGTCTTCGGTTATGTTTATGGACTTAGTATGATGTATAGGATTTATCTCGTTATCACTGCGGTTTAGTAGAATTTTTTTTCTATTGTTGTATTTAGTTTCTGCTTCATTACTCTCATGGGCGTAATGGCAGGTGACACCCGAGTGAGAATTAATATTATTGTTTGTACTTCCGTTGTAAGACATTTTTAATTATGCTACATGAGGGATTATTACATGATTATCGAGAGGGGTGTTACAGTAAATACATATGAACATGGTGCGCAGCAAGCGACCAATGTATCGCAATGAGCACACAATGATATGGGGATGTTAATTAAGAGATGGTAGACAGACCGGGCAACAAGCCAGGAGTCTGCACCAAGTGATGAAACACCTCACAAAAGAGGCAATGCTCATTCCTATTGCATTTGCATAAGGAACTGAAAGTGTATCTTTGGAGGATCACATTGATAAGTGAAGTAATAACTTCGGGACAAGAATACCCAACTAATGAACAACCAACCGTATTGGATACGGTAGGTATACAAACACATCAATGAACATGGCACAAGCAGTTAAGCGGAAGCTTAGAAACAAACCGTGCGGCCTTTGGCCAAAGAAGCACTAAGGGTGTTGGACACACCAACAATTACAAGATGTGAATTCCACCGGAATAAAAGCGGTAGGAAACCTATGAACATTTAGAGGACCAATGCATAGAAAATGCAAGGTCATACAAGTAAAGAACACTTCACTGAACCAGATAAGTGGGCATAATTCAGACACCACTAATAATCGGGAAGCACTACATTCTAAGTAGTTGCTCAACCTCAACCGATAATAAGTAGGAAGGAATTTAGTGAATAATCATAGAAGTACACAACAGTATGTACAATGGATCTCCAAGAGCTGGATAGAAAATCCGAAGCTTATTGAGTTCGCGTACGGTAAGAAATACCACGCTTGATTGATAAACCTTATTCCTAAGATAAAAAGGGATAAAAGGGTAATGTATAACACATTAAGAATAACGGGAAAGGTGAACAAACCCCGAGTTATCAGGGTCACGCAGTAGAAGCTAGTGGGCCCAAAATTCTAAGGTTTTGAAATACCTCAAACCTTAGTATGTTGTTTAAACATTTAAATATGGTATATTAAGACTAAAAATAGTCTTAGAAACATTAGTAAACAATTTAAACCGTAGGAAACACAATAAATACCTTAAAGTCAATATGGGCAAAAATGTGCTCTAAGCTTGGGATAAGCTTGGTTAAGACCTAATGAGCTTACCAAGACCTTATTTATATATTAATGAACATATTAAACCAATTACCAAAGAAAACCAAGCTTGAAAACAAGTTAAAACACAAAATGTGCTTTAAGGAGTCTTCAAGCACGTTTTTGAAAAATTGTCTTGTAAATGAGTTTTGAATGGCTAAATGTCCATCATTACTCTTTAATTAACATGTGTACTACGTAGTATCACATTAGGAAGTCTAAATCAATGGGAAATCAAAAATTTCACAACTATGTGCCTTGTTTTTGTGAATAGTAACTAAATAAGCTAGTTTATAACATATGTCATTATAAGTGTGACAATTGGTCAACAAAGACTAAAATACCCCTTAGTATAATATGGGGGCCGGTTTTCTTGGTGACTCACCACACTTAAACAAAAAAATAAGCTAAGTAAAGTAATAAAGTAGAAAACACTATTTACTTTACTACTTAAGTATCAAAACTAGTTAAGTCTTCTTCATTCTCTCATTTCCCTTGTTCCCACCATCTTCTACCTTCCTTCTTTCTCTCATTTCCGATTTTGCAACAGCACCACCACCATCATTCTTCATCTTCAATCACTTGTAATTCCTAGCTCACTTTGCCAAATCAAAAACTAAGACCACCATTCCCTTTGTCTTGCCAAGCTCTTCAACTTCACCCTTTCAAAATTCCAAGAGCTCCATTTCGGTGCCAAGAGGAATCTCCATGGGAGGAGCTTGAGCTCACCTTTTTACATTTTATTGTTCTCCTTTGCTTCAAGGTAAGGAAACTCAAATAAAAACTCTATTTCCTTCATGTTTGTATGTTGTCCGAAAAACACCATTAATGGTGCTTTTATCTTGCTTGTTCTTGCTTCATTTGAATCTTCTAAGGGCTTGGTGGAGTCCTCTCTTGCTACATATCCAAACTCTCCTTTATATCCAAGGTAAAACAATCACCTAAATGTTCTAAGACAATATATGTATTTAGGGTTTACAATGAGATGAAGCTTAAAGCTTGAATACTCATTATATTGTTTGTATATTATTTAGGAGTTTGACAAGCAATCAAACATTTACCGATTTTAATCAAGGAAACAAGAAAGAAGTTTGTGAGGAAAAGAGGTAAATGTGCTAACATAATGTAGTTTAAAGTCTTAGGAGAAATGAGCTTATGTTGCTTATTAAAATGATCTAAGGAGCCAATGGTGAATGACTTAGTAAAGTGTTCTCAAGGAGACTAGTAAAAGGGCATATGTGTTGTTGAGTGTATTTGCAGGTCAAAGGCAAATATATTGTGGAAATTCAGTGTTTAAGGTTTATGCATCTTAAGGGCCTAAGAGCCATGTTATTTAAGGGCCTAAGTGCCAAGCAATTTAAATTATGCACTATATTGTGATGTAGTGTTAAATGAGTGAATTTTTGTGTACAAGAATGTTCTTGATAGATCTAAGTGTTCTTGAATGTTTAATGGTGAAAACAATGTGTTTTGGCTTAGTAAAGTTCTAGGAGAACCCATGTCGAAATTTAGATAACGTATAAGAAGTGTTAGGTGTTTAAAATGAGTTTTGATGAGTTAGGAAGTGTTTAGAATGGTTAAGTGTGCTACTAGTGAAAGAAACATGCATTAAGGTATTCTAAGATGTAAAAAGGACTTAGGCAATGTTTTAGAGGATTTAGAATGCAAATGAGTGTTTTGGGATACTTCAAGATCATGGTGAGATTGTGTAGGACTTGTGCAATGTTGGTGAATAAGGAAGAAGTGATTTGTTGCATGGAGGAGCTATAAACTTGTAGAGATATTCAAGGAGTTTGATTAGGAAGAAAAGATGCTTGGGAGATGATGTTGTAGTGGTGAGAAAACATTTGGGAATAGTGGAAGTTATAGGTATGAAACACCACATAGAAACTTAGTGAAAAACATTACAAGTGTAAACCTTTTTATAAGAATTTGTGTAATGCTTGAGGAGGATTTTTAGTGAATGATTTAAGGAGTTTAATGGAGGTATTGAGGTGTGTTTGAAGTGCCCAAATAAGGTTAGAACATACTAGGATATATGTGGGAAGTTTGGAGTTAAAAAGGACAATTAAAAACAAGGGTCTGGAGCAGACCGACCTTGGGGACCGGACCTGCAAGGTCGGTCGAGCCCAGTTTACCCTGCGAGAAATGGTCTCTGGAATGGACCGACCTTGGGGACCGGACTTGCAAGGTCGTTCGGGCATGGATTTTTAGTACGGAATGAGTCTCTGGAATAGACCGACCTTGGGACCGGACTTACAAGGTCGGTCATGCCTAAATCTTTGTACGTGATTCTCGAGAATCGACCGATCTTGCGACCGAACTTGCCAAGATCGGTCGGGCCTGTTTTCAAAGGGGAAAAACTCTCGGGAATAGACCGACCTTGTGGACCGAACTTGCAAGGTCGGTCGGAGTAGAATTTTTGACGGTAATGTGTTCTGGAATGGACCGACGGTAAGGTCGGTCGGACCAAAACTTGTAAAAAAAAACAACAAACAAAGTATGGCTTAAGTAGTTAACCCTAGGGGTATGATGAAGGTAATCAAGGATAAGTTTGGGGATTAAAACATGTCATATAACCATGTAAAATGTTTAGTAAAATTCGAAGTTAAGTAAGTAAATTGACCGACGTTATTAATCATGTATAGGAGTGACCTACGGTGGAAACCAGTCGAAGCAAGGACCAAGGTATGGTTTTCTTGCAGTCTGTTGCCTACCGGTTTACACCGGCTTGTGTGTTGTTTGTTTTTCTGTGTGTTTATGACCTTGTAAGACTTAAGTCATGTAATGAGTTTACAGTTGTTCATATTATTGTATTTTAAGTGTGACTCATACCCCTAGTGTGTCACTAACAAGACTTAACCACATGCTGTGATTTGTTATCGAGTTCCAACAGTGAACTTCTAATGAGTGTTAACTGGGGGTGAGGAATCCGGTTGTCCGGTCACGCGTGTAAGTATAAGAGTAGATATCTATATCAGATTCGACTCTTATGATGTTAAGATTGTTCTCCTTTATTTGGCGTTCGATCTCCCGCTAGCTTCTTCCAAAGCTTACCTATTCTGACTTATGATCGGTTTAGTGGGAACATGTGTTTGTGTGGTGTGTTCGGGTCACAATATCCAAACCATCTGTGACTTAAGTTACTCGTTCGGCTAACAGAACGGTAATGAGTGGTGTAACAAGCTTAACATGAGGGTGAACCATTCTCTAGGCTTCTTATGTTGTTTAACCTTCTTGGTTTGTTGTTGTGGAAAGTGTATTCACTATGTATGTGATATTGTGCTATGCAATATTGTTGCTATGCCATATGTATATGTTTATGTGTTAAAATGAATGCCATGTCATCATGACAATTAGTTGCGCGTATCCCGGTAGCCGATGGGCTGCGCGTTAACCATACCAGCCAAGGGTTGCTGACCCCCTCGGGGGCTCCATATTTTTACTGCAGGATGAGGATCGAGGAAGCTGAATGGCTATAGATTCTAGGCTGCAGAAATACTTTTGGTTATTTTGGATGTTGAGCCCGGGATGCGCCTGTGCTCCCGTGGCGTTATATTTTGGTACTGTTTGTGTTACAGTGACGGTCGTTTACAGTTGACAGTGGAGTTATGTGTACAGTTTACAGTGACGGTTGTATTAAATACTCGGTATGTTGGTTATGTATATATGGTTGTTGTTACCTAATGCTCGGGAGTCTGATCATCAGACCGGTACACTTGTATTTATTTTGCCTAGTTAACCACGTGGGTGGTTAACGACGTTGTAGCACCGAATCGTTTAGTTATTGTTTAGTTGTTTTTCCGCTGCGATTTAGTTATTGTTAAGTGATTAGTAGGGGTGTTACAAAAAGTCTGATGACTAGAATACCGAGCTTAGGAATATACCGAGTTAGGAAACCTAACCACAGTTACCTAAGTGAGCAGTTGTGTGAAGGTTAACCACTAACTAAGTGTGGAGATACCTTGTTGTCAGGAAGATGTTACAATCGTTGGAACCAATAAGTGTGCAAGCACAATGCTAATGAATGTTCGTGTGAATTCAGATGTCAGGTCGACCACGAGGTCGAGGCCGCGGGCGCGGCATTGGTGATACGGGAACCAGGGGAGAACCCTACGGCACAAGTCATGGCCGATGCTGTAGCGGCCGCCGTAGCCCAGATGGTCCCACAATTAGTAGCTGCAATTCAGCAGGGGCAACAGCCCGAAGTTCAACCACCACCGCCACCGCTCCGAGAGACCAACTGGGTCAAGGCGTTGGTAGATTTGAGACCCCCGTCGTTTCATGGGGAGACCGACCCTCGTAAGCTGGAGGCGTACATCTCCGAGTTGGAGACCGCCTACGAGACCTTGGATGTGCCTGCTGGGGCCAAGGTCCGTCTTGCCACTTACTACCTGAAGGGTTCGGCACAAAGTTGGTGGAAGCTTGTGAGAGAGGACCGGATGGCGGATCCTCAGTTTGGTTGGAGAGAGTATACGGTTCTGCTGCGAGCCAAATATTATCCTGTGCATGTGCAAGAGGCCAAGCGCCTAGAGCTGGATAGTCTGAGGCAGGGGGATAAGATGTCGGTTGACAATTACTACACCACTTTCACCGGCCTTATCCACCTGTTACCGGACCTGGGATACTTAACCGGGTGCTGGTAAACCGTTTCTACAACGGTCTCAGCCACCGTCTTCGCTATGGGATGGGGCCAGCTGAGTATACTACCTTGTAGGTAATTAGAATACAGTGTGATGTGAATAAGTGTAATCCATAAGTGAGTATTAATGTGAGTTTGTGAGTGTTTTACGGGGCATGACTAACATCCTAAATCCAGGAGTGCTATCATGCCGCTGCTAAGGTTGAGATTATCGTCCGACTGAGGGACGAGGAGAATGCGCACAAGCGCAAGGCCACGAGCGAGGGCCAGTGTCCGCAGGGGTACGGGGGAGGAAAGAAGAAGAAGAAGCCTTACCCCCAGCCCCAGAAGAGTCAGCACCAGGGTGACAAGGGCCAAGCCCAGACCACCACAGCTGAGGAGCCACTGAAGCTCACATACGCATATGCGGCGAAACCCCTATGCTCTTACCCGCCTAAGGGTAATTATTTAATCATACGTGTCAAGTTGAAGTGTATGTTATTAACTTATGAAGTAAGTATTGATTGTGTACTGCGATAGCAGCTAGCGCGGGTTCTGGACCGGAGCGCCACTACTACTGTAAGTGGTGTAACGGAGACCACACCGGCAAGGACTGAAAGGAAATGACGTGCAGTGTCGCTACTGCGAGAAGTGGGGCCACCGTGACTATGAGTGTTACCGGAACCCAACAGCAGAGTCAACAAGCACAAGGGGCAGTGGAAGGGTAAGGCCACAGCGACCATCGATGGCCTGAAGTCGGCTAACCAGCCACCCACAGATCAGAGGAACACTGATTCCCAGAAGGGGAAAGGGTCGGGACCTAGCAAGACTGCCCTGAATGTGGTGGACCGGTCTGAGGCGCCAGGGCCCTCTACTAGACCAGGTACCGCCTAAACTGTTGAGTGAAAAAAGTGATTGCATACCGCATTTCATGCATGTGTGTTAGTGAGTCCAAGTGTACTACCATGTGAGTAAAGAATTAGAGTATAATGTGAAAGTCACCTAAAATAGGTAATTTGGAAATCTAGGAACCTTCAATATTTGTTATCCAATCCCACCCACCCCAAACCCTGAGAAAAACCACCATCAACATCACCGGCTTTCCAATGGAGCAATGTCAGGTTATCCAGCCAGGTATGATACTCTTAAATGGATACCTGACACCTGAAGCACAAATCCACATTATTCGACGATGAAACAAACTTGGAGCAGCACCTTGAGGTTTCTACACACCCGAATACCCGAGTGGATCGAGAATGAAATTGAAGATGATGTGCATGGGTAAGGACTAGAATCCTTACACCAAGACATATCAAGAAGTGCGAGCTGAAGATGGAGCAACGGTACCGATGATACCTGAGGAGTTCCTAGCGGTCGTTAACCACGCCGTGGGGAATTGCTCAGAAGTTGAATTGGATCAATTCAATACCAAGTGTTAAGGTGGACTTATGTATTGTGAACTTCTACCAGAAAGGTGGACGGTTGGTTTACACCAAGATAAGGACGAGTCACCCGAGTCTCTAAGTAAGGGAGTACCCGTGGTGTCTTGGTCCATTGGTGATACCGCAGTGTTTTATATGGCGAGCAGAAGCGTGCTGATCTCGCAAAGAAGTTAGTGTTGAAATCAGGAGATGTGCTAATCATGGGTGGGCAGTCAAGGATGCTATATCATGGCATCAGGAAGATCAAACTGAATACCGCACCATCGGCAGTGATCAATGCCACACACATGAAACCCGGACGTTTGAATTTGACCTTCAGACAGTTTTAAAGCCTTGTATAATTATGTAATGTGTTAAGCCAGTTGTATATTAAGAATGCTATATCTAGCTAAGTTTACAATGTAATCGACTTGTGATGTGAAGGGAGTGTTAATCAATAAAGTGGAGTTGTTCGAAGTATATCAACCGTGTTGTTACCAAATACTTATAAGTTGCCAATGAATTAGGCTGTGCACTCGGAACGGGAGGTATACTGGGCGTTTGTAATGAGGCAGAAGCCGGCAAGAGCGGCACAATCCTCACCGGTACCTTTCCAGTCAATGGCGTGGACGCTTCGATCTTGTTCGACTCCGGAGCCTCACATACATTTATCTCGCTATCTTTTGCGAAGAGGCTGGGGTTAGACGGTGAAGAGATGCCAGACTTCCTAGTCACTCTCCCGTCGAAAGAGCGGATCAGGTGTACCCGCTATCACCGAGATGCTGTTGTACGAATTCGTGGTGAAGAGTTTCCGATCGACTTGATAGAGTTCGACGGACTTGGTTTTGATGTGATTGTCGGGATGAACTGGTTGGAGCGGTACAAGGGCAGAATCCTATGTGCCGAGCATCGTCTGCTTCTTCGGAGTCCGTCTGGGGTTACAATATCTTACCGCCAGAGGCCCAGGGAGCCTTCGACTCAGATCATCACCGCCATGGCCATGTATCGTGAACTACGACGAGGGAATGATGTATACCTCTGCTATGTCCAGGACATAGAGAGAGATCCAGAGTTTAGCCCAGATGTGCCGGTAGTGTCGGAGTTTCCTGATGTATTTCCTAAGGAACTGCCGGGCATGCCGCCAGCACGGGAAGTTGAGTTTGAAATTGATTTGGTTCCGGGCACAGGACCAATTGCGAAGGCGCCCTATCGTATGGCTCCAGCAGATGACAGAGCTCAAGGAGCAGCTGAGAGACCTACTCGACAAGGGATTTATCCGCCCTAGCGTTTCACCATGGGGAGCACCGGTCCTCTTCGTGAAGAAGAAGGACGGTAGCCTCCGCCTTTGTATTGATTATCGAGAACTTAATGCAGTTACGGTGAAGACCGTTATCCTTTACCACGCATTGACGACTTATTTGATCAGTTGAGAGGAGCATCAGTGTTCTCCAAGATAGATTTACGATCCGGATACCATCAGATTGCCATCCGTGAGTGTGACATAGAGAAGACCGCTTTCAGAACAAGATATGGACATTATGAGTTTACGGTTATGCCGTTTGGTTTATCCAATGCACCAGCTAAGTTCATGGACTTAATGAACCGCTTGTTCCAAGATCAGTTGGACAAGTCAGTGGTAGTCTTCATCGACGATATTCTTGTGTACTCGAAATCGAGAGGTGAGCATGAAAGCCACCTGAGAAATGTGTTACAACATTGAGAAAGAATCAGTTGTATGCGAAATTTTCAAAGTGTGAGTTTTGGTTGAACCAAGTATCCTTTCTTGGACATGTGATTTCTGAGGCCGGGATCGCTGTTGATCCGGCAAAGATAGATGCAGTGCGCACCTGGCCTAGGCCGAAGACAGTTACCGACATCCGGAGCTTCCTCGGTCTGGCAGTTATTATAGGAGGTTTGTGAAGGACTTCTCCAGTGTCTCGAAGCCGATGACTTCCTTGATGAAGAAGGATGCTCCATTCGAGTGGACAGATGACTGCGAGAGTTCTTTTCAGAGTCTCAAGGATGCTCTGACATCTGCACCAGTCCTGACTATACCAGACGGTCCAGATGGTTTTGAGGTCTATTGGACGCATCAGGCAGAGGTATGGGTTGTGTGTTGATGCAACACGGGAAGGTCGTAGCATACGCCTCCCGACAGCTGAAGAAGCATGAAGAGAACTACCCTACCCACGATTTAGAACTGGGTGCCATTGTCTTCGCATTGAAGATATGGCGACATTATTTGTATGGGGTAAGTGTGACAATTTATTCTGACCACAAAAGTTTAAAGTACTTGTTCACTCAGAAGGAGTTGAACATGAGACAAAGAAGGTGGGTCGAGTTTCTAAACGACTACGACATTAATCTACAGTATAAAGAGGGTAAGGCAAATGTGGTAGCTGACGCATTGAGTCGCCGAGCACACTCTCTCCATTCGCTAGTCTCTCATTCTAGCTTGGTTGAAGAGGTGCGGAGTGCTCAGATGACGGATCAGTATATGTTAGAGATCAGGCAGAAGCTTATTGATGGCACATTCGAGGGTCAGAAGTACGACTTCCGACTCCACGATGATGACCTGATTAGGCTCAATGGCCGACTGTGTATTCCGAGGAGTAGCGCTGAACTGAAGGAGCGCATACTGAGTGAATCCCACTGTTCTACGACTTCGATTCACCCCAGAGCTTCAAAGATGTACAAGGGTATGAAACGTTATTTTTGGTGGACTGGAATGAAAAAGGATGTAAATGATTATGTATTGAGGTGTCTCACTTGCCAAAGGTCAAGTTTGAGCACCGACGGCCTGGTGGTATGGTACAGCCAATGCCAGTGCCTGAGTGGAAGTTCCATGACATTTCTATGGACTTCGTAGTAGGGCTTCCGCCTACAAGGGGAGGTCTGAATATGATTTGGGTTGTTGTTGACCGACTGACCAAGGTGGCTCGATTCATTCCGATGAAGGACACTTGGAAAGTGGCAAACTTGCAAAGCTCTTTGATAGAGAGATTGTTCGGCACCATGGGGTACCGAAAACAATTGTGTCTGACAGGGATACCAGATTCCTCTCGGTACTGGAAATCCACACGGGAAGCGCTGGTACCGAGCTGAAACTAGTACGGCGTTCCACCCACAGACTGATGGTCAGAGTGAGCGCACCATCCAGACACTTGAGGATATGTTACGTGCATGTGCACTTGTTTTCAGACCAGCTGGATTGATAAGTTACATCTGATGAGTTTAGTTACAACAACAGTTACCATGCTTCGATCAAGATGTCTCCCTTCCAGGCTTTGTACGGTAGACCATGCCGCACGCCATTATGCTGGGATGAGTCGAGTGAGACGGTCATTATAGGACCAGAGTATCTGAACAAGTTCAAGCAGAAGTATGCCAAATCCGGGCTAACATGAAGGCAGCTCAGGATAGGCAGAAATCGTACGCCGATGTGCGCAGACGTGACCTGGAGTTCGCCGTGGGCGATCAGGTATTTCTTAGGGTATCCCCCATGAAGGGAGTATTTCGTTTTGGCCAGAAAGGCAAGTTGAGCCCAAATATGTGGGGCCTTATGTTGTGACGGAGCGGATCGGCCCGGTAGCTTACAGACTTGATTTACCCGCCGAGCTGGGCAAGGTACATGATGTATTTCATGTGTCCCAGTTGAAGAAATATATGTCTCATCCGTCTCATGTGCTTCAGCCTGAAAGGCTAACCTTAGAGCCGACCATGCGATCAGTGGAGACTCCGGTACGGATTCTGGATACTAAGACTCGAGACACTCGCCATAAGTCTGTGAGACTGGTGAAGGTTCTCTGGTCTAACCAGGACGTCGAGGAGGCCACTTGGGAGCTGAAAGATAAGATGAAGGCGAAGTACCCGTCATTGTTTACTTCTTAGTATTTGTATGTATAGGGTACGGGGCGTACCCCTATTTTAAGGGGGGTAGAGCCGTTTCGGTTATGTGTGTACGACGTGTATTTAAATACATCGTCTATGTTGTTGTTATGTTACAGACCGTTGTGTCTGAATGATGTTATGTTATTTGGACCTTGTGTCCGATGTTATGTAAGTATGTTGTTAATGTTGTTATGGAAGTATTGTTTATATGTATTCCCGTGTTCTAATATTTAGGATATGTGGAAGTATGAACTTTGGGGACAAAGTTCTTTTAAGGGGGGTAGATTGAAATACCCCAAACCTTAGTATGTTGTTTAAACATTTAAATATGGTATATTAAGACTAAAAAGAGTCTTAGAAACATTAGTAAACAATTTAAACCGTAGGAAACACAATAAATACCTTAAAGTCAATAGGGCAAAAATGTGCTCTAAGCTTGGGATAAGCTTGGTTAAGACCTAATGAGCTTACCAAGACCTTATTTATATTAATGAACATATTAAACCAATTACCAAAGAAAACCAAGCTTGAAAACAAGTTAAAACACAAATGTGCTTTAAGGAGTCTTAAAGCACGTTTTTGAAAAATTGTCTTGTAAATGAGTTTTGAATGGCTAAATGTCCATCATTACTCTTTAATTAACATGTGTACTAGTATCACATTAGGAAGTCTAAATCAATGGGAAATCAAAAATTTCACAACTATGTGCCTTGTTTTTGTGAATAGTAACTAAATAAGCTAGTTTATAACATATGTCATTATAAGTGTGACAATTGGTCAACAAAGACTAAAATACCCCTTAGTATAATAGGGGGCCGGTTTTCTTGGTGACTCACCACACTAAACAAAAAATAAGCTAAGTAAAGTAATAAAGTAGAAAACACTATTTACTTTACTACTTAGTATCAAAACTAGTTAAGTCTTCTTCATTCTCTCATTTCCCTTGTTCCCCACCATCTCTACCTTCCTTCTTTCTCTCATTTCCGATTTTGCAACAGCACCACCACCATCATTCTTCATCTTCAATCACTTGTAATTCCTAGCTCACTTTGCCAAATCAAAAACTAAGACCACCATTCCTTTGTCTTGCAAGCTCTTCAACTTCACCTCTTCAAAATTCCAAGAGCTCCATTTCGGTGCCAAGAGGAATCTCCATGGGAGGAGCTTGAGCTCACTTTTACATTTATTGTTCTCCTTTGCTTCAAGGTAAGGAAACTCAAATAAAAACTCCATTTCCTTCATGTTTGTATGTTGTCCGAAAAACACCATAATGGTGCTTTTATCTTGCTTGTTCTAGCTTCATTTGAATCTTCTAAGGGCTTGGTGGAGTCCTCTCTTGCTACATATCCAAACTCTCCTTTATATCCAAGGTAAAACAATCACCTAAATGTTCTAAGACAATATATGTATTTAGGGTTTACAATGAGATGAAGCTTAAAGCTTGAATACTCATTATATTGTTTGTATATTATTTAGGAGTTGACAAGCAATCAAACATCCTTACCGATTTTAATCAAGGAAACAAGAAAGAAGTTTGTGAGGAAAAGAGGTAAATGTGCTAACCTAATGTAGTTTAAAGTCTTAGGAGAAATGAGCTTATGTTGCTTATTAAAATGATCTAAGGAGCCAATGGTGAATGACTTAGTAAAATGTTCTCAAGGAGACTAGTAAAGGGCATATGTGTTGTTGAGTGTATTTGCAGGTCAAAGGCAAATATATTGTGGAAATTCAGTGTTTAAGGTTTATGCATCTTAAGGGCCTAAGAGCCATGTTATTTAAGGGCCTAAGTGCCAAGCAATTTAAATTATGCACTATATTGTGATGTAGTGTTAAATGAGTGAAGTTTTGTGTACGAATGTTCTTGATAGATCTAAGTGTTCTTGAATGTTTAATGGTGAAAACAATGTGTTTTGGCTTAGTAAAGTCTAGGAGAACCCATGTCGAAATTTAGATAACGTATAAGAAGTGTTAGGTGTTTAAATGAGTTTTGATGAGTTAGGAAGTGTTTAGAATGGTTAAGTGTGCTACTAGTGAAAGAAACATGCATTAAGGTATTCTAAGATGTAAAAAGGACTTAGGCAATGTTTTAGAGGATTTAGAATGCAAATGAGTGTTTTTGGATACTTCAAGATCATGGTGAGATTGTGTAGGACTTGTGCAATGTTGGTGAATAAGGAAGAAGTGATTTGTTGCATGGAGGAGCTATAAACTTGTAGAGATATTCAAGGAGTTTGATTAGGAAGAAAAGATGCTTGGGAGATGATGTTGTAGTGGTGAGAAAACATTTGGGAATAGTGGAAGTTATAGGTATGAAACACCACATAGAAACTTAGTGAAAAACATTACAAGTGTAAACCTTTTTATAAGAATTTGTGTAATGCTTGAGGAGGATTTTTAGTGAATGATTTAAGGAGTTTAATGGAGGTCTTGAGGTGTGTTTGAAGTGCCCAAATAAGGTTAGAACATACTAGGATATATGTGGGAAGTTTGGAGTTAAATGACAATTAAAACAAGGGTCTGGAGCAGACCGACCTTGGGGACCGGACCTGCAAGGTCGGTCGAGCCCTGTGAGAAATGGTCTCTGGAATGGACCGACCTTGGGGACCGGACTTGCAAGGTCGTTCGGGCATGGATTTTTAGTACGGATTGAGTCTCTGGAATAGACCGACCTTGGGACCGGACTTACAAGGTCGGTCATGCCTAAATCTTTGTACGTAAGTGTTCTCGGGAATCGACCGATCTTGCGACCGAACTTGCCAAGATCGGTCGGGCCTGAGTTTTCAAAGGGGAAAAACTCTCGGGAATAGACCGACCTTGTGGACCGAACTTGCAAGGTCGGTCGGAGTAGAATTTTTGACGGTAATGTGTTCTGGAATGGACCGACCTTGTGTAAGTCGGTCGGACCAAAACTTGTAAAAAAAAAACAAACAAACAAAGTATGGCTTAAGTAGTTAACCCTAGGGGGTATGATAAGGTAATCAAGGATAAGTTTGGGGATTAAAACATGTCATATAACCATGTAAAATGTAAATTCGAAGTTAAGTAAGTAAATTGACCGACGTTATTAATCATGTATAGGAGTGACCTACGGTGGAAACCAGTCGAAGCAAGGACCAAGGTATGGTTTTCTTGCAGTCTGTTGCCTACCGTTTTACACCGGCTTGTGTGTTGTTTGTTTTTTCTCTGTGTGTTTATGACCTTGTAAGACTTAAGTCATGTAAATTTACAGTTGTTCATATTATTGTATTGTTAAGTGTGACTCATACCCCTTGTGTGTGACTAACAAGACTTAACCACATGCTGTGATTTGTTATCGAGTTCCAACAGTGAACTTCTAACGAGTGTTAACTGGGGGTGAGGAATCCGGTTGTCCGGTCACGCGTGTAAGTATAAGAGTAGATATCTATATCAGATTCGACTCTTATGATGTTAAGATTGTTCTCCTTTATTTGGCGTTCGATCTCCCGCTAGCTTCTTCCAAAGCTTACCTATTCTGACTTATGATCGGTTTAGTGGGAACATGTGTTTGTGTGGTGTGTTCGGGTCACAATATCCAACCATCTGTGACTTAAGTTACTCGTTCGGCTAACAGAACGGTAATGAGTGTGTGTAACAAGCTTAACATGAGGGTGAACCATTCTCTAGGCTTCTTATGTTGTTTAACCTTCTTGGTTTGTTGTTGTGGAAAGTGTATTCACTATGTATGTGATGTTGTGCTATGCAATATTGTTGCTATGCCATATGTATATGTTTATGTGTTAAAATGAATGCCATGTCATCATGACAATTAGTTGCGCGTATCCCGGTAGCCGATGGGCTGCGCGTTAACCATACCAGCCAAGGGTTGCTGACCCCCTCGGGGGCTCCATATTTTTACTGCAGGATGAGGATCGAGGAAGCGGAATGGCTATAGATTCTAGGCTGCAGAAATACTTTTGGTTATTTTGGATGTTGAGCCCGGGATGCGCCTGTGCTCCCGTGGCGTTATATTTTGGTACTGTTTGTGTTACAGTGACGGTCGTTTACAGTTGACAGTGGAGTTAATGTGTACAGTTTACAGTGACGGTTTGTATTAAATACTCGGTATGTTGGTTATGTATATATGGTTGTTGTTACCTAATGCTCGGGAGTCTGATCATCAGACCGGTACACTTGTATTTATTCTGCCTAGTTAACCACGTGGGTGGTTAACGGCGTTGTAGCACCGAATCGTTTAGTTATTGTTTAGTTTTTTCCGCTGCGATTTCAGTTATTGTTAAGTGATTAGTAGGGGTGTTAATAACCTGTGAATGAATGCTAATTATCATGCCTAAAAGCCTCTTAGGGTAGAACCGAACTCGGTTGTACCACCCCCCATCTCATAAATCCATTCTCAACTCATAAACCTCCAACCAATTATTTACAACACAGCGGAATTCTTACAGCAATTAGTGCTACCGCCGTCAGTCACCCACGTGACTAACTAGGCATACTAAAACACTCCAATCTAGCTACGGTCTGATGGACCCGAATATACCGAACATCAATGCACACTTACCTTAACCATACATATCCTCAGTACAAATATTTCTTATCCTATTACATCTTACTAACATCTCATACCATTTACTAAATGAGTGTACATGCACAACTCGTATAACTAAAACAAACAACCCGAAGTAATTCTACCCGATCCTACTCTTAGGACGGTCATCTTCTGTCATTCACCTGCAAAATTTAAACAGTTGCCCCCGAGGGGGTCAGCACCTTTGCTGGTACGATTCTCTTATAGCCCCCAAGCTAACGGAGCTACGACGACTAATTGTCGATAGCATGAAGTTGATTAGATGCACAACATAAATAAGAAGTGCAATAAAACAACAAGCCACATATGAAAAATCAGAGTTCAAACACAATGAACAACTCAAAAGTGTTCCCTTGGTAAGTGAGTTAGTCTTTAACTCCTTAAATTATGATACCTCTTGATCTCAATTCATTCTTATCTTACCTCAATCTTAATCCTTATCTCAATCTCAATGTACCAACCGTTCTTTAACTAGAATTGGTTGTACTTTGTCTCAAATCTTATCTCAATTAAGACAACCGTTCTTTAATTAGAATGGTTGTTTCTTAATTCATTGTTTATCTTGTCGGGTCAAGGTAACCTAACCAATGAGTTATCAGCTCCATCGGTTTACATAAACAATATTAGTAGTTGGGATTTAGGTAGATCCCACCACACCATCTCAATAATGCCTCTCACCTCGAACAGAAATCTAGGTGACCAAGTCTTTATGTCGACTCTAGGCGACGAGTCCGAAGACAAGTCACATTGGAAGTCGGAACCTGATAAGGATACCAACCTTCTACTTAACACATTCATGACCGAACCATTCAGGATTCCTCACTCCCCCCAAGTTCTAGTTAGTAGAAGTCTCAAAGTTAATGTTTGTTAGTTAACCACTTTCGGTTACTAATAAAACAATATTTGGGAATGTTCCTTATTCTCACACAATTCTTTACTAAACATTGTTAGTAAGTTCTCAAGGTAAGTTGTGTTAGTGCATCACAATCACACAACAAACATAATATTCCGGTTGCATGCTTTATCTTGTTTAGTCGGCACACATAAACAAATATCACACAAGCCGAGGGACACCTCATTAGCAAGCAGGCTACAAGAAAACCATACCGTACACCGTCGGTCGTTTGGTTGCTTATTCTCATTCCGAGTCCCAATTCTCAAGTCCTAAAACATTCATCCAATTTGGATTGTTAATCACTTCCATGTTACTTAACTTACTTAGCCATTAATATTCCCCACCTAATACCACTTAAGTTCTTATAAACTTAACCTTAAACACTTAAATCCTTAACTTAACTTAATCCCTTAAGTTCTTATATTCTTGTCTTCTAATCATCTTTACCCTCTTAATGGCATACTATTAATACCACTTAACATCCTTAAAGTTTTTTTTTTTTTTATATAAGGGCCGACCGACCTTGCAAGGTAGGTCCCAAGGTCGGTCGGAACCAGAACACTTTACCGTCTGAAAATTTTACCCGACTGACCTTGCCAAGGTCGGTCCTGAGGTCGGTCTATTCCAGAAACATTCATGGATGGGTATTTTAGGCCCGACCGACCTTGCTAAGGTCGGTCCTAAGGTAGGTCGACTCTAGAAACTTGTTTGTAAGTGTTTAATTCACTCTAGACCTTACCACAAGTGTCCTAATGTGGTCTAACATCATTTTAGCACTTCAACCCACTCTTAAACCATCCACCAAACCCCTTAATCCACTCACAATCAAACTCCTCAGCCATTTACTCAAAATCTTACTAAATCCTTAACACTTAGCACTTAATTCCTTACATTTCCAACATGAAATTTTGCCTAAGACTTCAACTAACCAAAATGTTTCTTCACAACCATCCTAACTACTCCTCAAGCACCATTATGCATACCCATTTCCTTTACTCAACTTCTCAAGGTTCCTAAAGCTATATTGCATCTCCATGCATAATTTCCTCTCCTTTACACTTACTACTCATCATTCCTAAACTTGTATCTACCTATACATTTCTTGCCATCCTTTTACACCTTATATCGTTCTTCATTTACCTTGACCATGCTATACCCTTCTTAGACACTTTCATCATCCCATCACTCAAATCTACTCAATACCATGAAGGTTACACAAACTAGATCATACCTAAATCATCACAAGGTATTATACATCATTTCCTACAGATTTTTGCACAAGTCTCAACATTCCTCATACCATGATTTTGGGTGTGTTTAATACACCCTCCTAACCTCTAATTCCTTCTAGAAAACTCTAGGTCATTCTAATCCTCAAGAACACCCATTGTTAACTTATTTCCCCTAAATTTCTTTTTATGATTCCTAGCAAATCCTGGTCACTTAAATTCACAATAACCACTAAAACACTTTGTTTTCTACTCAAATTTCATTTCCACCATAATTCCTCTAAGTATATTATCATGCCCAATTGCATAGCTTTTCTTCTCTAATCACACACACCTCACATATCAAATCCTTTCCTCATGATATTTCTCACCAAATCCAAACCATTCATAACCAACTCAAATAGTGCAATAATCTTAAATGGCATAGCACTAAGGCTCTTAAATGACATGGCTCTTAGGGCCTTAAATGACATGGCTCTTAGGCCTTTAAATGACATAACTAAACACTGAATTTCCCACATATAATAGCCTTCAACCTGCAATTACACCCATCAATTTCATAGTAGTTATAATGTTCTTAAAATCCATCTTATGCTTACCTCACTAACTCATTTCCCATTGGCTCCTTAGTCACAAGTTCACAAGATTGTTTAAATTCTTTTTCCTAGGTTATATAACCCATTACAAAATGTAAACTTTAAGCTTTATTTAGTACTTATCTAAATACCACCCCCTTAAAACAATAAAATAGCTTAAGGTATGTTATTTCTTGTTTTCCAAACTTTCCTCTCAACTTCCTCTTTAGGTTTCCTTGGATGATTCTCGGCTAAGGACTTTAATCCTCTTGCCAATGTTATAATCCAGATTCAAATAATCTAATGAGTACTAAGCAACATGCCTAAACTCCTAGAATTCAATCTTAGGTTAAAATGTGCTTTAAGGCATTAAAAATGGATGTTTACCTTGGAGTCTCAAGATAGACTTTGGTAATGAATCAAGGAGGACCTCCCCTTGCCCTTTAAAGATTGGGATGAGCTAGTTCAAGGAATAAAACAATGCTCCATGAGAAGGTAGTTTTCCGCCATATGTAAAAATGGTGGAAAGTTGATTTTTCTTTCACTTTCCTTACCTTGAATGAATGAAGAAGCAAAGGAGCTCTTCAAACTTGATTTTCCCCTTTCAATGCAGTTTCTCCATGGAATAAAACTTGAGCTTTTAAGGATTTGAAAAGATAGAAAGGAAGGCCTTGCTCCAACTAACAATATTTAAGGATTATTTTTTATTTGGAGCAATATTGTGCATTTAGTGAGCAAAGGAAGATGGAGAAGTGTGGAGGCTGGAACTCACGCTTTCTTGGGAGGATGAAGAGGAAGAAAACAGTGGTGGAAGAAGAAGAAATGAAGAAAGAGAGGAGAGAGGTATGTTTTGTAAGATATTTACCTTTTTAAAAGCAAATAGTAACTTATCTTTATTTCCTTCTTATTCTTCTAACTTGGCTGGCATAAGGTGTTGAATCACCTACTTATAATCGGCCTCCTCCTCTAAATGAAGATATTTATGGTCTTTGTTGACCAATCAATTAAGCTAAGTTGACTAAAGCTTAATTTGGGCACTATTTGGTTACTATTCACAATTAGTGCACATATTTGTGAAATTTTTGGTTTCCCATTGATTTAGGCTTCCTAATGTGATAATAATTAGTACACATGTTGATTAAGGTGTAATCATGGGCATTTAGCCATTCACAACCCATTTCTAAGACAATTTTAAAAAAATGTGCTTTAAGTGTCCTTAAAGCATAATTTGTGTTTAAGCTTGTTTTTGAGCTTGGTTTCCTTTGGTAATTGATTTAAAATGTCCATTAGCATGTTAATAAGGTCTTAGAATGATATTTGGGTGCCAATAAAAGTTACTCCAAGCTTAGACCATGTTTTTGCTTAAATTGCTCATATGGCATTTCCTTGTATTTTCTTGGTTTAAATTGTCTCCCAATCTTTCTAAGGCATGTTTTAGCCTTATTACATCATAAATTGATGTTTACTTATCATACTTAGGTTTGGGGGTATTTCAATCTACCCCCTTAAATGAACTTTGTCCTCAAAGTTCCCATGCATCTTATTTTATTAGATTACACGGTTTATCTCATTCCACAGATCATATAGATCATGCTTATATGTACTTAAACTTATTGACTCATTAGGTCTGTCATATACTTATACTCAATATCACCCAACATGCTTAAGCATGTATAGCACTCTAAATTCCCATTTGTTGCATCCTCCCCATGTCACCGGTCAGAAGACGAAGGCTCACCGGTCCTCGGCTTCATGAGCGAGTAATGCAAGATATCGCCCACAGGTACCGACTATTGGACGCTTACGCTCTCTGGTCCGCGGTCCTTTGGAAGATTAAAACAATCTCATAACTTTTGTCATACTCTCTCATGTCACCGGTCCGAAGACAAAGGCACATTCATCCCCGACTTCATGAGCAAGAATACAAAACTACCATGTTCTCCCCATGTCACCGGTCCGAAGACAAAGGCGCATGCGTCCTCGACTTCATGGGTGATACTTAGTAAAAAGGAAGTCCTTTTTACGAGGTCAAGTGAGGGATAATTCCCTCTATTTGAAAATACAATCAACTCTAATTCCGTTTTATTCTAGTGCCTCTGTCCTTAGGGTGATTTAATTGTGACCACTGGTAGGGAGTTTCAGGAATCATCCAATCCTGATGTGATCAGCATCAGTGTTGAACTATCCTTTCACCCCAATTTATGTTTGGTTTTCCTTGATCCCTAGAAAATCAAGTTCCACCTCCCACGTCATTTCAAACATCAAATAATTCACTCATTTTCAATTTTCTATCTTTTTAGTCTTTCTAGTCGTAATCAATACATCTCCAAGTGTGGATCAGTCCATCAACCATTCCCAGTTCACCTCTTAGTACTTACCCCAGGACTTTAATTCCTACTAAGTTCTATATCAGTTTCATACCAATTCTCACCATCTTATACCTCATAGCATTACTATTTCCTACCTCATACTCATCTCGAATAGTATCTCATAGTGTTATATTATTCTTATCTCACATGTAGTTTCATACTGACTCATATCTCATATATTCCTTAAGTCTCTTTAATTCTCTTCACTAATTCTCTTAACTTGTACTCACACCGGAGTTAACAAGATAGGTACTTAATATGTATGGTATTCGCATCTTCTGTGCGCAATAACCATAATTAATCTCAGAATATATACATATGTATATGTAAAACAAATTCTCAAATTATTTTGTGTTATGCACACCGTAGTTTATATACTCAGTATATAAAACTACGCTAAGCGGTTTTTTCGCTCTACCCCCCTTAAAATGGATTACGCCCACGTAATCAACATTATATCATCCTTGAACATAAGTTCAAGATGCCTAATTCTCACTAAGATTCCATCTTTCATGTCATCTATCTCACATTATGATCCGATCAGAGGGTCTTAACCGTGTTATACCATTTCCTCAACTTAGTTTGGCCTAGCCTCAAAGGTTCTAAAGCATTCGGTTAATAAGTCATATATTTATCAACTGGAAGATGTGCGGTCATCGTTCCTTTCCCCGTTCATATATGAAAATTTTAAGGTACCGGTCTGCTAGCTTCCGCTGCACGACTCTGATAACCTTAGGCTTAGTTTGGCTTTTTATCCTTTTATTGTGTTGTATAATTCCCTGCCTCCTTACAGTTTAGGGATAAAGGTCTCTTAGTGGACACTTATTATCTTTATTTATACACGGTCTTAATGAGTTGTAGCTCGTATATCCAGTCTCCCTGAAGATCTAATGTTCATATTCTTAGTGTTCTCTCAAGTGTCTAAATTATTCTTCCCAACTGACCCTTAGTCTGTGGCTGATGCTTAATATGAAATTACTCTTAGTGCTTAATGCCCTTTACAGTTTTCTTTAACTTTATAGACATGTCTAATGTCTGCACTTAATAATCCGTGCTCTTCGCACTTCATAATTCTCAATCATTCTCTGTCTGAAATGAGTTCTTGATTCCTTTGTGTCATTGGTTCAACTGAGTTCCTTCTCTTCAACTGTTTGTGATAGTAGCTGCTCTTGTCTGGTCTTGCGTCGTTGACTGTGGTAGAGACTACTATTCCCGTGTTCCTTACACTACTCGTTTACATGCATGGGGTACCTTATTGATACATTACCACTTACCCGACTAACTCATAAATAAGTCTGTCAGGCCTGCAAGCCCTGTGGGGTGCAGTTTGTCCCATATCTCGTTTTAGTAACCTCGTAGTGCCCGTCACACATTTATCTATTGCTAATTATGAAGTATTCTGTTGTCGATCTCCTCTTTCATCGTTCCATAATAACACTTATTGTTCTTCTTGAACTTAATCAAGGGAAATCCATCTACCTTGTTCTTAATTATGGCGTGCTCTAGCTTCTTTCTGTATGTAGTACGGACTCGATCCTTTAGTAACTGCGGTCTCTTTCCATCGAGCCTATCATCTTGTTTCTCATGTTGATCTACTAGGAATGCACTTCCAATTCCTTAAGGAATGGACAGTGTGCTTCCTGTGAAATCTTACCTCGCATGGTCTAGACTATTGGCGTCAATGCACAGTTCGTCTACCACCTTATTTCCTTACTTATACTGGTTTCAGCTCATAGATCTAATTGCTTTGTGTCAATATTTGACGGTTTATATATGATGGTCGCTCTACTGCGCACCATGACTTAATCCATTTATACCAGTACTATTCTATGGCTTCTGCTACCATGGCAGCTCGCCTTTATTCTGTTTCCCATTGATGGCACAACTCCTTAATCATCTATTCTAATTTCTTAGCTTATATTCAATCCCTTCTTGGTGTAAACACATTGGGAGCTCTCTAATTCCGGGTGTATGTCGGTTGTCATACCATGTTGTAATATTGTTATTTCTTAATATGAAGGGTTTTCGCTTCAATTTCGGGTTCACAAGTAGGTTAGTCTCACTCACATTGTAATTTAACTAGTTACAGAAGAATTCATCCATTGAGTCGCAAGCTCCTCTGAGCGTTGGTCACTTGACGTGCCATATTGTGCACTCACAACGTTTATTTCTAACGAGTACTGATTCTTAATCATGAGCTTTGGATATAAGGTCTGTCTACGCAGCCTTTCTTATTATATATGTAACTGGATGTTCCAAGGAACTTCAAGGTTTACCATTTCCATTCGCTAATAAAAGCGTATTATATCTCTAATAAGTGAAGCGCTTTTTAAGGGGTTTATTCCCACTCATGGCCCCACAACAAGGAGAGGTATCCCTGCCCTAAAAGGAATGGTTTGTTCTCCGCCCCTGTCAATAGTATTATCTCAATATTCTCATTGGCGCCCTTTCCTGGCAATTCTTCCACAATCTAAGTTATAGGTTTTGTAAACGTTCATATCTACGAATTGTAGTTCGTTCATGGCTTAAATAAGCTCTCTTATACTTTTCTACGCCTCAAGCTCTGATGTGTTTACATCCTTGGCTCGTAGCCTCTTAGCATCTAATTTTTCCTGGGTGCGAGCTGACACTCGGTTCACTGTTGTACTCTACTCATCATAATCTATCCTCATAAGCTTGGGTTCTCTAAATTTTTCTCAACCATTAGGTTACATCTTAGATGTAGTACCGGGTTTCATGGCCAGTTCGTTCAGGTGATCTGGCATTAGCCAGTGTCTGTGACAATACTGTCGTTTCCATAGACTTGCGCCTTTTAAAAGATTATGGATTGGTTCGTATTAGGCATCTGCCTTACGGTGTCTAAGTTGGATATTTATCCAGGTTATCATGTGATTCCATCTCAACGCTTCATTCAACTCTCGTTGACTACGCCACCCATTGATGATTAATCATACTTGGGTGTTAATGAGTTAGGAAAACAATGCTAACTGTCGTTCATTGTTTGTTCGGCTCGACTATGCCCACTCTGGGGTAGTCCTCTGAGCTTCTCTCTGTCAGGATTGTATGTCTTTAATCTATAGTAGGTTATAGCTTAAGTTCATTTCCTTTATCTTGTTTCCGGGGTTTACCAACATCTTCAACGAAACATGGTTGTTATTGGTATTCGTAGTTGTCATCCGGGGAGTCTTATCCCGTTCTTGTTGAAAGTCGTTCTGTCGATTGTCTTCATTGTATCTCGTAATACATTCCTTTGTATGTTATTACTTACATAGTGTTTTGCTCGGATGACTGAGCGATCTCTTAGGTTCCTCTCTTCGAGGTTTGGGATTGGTGTTCTTACCTGTACTGTCGGTGGTTGCAGTAGTAGGTTGTACCGTCGCTAAAATTGTTATCGTTTGTTATGCTGTCCAAGTTTAGCTCCCTGCTGACTGGGTGTGTCGTGCTCGTCATGGTCAGGCCGTCAGGCCTTTCCAGGGTCTCATTCTCCCGTTCTTATGGATTTACAATCCGGTATTAATATGCGCCATTACTGTAGTGCTCTACTATCTTGCTTTGATGGCTTCGCGTATAGCTCAATCGTGGTAGCACTTGCTATGGCAAGTGCGCCATGCAAGATGGGCTATCGGTACCGTTACATTGGTAGTGGTACTTTCTCCTAATTCCATTAATAGGTAGTCTCGGGGACTCCTTAGATGTTCTCATGTTTTGGATAACTAACCATCCGACAGTTTCCTGGTTGTTCTGATAGTACTCTCACTTATCAGGGTGTTCCTCTTTCTGAGGGAACCCCTTGTTATTTACTTATGCCTTAATCCTCGCTTCCGTTTCCACACATTTTGTCGGGGTTACTAAGTACTGTTTCTCCTCTAGGCACTACATCATAGTCCTGTTCCGGTATACTGTTTGTACGCGTCTTCATCGGTGCCTGCGCTGGGTTGGCCAGGTTTTGTAACCTTTCCAGTTGCATGGGGTTTGGAGTTTCCCGTTTCATAATACACTTTCCGGTAGTCTTTATTCTCATGCGCGGTATTGTCCCGCTGTTGTGCTCCTTCGGAATACTGTCTGGTATCCTCATTGCTTTTCTTTTCCTCTCCATTGCATTCGTAGTGCTTTTCCTATTATTGGTATGGCGGGGTATCTCGACTACGTAGCATGTAGACCCATGTTTCAAGTAATTATCGTTCTCTTATTAGTAGAATTCCGTTGGCAGCGCCTGTTTCATCATTGTGCTCCAATCAAAACCTCCAAGTTTTCGTAAATTGTTGGATAACGATGTGTTTCTCATATTGCTTAATGTTAAACTAACTACCAGATCGGGTTTCCCCGAGTAAGAGAAGCCTTTCTTCTCTCAGGCGTTTGTTTCCCGGTATTCAAAGTTAGGGAAGTGGATGACGGATATATGTACTATAGATATTTGGTGAACACCGGGAAGTCCTACTAACGCACCTCTCGCTCTATTTCTCAACCCTAACCCATAACTAAACTCTAACTCGGTATCCTCCTAAGTTCGGTAATTCTAGTCATTGGAGTGTAACTACGCTCTGATACCACTTTTTGTAACACCCCATCTCATAAATCCATTCTCAACTCATAAACCTCCAACCAATTATATTAACAACACATAGAATTCTCACAACAATTAGTGTTACCGCCGTCAGTCACCCACATGACTAACAAGGCATACTAAACACTCCAAGATCTAGCTACGCTCTGATGGACCCGAATATACCGAACATCAATGTACACTTAACTTAACCAATACATATCCTCAGTACAAATATTTCATATCCTATTACATCTTACTAACATCTCATACCATTTACTAAATGAGTGTACATGCACAACTCGTATAACTAAAAGAAAACAACCGAAGTAACTCTACCCGATCCTACTCTCAGGACGGTCGTCTTTTGTCATTCACCTGCAAAATTTAAACAGTTGCCCTCGAGGGGGTCATCACCTTTGCTGGTACGTTCTCTTATAGCCCCCAAGCTAACGGGACTACGACAACTAAATGTCGATAGCATGAAGTTGATTAGATGCACAACATAAATAAGAAGCGCAATAAACAATGAATCAAGGGAGGGTTTCTAACCATCATTGAAGGCTGGAGTCAATGCTCCAAAAACAAGGAGAAAGCAAGGCATCAAAGGAGAAAAATCGGCCAAGATAAGAATGGGAGAAAATGAGTTTTTCATGAATCTTTTTACCTTAAATGAAGAAGGGGACTCCAAGCTTAAGCAAACTCCTATTTCCTCTTCAAATGGGTTATACCCATGAAATTAAACTTCAAGGTTTTGGGATTTTGAAAAGAGAGAAAGATAAAGCTTGGTGAGAGGAGCAAGAATATGTACTTATTTTTGTTGTTTGGAGCTTGGTGGAAGCTTGGGCATGGAGAGGAAGATGGAGAAGCCATGGTTGAGCTCCAAAATCATTCCCAGCCGGAAGAGAGGAAGAAGAAGACAGTTGGGAGGGAGGAAAGTTGGGGAAAGAGAGAAATGAGAGGAGAGAGAGAAGAGGGGGGTTACTTTTTTTTAGTTTTGTACTTTTCTTCTTTTTTTTCTTTTTGTATTCTTCCTTCCAAGGGTTCTAGAGAGTCAACAAGAGAGGGGTGGGTCAACCATAAAACCGGCCTCCTATTTTACATGGACAGGGGTAGTTTTGTCTTTTCGCAATTATGCTTGTTAATTACCCAATTTTAGCACTATTCACTAACAGGGCCCGTTTTTGGATTTTTCTCGTTTCTTTACTTTTAATGGTTTTAAGCTTTCATTAATGTTTAATTATAGTTATTTGGTTGACTATAATTTTTACGGGTTCATTTGACCACTCAAAGTCACGTTTCAGGGTTTTCTCAAAAAACATGCTCTAAAGTTTCATTAGTGTTTTTAATCCATTTTATGGATCTGTTTTCTTCGGGAGTCATTCCCATATACTTGAAATACCCCGACCTTAAATATGGCGATTAAATTATCCTAATAGGTATTTAAGAGCCTAATAATACTTAAGTATATTGGTAAGGAAAAATAAATCCAAAAGAAATAAAAGAAACGCTTAAAAAACGGGGAAACGCTAAATAGCGTTTAAATAACCATAGGAGGTATGAAACCTCGGTTAGCGTATGTAATGATTCTAAAGGCTTAATTAAGTCTAAATAAATATGAGGGAACAAATCCCGAAGAAAACGGACCCTTAAAATGGATTAAAATCACTAATGAACATTAAAGCACGTTTTCGAGGTAACCGGGAAAACGTTGTCTTTAAGCGGGTCAAATAGACTCGTAACAATTTTGGTCAACTAAATAGTCATTAATAATATTAGTGAAGCTTTAGAACCAATTAAAATCAATAAAAACGAGAGAAAATAGTTATAAAAAAAAAAACTGTCAAAAAAGGGAAGTTGTGGGGGTAAAAACATAAATAACCCGAACTAGTGTGTCCAATATTGTAATAGAATTTTAAAAACCCATAATGGGTGCTGGGTGCAACCGATTTCTTCCCCCCCCCCCCCCCCACACACTCTCTTAATTCTCTTTTCATTTGCAAAAAGATAAATATTATTAAAGAAAAAAAAAAAGAGTAAAAAGTAACATTACTTTACTACTCTACCTCACATTCTCTCTCCTATCCTCTCATTTCTTCACTCACGTACAGCCCCCTCACTCACCCTCTCAATTCCTTTCTTCTTCCCATGCGACAGCAATGAGATTTGAGTTATCCCACACAAAAACACCCACTTCTCTCTTTTGTAACCCTCAAAACACTTCACCAAAAATTAAAAAAATTATACCATTGGAATCCCCTCATCAAGGAGAACATATTCCTCTTTTCAAAATTCAAAAAAACAAGCATTTTCGTTGCCATGGGTATGCTGCATTTGGAGCTTCAAGACCACCATTAGAACCACCTCCTTCTCCTTGTTCTTTTGAGGTAAAAATATTCTCAAAACTCCATTGTTTTCCTAGCCTTAAGGGCAAAACGAATTTTAGACTAAACCCTGTTTGGTCTCTTGTGTTCTAGCCGACTTTTGGCTGTTGAAGGAGTTGGAAATCTTGTTCTTGAACCACTCCAAGCTTCATTTGCACTCTTGGAAGGTAATATAAATTCTAAACCTAAAACCATATTAGAACTTACTTAAGGGTTAGGGTTTAAATTGTATATTAGAATGGTGTATTGAAATGGGTATATCAATGGGTGTAGTGTAAGAATTGGTTCACAAACCGGTGAGAAACGGTGAGAAAGAAAAGGAAAAGAGG
The DNA here is from genome assembly GCA_023374045.1 of Limonium bicolor. Lineage (NCBI taxonomy): Eukaryota > Viridiplantae > Streptophyta > Magnoliopsida > Caryophyllales > Plumbaginaceae > Limonium > Limonium bicolor. The sequence goes on from CM041778.1 coordinate 331,786,785, forward strand.
GAAGGAGAAAGAAGAAGAAGCTTGTGAAATAACAAGGTAAATATACTTGTTCTTGTGTAGCTTTGTAAATGAGTGTGTAACAGATTTTTAGTAATGAAAATAAGGATTGGAAATGATGATGTACTAGTAGTGTAATGTGTAAGAGAATATGAATGTTTTAAACCTTTAAAAGATATGTAAAACTTATGGAAAACATAGATGGGAGTCAATGTGTGAGTGCAGGAATTTTTATGAGAATTTAGTATTGGTATTGTATAAAAGAGCTTGTATATTTTTGGTTGTTGAAACAGGTGAAATAAGTGTTGAAATGAGAACTAGAGTATGTGGTGAGAGTTAAAAATATAGGGGAACCTCTGCCCAAATTTGTATGGAAATAGGAGGACTTATTTGTGTAAGAGAAGAAGAAAACTACCTAGTAATTACTTGGTGTATTTGGAGAGTTTAAGTGAGTAGTTTAGTACTTTGTAACAAATTTAGAAGAGGATTTAAGTAAAGGGAGGAACTAGGATTGAGGCAATGCATTGAGGATGTTAGGAGTAGCATTAGTGAGGGGGTATGAATGGTAATGAGGAGAGGAAAAATCTGTAACAATGTAGAAGAAAGAAAGTGTAACAGAGGAAAAAAATGAAAGTGTGAGTGTGTTAATGTAACAGAATAGTAGTGTTGGTTTAGGCTAGTTTTAAATGCTTAAACAGGTTAAAAACATGCTAGATTATATGTAGAAATATTAGGGAAGAGGTTGGTAGAAGTTTAGAATTTATACAGCTCAAAAACTTACTTAAAAAAAAAATACTGCAACTAGTCCGGGTTGCAAACCAGAATGCAAACCCGGACTAGCCTTGAAAATCGACAGAAAGTGTTGCAGTGGGATGATCCGGGTTTAAAACCAGGATGCCTAACCCGGAACATCCCAAAAAACTACCCGTAGCTTTCCAAAATTAAAATTGTCCGGGTTTGAAATTGGGATGTAAACCGGAACAATGCAAAAAATTCACCCGAGAGCAATACCTGCTATGGTCCGGGTTTAGAAGTAGTTGTAAAACCGGAACAAGCCTGAATTTCACCCGTAAGTTGCTCCAGTGGGTTGGTCCGGGTTTGTAAACCGGACACTAACCCGGAACATGTCAAAAACACTCCAGAATGTGTATTAATGTTTAGGTAAGGATGGGTAAGGATGGGTAATGATATTAAAGTTAATTAAGACCTGATTAATGATGTTTAAAGGTCATTAAGGTATAAACAAGCTTAGAAAATAATTGTAAGTAAGTAACTTAAGTAAATGTATTTAAGTAACATGAACTAGTAAGTATAAATTGGGAAACAGTAGGAAAGTAATGAGTAAGTTAGTTGGATAATTTAATTAACCACCCAATTGTATGTATGTCATAGGATTCGACTAGTTGAACACCGAAGGGAATCGGTGAGTTCAAAGTCAACGGTGAAAGGTATGATTTCTCTCATGCCTGTATCCTAATCTGGTTACCCCGATTTGTGTTGCTTATTTGATCACCTAATAAGATAAATGCATGAATCGGAACTATATTGCACCTACTTGTGCTTGTTTACATTGTCTTGATATTTGTCTTGAACAATAGTTTGTATAATTCATGAAACATATGAATGATGATGAAGTGTATCATACTTGTAGTGTACTTGTATATTGTAATGTATTGTATGTAAGTGTATATGGGTATTGTATTATTGTGGCTTGGATGCTGACTTGTACTAATTTCCTAATCTAACTCCTAACTTAAGTGAGTAAATTGGAATGAGTACAAGTCCGATATAGCTTCGGCCACGCGGAGGATGCGCGGAGTCACAAAGAGGTTGGCTGTTGCAATTCCTGACTCTTAAACTGGTCCGCGGCCCAATCCCTTAAATGGGTAGCATCCCGGATTGGTGAGTCAAGTAAATCCCGGAGGTGGGACGGTTTGTAGTCCCCAGGGCGGGAGGTCCCGACGACTTAACTTGAGTAAGAGTAAGAGTAGTAAGTATATGGATCCGTAAGTAAGTATGAGTATGAGTATGTATGTGTATGAAGTAACGAGTAAAAGAGTAATCTCCACCCGATTAACCCGGGTGGACCAATGAAGCTAACAAGAATTGTATATTGTGTATGTAATGAGTATGTGTATTTCGGAAGAGGTAAAGAAGGTAAGTATGTATTGGATGGTTATTGTATTCCTTGTATGTAATGTAGTGTATGTATGTATGCCTTGCGTAAGTATTGTTGTATTGTAAAGAGCTTGTATGCATGTATCTTGGAATGAAATCAACCGCATGTATTCGACCAAGTGGTCGGCGTACCCTCACTAGTACGCGGGGTATGCGGTTTATCATGCTCGGCGAAAGCTGACCCTTCGGGGGACATTTTTTGTGTGCAGGTACCCGAAGCGAATGTGGTCAAGGCACGAGACCGCGACTACATTGGATAGAGTAGTAGAATGTAGAGGTGTATCAACTAGCACACCCTTGTATTTAGAAGTAAGTAGCGTGTGAGGAATGGGTAGTAAGTAGCCTCTTAGTGAGTATGTATGAACTTGGAAGAAGCATTGTAATTGTATTGGGAACCTAGTAAACTCGGTTAAGTATATTGTATTGTATGGATTGAAGAGGAGTAAGTACTGAATGGAGTATTGTTTAACTTTGATTGATGAAATGGAGTATGTATTCTAGATGCGTAGTACTCGGGATTCCGGTCCATCAGACCGATGCTGTGTATGTAGAGGTAGTAGCCTTGTTAGTCACGTGGGTGACTAACGGCATTGTATCACCCATTGTATGTAAGTATATTTCCGCTGCGTGTATCTGATATGTATGGAGATTGGACAGTAAGCACTGTACTAATGGTAGGGGTGTTGTTACAAAAAGTGGTATCAGAGCGAATATCGCTTTCTCTGATGACTGGAAATACCGAGTTAGGAATAACGAATTAGGAAGTAGAAGCTTAGGGCTAAGGGCTGAGTGTTAGCATTAGAGATATGCTAGTTAGGAACTACCGGTGAGTACCGGATACCTACAATACCAGTCCCCGCCCGCCGCAAACCCACTGTATAACTTGGGAAAGGACGTCAGAGAGAGAGGGAAATTCCTCTCATACCGGGAAAACCCAATCTGGCAAGTAATCAGAATTCCTACAAGAGGAGAACCAAGAACACGAGGACATATAGTATAGATTCCAAGAAATGGAGACCCGGACATGGATCCCGGTTGAACAACAATAACCGCACTTGGTGTACGGTAGAATGAGAACTCCAACCACAAGGAGACTACAACATGCAACAACATGGGGACGACATGCCTAGCAGTCGCAGAACCTGGCTAACCAACCGGCAGCAGGAAAGAATGAGCACTAAGCACAACAGAGCGGAGGCGGAAAAAGGGAACAACAACAAACCCGAGACACACCAGTCTACGGGCCAGTAATATCTAACTAATACCATCAACGGTATGCTAGCTGACTAAGGACATAGTCGGTAGTAATTATTTCAAACCTGCAACGCCAAAGGGTTATCATACCTGGGCCAACATAGCTCAGGCAGCTAACAAGGACGTTCATGGGATACAACCCGACAGGACTACCAGAGTAGGGCCTAAAACAAGCTTAGGCTCAATGACCATGGTAAACCAGTGGGACAACGAGCAACAAGGGAAAACATAAAATTAAATAAATGGGGATCTCAAGGATGGAGAAGTACCCCGACAAGCACAACCCTTGTCAAGATCAATGAGAATCTACTTTTAAAGGATCGAGTACCCCAAACATCGATCAATAAGATCAAAGGGGAGAGTCAACAAGACTAACAAGTACCAGTGGAAACCATACCGTGACCGATATCGGTTTACCCAAAAACCACCAGTACATGCACTTGCCACGGCACAAGTGCAGTAATGACGGGAGCATTCAGGAGGACTTTACATACCACAGGTACATAGTAATGTACCGTGACAGCGATGAAGTGACTACAGGGATAAACATCCTAAAACTGAAGGAATGAAACCATGGAAGGGTTGACGGCCTGACCACAACATTTAGAAACACACCAGTCAGCGGGAAGCTGGACTTGGTCAAGATTTCAAACATGGCTATGCCATGAAGAACATCTTTTAACACCGAACCGTTACTTCCAAACCAAGTTTTCTTTTCTTCAAAACCACAAACCTTCTTTTAAAACCCTGGATTTTAAAAACCGAACCAACAAAATTACGGTGAGTATCATAGATTGATACAAGGAGGAGTGGACAATAGAATACTTCACCTAGGCGTGTGATTGAACACTACGAGTGTACCCAATTACGGGATGTTGGGACAACCGCACTCCGGAGGAGCTTGCGGGCCTGACATATAGTTGGGTAAGTGGGTAACGTATCAACATGGTACCCCACGCATGTATACATGTAGTGCACGAAACACGGGAAGAGTCAACTCCGTTCTACGGACCATCAGTAAGTTCAAACCAGAACAGCTGGACGCCTCAGATGATCAAGTATAGAGGAACACAGAGAATTCATCCGAGAGTAAGGAATAAGAACTAGAAAGTGCAAAGAGAACAGACTAATAAGTATAGACATGGATATGTTCAAAGACATCAAGCAAATATAGGACAGCGGGAGCATAACCAGCCTAAACACAGTAAGGCAGTTGCTAACGTGAACACCACAATGCTCAACAAACGTGGACAGAACTCCCAAGAGCACTCACAAGATTATCACGAAGCCAATCCATCATCGGAGAGGAAATTTAAACCTAGTCTCAAGCACTAGGAGCGAGTATAAACGGTTTACCCAACGACGGGAGACGTCATAACCCGAGAGGAGATAGCTTAATGCAATACCATAAGACGGTATGGAGGACAACACATGTTAAACCATTAGCCGGATGTAACGGCATAACTACCAACACCCAGGAGCAATCCTTGAAGGGTGTCTGAGATAACAACAGTTGACAACACGACATGAGGAAAGCACAGAAGCTGGAACAAACACGCGGTTAGGACACCGAAGGGATTTCACTTAACAGGAAATACCCTAAATTACGAAGGGCACTGATTAACATCAGAATGCTAGAAAGGGCCTCCTATGAACGGAAGTGTGATGGCACGACTTGCCATGGAGCCGGTAATACCCCCAACCTATGGGGTACACAAGGAGTGGAAACAGATATAAGCAGCTTGCAAAGAGCATAGCTCGCAGCAATACGGCTTAAAAGCCACCAACCAACTACGTGTGTAACCTTAAACGGTTGCAAACCCCACACCATTACTAACAAGACTTGCAAGAGGGATTGCCTCATACGACAAGAAATCAACAACTGGACCATAAATTCAAACCCAACATTCTGAGTGGCTTGGAGTAATGGCCAACTCAATGTCGCTGTCACTAGAGCATCAGTCTAGTATACAGTTGACAAGCTTTTAATCACCCTCATGCCTTCTGTAGCAATGGTAGCACAGAGGCATAAGAATCATGATAACGCCAACAATGGCCTAGTCCACACTTGGACACTACGAGAACCCAAGGGAAAGTACCCCTCGTTAACCGAAGACCACCAAGGTGGTGAAGATGTGAATCCTTATAAAGGCTTCCATCTATTATAACAGTAAAGCCTACGCATATAGATGCTGCCAGGAGGCGATCGAACAAGAAAAGACATTCCAAACCATTACGACTTAAAGGAGTAAGTATACTTCACATGCACCCAAGCATGTGGTGAACCATTGTATAAATACTAACATAGCAAACCTTGGCATTAGACCTATGAGTGGAGATAAACCCCTCAACAAGAACTTTCACCTATCAGTGATAAAATACTCTTCAATTAGAGAACGGGACCAGAAAACCCTTGAAGTTTCTTGGGATGTCCCGGCGATGTACATACAAGTAGAACTGCACAGCTGGAGCCTATAAACAATGCTCAGCACTGAAAGACAATCATTGTCAAAACAATCAACGGGAATACACATTGAACACCACGAACGGCCAGCGCTCAAGAGAGCTTATAACCCGATGAACTATCACATCCCCGGTCAACCAAGATACTTGGTGAATAGTATCATAAATGATGATGGGATGTGAGGTAAGCTAACCTACACATGAAACCTAAAATGGAAGAACATCTCCACATTGGGAAATAATCACATCACGGTATGCTACAACAACCGTCATACACACGAACAGGGGAAACCCTCAGTGTACACATATAAGGAAATGGTGCCAATGACAATGGCAATAAGTAAAAAGGAATTATCACAGTAACAGAAACAGTAAAAGTGATGTTGTATAATGAGTAAGAATACGGTGCGCAACAGGCGACCGCTATGAGGAAGTAGTAGATAATGACACGGAGTATAAGTACGAGATGACAGGCATAAATATTCTTTCCTATCACATAAGTGACTTACTGCCAAGCGTTTACGCCTCTGCACTCTGTATGACTGAGTGTTTTGGTATTGCACTTGTGCAGCTAATGATCTAATGGGGTAGCTAAGGATATGGAGAATGTAAACCGTAGTAAACCCTTCTTTTCACCAACAAACATGGCATAAGCCAGTTAAGCAACCTTAGCAACAAACCGTGCGGCCTAAGGCCAAAGAAGCACGAAGAGTGTAAAACACACTAGCAATCACAGGATGTAAATTCCATAGGAATAAAGAGTGAAAAGAGACTTAGGAAAGTCACAAGGACCGACGCATAGAAAATGCAAGGTCATACAAGTAAAGTACACTTGTACTGAACCAGAAGAACTGGTATAATTCAGAAGCTATTGACAACAGAGGAAGCACTATAACTAAATAGTGGCTTAGCCTTGCCAACAATAAGTCGGAAGAACTTAGCGAATAATCGTGAGAGTACGGATAGTATGTATAATAGATTACCAGGAAGCTGGTTAATCTAAACTCGTTGAATTAAAAGGCGGTAAAAGAATACCACACTTGTTTGTAAACCTTATTCCCACAAAGACGGATAAAAGGCGATGAGTAACACATCTATAAATACCAAAGAGTGAATTAAACACTAAGGCTATCAGGGTCGCGCAGCAGAAGCTAGTGGGCCCTAGCTGAGGAATGTAATACACCCAGTAAGTATGCGATTGGCTATTAATGCCTTAAAGCCTAATAGGCTAGAACCAAATTGATTGTGAGTTAAATAAACTCATATAGGAATTTTTGGTCCAAAGACTAAACCATTGGTATGGTTAGGACCCTTTGACCAGAGCATATTGTATAGTATACCGTAGTGAAGCTAAACGCTTCAGATTGCCCAAATTGATTAAACCAATGTTTAATAATAACATATGGTAGATTACGTGGGCGTAATCCCTTTTAGGGGGGTAGAGCGAAAACCGCTTAATGTAAGTTTTGTGAATAAAACACATAAACCATAATGTGCATAGCACAAATGAGAATCAAATTGATGATTGATACTATGTTAAATAAACATAAGTATTCATTCATATTATAATTATGGTAACTAGGCGTTGGATATGTAAATACCATAGGTGAATATACCCGTCTTGTAACACCAGTGTAAGAGTATTTGTAAAGAAGAGTAATGAGTAGTGGACGGAGCTCAACAAGCATTGTAACCCTTAAAGAAGTAGTACGAATGGATTATGAGTAGTAGAGGAAAGTAACCAGGAGTAATGTATTCGTAAGTATGTTATTGGAAGTAAATTGAGCACGATTGAATTTCATAAGTACTGTAGTCCTTAGTTAGAATATTGGAGAGTGATGGATGAAAGCAGTAAGGCTGAGGAAGTGAGCATTTTGGTATTGAACCACGGAGTAAAGCATTTGGGAAGTAGAGTGAGGATGATTGATGGATTGATTCCACCCTTTGGAGATGTATGAAATTGTATCACGACTAGAAAGGGTAAAAATAGAAAATGAAAACAACCAATTATTTGCTTGTTTGAAATTGATGTGGGAAGTCGAACTTGATCCTGATCAGATCAAGGGAAACCGAACACAAATTGGGGTGGAAAGATAGTTCAACACTGGTGCTGATCACATCAGGGTCGAACGATTCTTGAAGCTCCCCTCAAGCGGTCACAAGAATCACACATAGGATAGAAGTAATGAATATAACGTGGAACTTGGAGTTGGATGCTTTAGAAGGATTTCTAATTAGCTGTTGGGAAGGATTTTTCCTTAGACTGAGAATAAGGATTTGGCTTTTATACCGGAGAAGATAGTAGTGTAGCATGTGGTATTATTCCAAGGGCAGCAGGACATAGAGGAGTCCTGTGTCGAGATGACCTGAGTGCCTGCGGGATTGTAATGTGTATTGCATTGCTTTGGGGATAGCTTTGCACTGTATGTATGTATAGAGCTTGTAATGAGGAACCGGATAATTAGTAGTAGTGCGGATTGGAGCAATTATTGTACATTGGTATGGTATGGTATGGTATGTAGAAACCTTGAGTAATGGATGTGGGAATTAGTAAGAGGAAGAATGTATGACCGTAGTATTAGACATGTAAGAATGAGTAAGCATTGTAAACTTATAACCTCGAACAACTTTGAGGACAAAGTTCTTAAGGGGGGTAGATTGAAATACCCCGACCTTAAATATGGCGATTAAATTATCCTAATAGGTATTTAAGAGCCTAATAATACTTAAGTAATATTGGTAAGGAAAAATAAATCCAAAAGAAATAAAGAAACGCTTAAAAAAACGGGAAACGCTAAATAAGCGTTAAATAACCATAGGAGGTATGAAACCTCGGTTAGCGTATTGTAATGATTCTAAAGGCTTAATTAAGTCTAAATAAATATGAGGGAACAAATCCCGAAGAAAATGGACCCTTAAAATGGATTAAAATCACTAATGAACATTAAAGCACGTTTTTCGAGGTAACCGGGAAAACGTGTCTTTAAGCGGGTCAAATAGACTCGTAACAATTTTGGTCAACTAAATAGTCATTAATAAATATTAGTGAAGCTTTAGAACCAATAAAATCAATAAAACGAGAAATAGTAAAAAAACTGTCAAAAACGGGAAGTTGTGGGGTAAAAACATAAATAACCCGAACTAGTGTGTCCAATATTGTAAATAGAATTTTAAAACCCATAATGGGTGCTGGGTGCAGCCGATTTCTTTCCCCCCCCCCCCCCCCACACACTCTCTTAATTCTCTTTTCATTTGCAAAAGACAAATACATTAAAGAAAAAAAAAGAGTAAAAAGTAACATTACTTTACTACTCTACCTCACATTCTCTCTCCTATCCTCTCATTTTCTTCACTCACGTACAGCCCCCTCACTCACCCTCTCAATTCCTTTCTTCTTCCCATGCGACAGCAATGGAGATTTGAGTATCCCACACAAAAAACACCCACTTCTCTCCTTTGTAACTCCCTCAAACCTTCACCAAAAATTACAAAAATTATACCATTGGAATCCCCTCATCAAGGAGAACATATTCCTCTTTTAAAATTCGAAAACAAGCATTTTCGTTGCCATGGGTATGCTGCATTTGGAGCTTCAAGACCACCATTAGAACCACCTCCTTCTCCTTGTTCTTTTGAGGTAAAAATATTCTCAAAACTCCATTGTTTTCCTAGCCTTAAGGGCAAAACGAATTTTAGACTAAACCCTTGTTTGGTCTCTTGTGTTCTAGCCGACTTTGGCTTGTTGAAGGAGTTGGAAATCTTGTTCTTGAACCACTCCAAGCTTCATTTGCACTCTTGGAAGGTAATATAAATTCTAAACCCTAAAACCTATATTAGACTTACTTAAGGGTTAGGGTTAAATTGTATATTAGAATGGTGTATTGAAATGTATATCAATGGGTGTAGTGTAAGAATTGGTTCACAAACCGGTGAGAAAGAAGAAGGAAAGAGGAAGGAGAAAGAAAGAAGAAGCTTGTGAAATAACAAGGTAAATATACTTGTTCTTGTGTAGCTTTGTAAATGAGTGTGTAACAGATTTTTAGTAATGAAAATAAGGATTGGAAATGATGATGTACTAGTAGTGTAATGTGTAAGAGAATATGAATGTTTTAAACCTTTAAAAGATATGTAAAATTATGGAAAACATAGATGGGAGTCAATGTGTGAGTGCAGGAATTTTTATGAGAATTTTAGTATTGGTATTGTATAAAAGAGCTTGTATATTTTTGGTTGTTGAAACAGGTGAAATAAGTGTTGAAATGAGAACTAGAGTATGTGGTGAGAGTTAAAATATAGGGGAACCTCTGCCCAAATTTGTATGGAAATAGGAGGACTTATTTGTGTAAGAGAAGAAAACTACCTAGGTAATTACTTGGTGTATTTGGAGAGTTTAAGTGAGTAGTTTAGTACTTTGTAACAAATTTAGAAGAGGATGTAAGTAAGGGAGGAATAGGATTGAGGCAATATTGAGGATGTTAGGAGGGAGCATTAGTAGAGGAGTATTGAATGGTAATGAGGAGAGGAAAAATCTGTAACAATTGTAGAAGAAAGAAAGTTGTAACAGAGGAAAAAAATGAAAGTGTGAGTGTTAATGTAACAGATTAGTATAGTGTTGGTTTAGGCTAGTTTTAAATGCTTAAACAAGTTAAAACATGCTAGATTATATGTAGAAATATTAGGGAAGAGGTTGGTAGAAGTTTAGAATTTATACAAGCTCAAAACTTACTTAAAAAAAAACATACTGCAACTAGTCCGGGTTGCAAACCAGAATGCAAACCCGGACTAGCCTTGAAAATCGACAGAAAGTGTTGCAGTGGGATGATCCGGGTTTAAACCAGGATGCTAACCCGGAACATCCCAAAAACATACCCGTAGCTTTCCAAAATAAAATTGTCCGGGTTTGAAATTGGGATGTAAACCCGGAACAATGCAAAAATTCACCCGAGAGCAATACCTGCTATGGTCCGGGTTTAGAAAGTATGTAAACCCGGAACAAGCCTAATTTCACCCGTAAGTTGCTCCAGTGGGTTGGTCCGGGTTTGTAAACCCGGACACTACCCGGAACATGTCAAAACACTCCAGAATGTGTATTAATGTTTAGGTAAGGATGGGTAAGGATGGGTAATGATATTATAAGTTAATTAAGACATGATTAATGATGTTTAAAGGTCATTAAGGCTATAAACAAGCTTAGAAAATAATTGTAAGTAAGTAACTTAAGTAAATGTATTTAAGTAACAATGAACTAGTAAGTATAAATTGGAAACAGTAAGGAAAGTAATGAGTAAGGTTAGTTATGGATAATTAACCACCCAATTGTATGTATGTCATAGGATTCGACTAGTTGAACACCGAAGGGAATCGGTGAGTTCCAAAGTCAACGGTGAAAGGTATGATTTCTTCATGCCCTGTATCCTAATCTGGTTACCCCGATTTGTGTGCTTATTTGATCACCTAATAAGATAAATGCATGAATCGGACTATATTGCACCTACTTGTGCTTGTTTACATTGTTCTTGATATTTGTCTTGAACAATAGTTTGTATAATTCATGAAACATATGAATGATGATGAAGTGTATCATACTTGTAGTGTACTTGTATATTGTAATGTATTGTATGTAAGTGTATATGGGTATTGTATTATTGTGGCTTGGATGCTGACTTGTACTAATTCCTAACTATCTAACTCCTAACTTAAGTGAGTAAATTGGAATGAGTACAAGTCCGATATAGCTTCGGCCACGCGTGAGGATGCGGAGTCACAAGAGGTTGGCTGCAATTCCTGACTCTTAAACTGGTCCGCGGCCCAAATCCCTTAAATGGGTAGCATCCCGGATTGGTGAGTCAAGTAAATCCCGGAGGTGGGACGGTGTAGTCCCCAGGGCCGGAGGTCCCGACGACTTAACTTGAGTAAGAGTAAGAGTAAGTAAGTATGGATCCGTAAGTAAGTATGAGTATGAGTATGTATGTGTATGAAGTAACGAGTAAAAGAGTAATCTCCACCCGATTAACCCGGTGGACCAATGAAGCTAACAAGAATTGTATATTGTGTATGTAATGAGTATGTGTATTTCGGAAGAAGGTAAGTATGTATTGGATGGTTTATTGTATTCCTTGTATGTAATGTAGTGTATGTATGTATGCCTTGCGTAAGTATTGTTGTATTGTGTATAAGAGCATGTATGCATGTATCTTTGAATGAAATCAACCGCATGTATTCGACCAAGTGGTCGGCGTACCCTCACTAGTACGCGGGGTATGCGGTTATCATGCTCGGCGAAAGCTGACCCCTTCGGGGGACATTTTTTAGTGTGCAGGTACCCGAAGCGAATGTGGTCAAGGCACGAGACCGGCGACTACATTGGATAGTAGTAGTAGAATGTAGAGGTGTATCAACTAGCACACCCTTGTATTTAGAAGTAAGTAGCGTGTGAGGAATGGGTAGTAAGTCCTCTTAGTGAGTATGTATGAACTTGGAAGAAGCATTGTAATTGTATTGGGAACCTAGTAAACTCGGTTAAGTATATTGTATTGTATGGATTGAAGAGGAGTAAGTACTGAATGGAGTATTGTTGTAATTGATTGATGAATGGAGTATGTATTCTAGATGCGTAGTACTCGGGATTCCGGTCCATCAGACCGATGCTGTATGTAGAGGTAGTAGCCTTGTTAGTCACGTGGGTGACTAACGGCATTGTATCACCCATTGTATGTAAGTATATTTCCGCTGCGTGTATCTGATATGTATGGAGATTGGACAGTAAGCACTGTATAATGGTAGGGGTGTTACAAAAAGTGGTATCAGAGCGAAGTATCGCTCTGATGACTGGAAATACCGAGTTAGGAATACCGAGTTAGGAAGTAGAAGCTTAGGGCTAAGGGCTGAGTGTTAGCATTAGAGATATGCTAGTTAGGAACTCCGGTGAGTACCGGATACCTACAATACCAGTCCCGCCCGCCGCAAACCCACTGTATAACTTGGGAAAGGACGCCAGAGAGAGGGAAAGTCCTCTCATACTCGGGAAAACCCAATCTGGCAGTATCAGATATTCCTACAAGAGGAAAGAACCGACATATAGTAGATTCCAAGAAATGGAAGACCCGGACATGGATCCCGGTTGAACAACAATAACCGCACTTGGTGGCGGTAGAATGAGAACTCCAACCACAAGGAGACTACAACATGCAACAACATGGGGCGACATGCCTAGCAGTCGCAGAACCTGGCTAACCAACCGGCAGCAGGAAAAGAAGCACTAAGCACAACAGAGGAAAAAGGAACAACAACAAAACCCGAGACACAAGTCTACGGGCCAGTAATATCTAACTAATACCATCAACGGTATGCTAGCTGACTAAGGACATAGTCGGTAGTAATTAATTTCAAAACCTGCACGCCAAAGGGTTATCATACTGGCCAACATAGCTCAGGCAGCTACAAGGACGTTCATGGGATACAACCCGACAGGACTACAAGAGTAGTGCCTAAACAAGCTAAGGCTCAATGACCACGGTAAACCAGTGGGAACGAGCAACAAGGGAAAACATAAAATTAAATAAATGGGGATCTCCAAGGATTGGAGAAGTACCCCGACCAAGACAACCATGTCAAGATCAATGAGAATCTACTTAAAGGATCGAGTACCCCAAACATCGATCAATAAGATCAAAGGGAGAGTCAACAAGACTAACAGTACCAGTGGAAACCATACCGTGACCGATATCGGTTACCCAAAAACCACCAGTACCATGCACTTGCCACGGCAAGTGCAGTAAGACGGGAGCATTCAGGAGGACTTTTAACATACCACAGGTACATAGTAATGTACCGTGACAGCGATGAAGCGACTACAGGATAAACATCCTAAAACTGAAGGAATGAAACCATGGAAGGGCCTGACGGCCTGACCACAACATTAGAACACACCAGTCAGCGGGAAGCTGGACTTGGTCAAGATTTCAAACATGGCTATGCCATGAAGAACATCTTTTAACACCGAACCGTTACTTCCAAACCAAGTTTTCTTTCAAAACCACAAACCTTCTTTTAAACCCTGGATTTTAAAAACCGAACCAACAAAATTACGGTGAGTATCATAGATTGATACAAGAGGAGTGGACAATAGAATACTTCACCTAGGCGTGTGATGAACACTACGAGTGTACCCAATTACGGGATGTGGGACACCGCACTCCGGAGGAGCTTGCGGGCCTGACATATAGTTGGGTAAGTGGTAACGTATCAACATGGTACCCCACGTATGTATACATGTAGTGCACGAACACGGGAAGTAGTCAACTCCGTTCTACGGACCATCAGTAAGTTCAAACCAGAACAGCTGGACGCCTCAGATGATCAAGTATAGAGGAACACAGAGAATTCATCCGAGAGTAAGGAATAAGAACTAGAAAGTGCAAAGAGAACAGACTAATAAGTATAGACATTGGATATGTCTCAAAGACATCAAGCAAATATAGGACAGCGGGAAGCATACCCAGCCTAAACACAGTAAGGCAGTTGCCTAACGTGAACACCACAATGCTCAACAAACGGGACAGAACTCCCAAGAGCACTCACAAGATTACACGAAGCCAATCCATCATCGGAGAGGAAATTTAAACCTAGTCTCAAGCACTAGGAGCGAGTATAAACGGTCTACCCAACGACGGGAGACGTCATAACCCGAGAGGAGATAGCTTAATGCAATACCATAAGACGGTATGGAGGACAACACATGTTATAACATTAGCCGGATGTAACGGCATAACTACCAACACCCAGGAGCAATCCTTGAAGGGTGTCTGAGATAACAACAGTTGAACAACAACGACATGAGGAAAGCACATAAGCTGGAACAAACACGCGGTTAGGACACCGAAGGGATTTCACTTAACAGGAAATACCCTAAATTACGAAAGGCACTGATTAACATCAGAATGCTAGAAAGGGCCTCCTATGAGAACGGAAGTGTGATGGCACGACTTGCCATGGAGCCGGTAATACCCCCAACCTATGGGTACACAGGAGTGGAAACAGATATAAGCAGCTTGCAAAGAGCATAGCTCGCAGCAATACGGCTTAAAAGCCACCACCAACTACGTGTGTAACCTTAAACGGTTGCAAACCCCACACCATTACTAACAAGACTTGCAAGAGGGATTGCCTCATACGACAAGAAATCAACAACTGGACCATAATTCAAACCCAACATCTGAGTGGCTTGGAGTAATGGCCAACTCAATGTCGCTGTCACTAGAGCATCAGTCTAGTATACAGTTGACAAGCTTTTAATCACCCTCATGCCTTCTGTAGCAATGGTAGCACAGAGGCATAAGAATCATGATAACGCCAACAATGGCCTAGTCCACACTTGGACACTACGAGAACCCAAGGGAAAGTACCCCTCGTTAACCGAAGACCACCAAGGTGGTGAAGATGTGAATCCTTATAAAGGCTTCCATCTATTATAACAGTAAAGCCTACGCATATAGATGCTGCCAGGAGGCGATCGAACAAGGAAAAAATTCCAAACCATTACGACTTAAAGGAGTAAGTATACTTCACATGCACCCAAGCATGTGGTGAACCATTGTATAAATACTAACATAGCAAACCTTGGCATTAGACCTATGAGTGGAGATAAAACCCCTCAACAAGAACTTTCACCTATCAGTGATAAAATACTCTTCAATTAGAGAACGGGACCAGAAAACCCTTGAAGTTTCTTGGGATGTCCCGGCGATGTACATACAAGTAGAACTGCACAGCTGGAGCCTATAAACAATGCTCAGCACTGAAAGACAATCATTGTCAAAACAATCAACGGGAATACACATTGAACACCACGAACGGCCAGCGCTCAAGAGAGCTTATACCCGATGAACTATCACATCCCCGGTCAACCAAGATACTTGGTGAATATATCATAAATGATGATGGGATGTGAGGTAAGCTAACCTACACATGAAACCTAAAATGGAAGAACATCTCCACATTGGGAAATAATCACATCACGGTATGCTACAACAACCGTCATACACACGAACAGGGGAAACCCTCAGTGTACACATATAAGGAAATGGTGCCAATGACAATGGCAATAAGTAAAAAGGAATTATCACAGTAACAGAAACAGTAAAAGTGATGTTGTATAATGAGTAAGAATACGGTGCGCAACAGGCGACCGCTATGAGTAGTAGATAATGACACGGAGTATAAGTACGAGATGACAGGCATAAATATTCTTTCCTATCACATAAGTGACTTACTGCCAAGCGTTTACGCCTCTGCACTCTGTATGACTGAGTGTTTTGGTATTGCACTTGTGCAGCTAATGATCTAATGGGGTAGCTAGGATATGGAGAATGTAAACCGTAGTAAACCCTTCTTTTCACCAACAAACATGGCATAAGCCAGTTAAGCAACCTTAGCAACAAACCGTGCGGCCTAAGGCCAAAGAAGCACGAAGAGTGTAAAACACACTAGCAATCACAGGATGTGAATTCCATAGGAATAAAGAGTGAAAAGAGACTTAGGAAGTCACAAGGACCGACGCATAGAAAATGCAAGGTCATACAAGTAAAGTACACTTGTACTGAACCAGAAGAACTGGTATAATTCAGAAGCTATTGACAACAGAGGAAGCACTATAACTAAATAGTGGCTTAGCCTCGCCAACAATAAGTCGGAAGAACTTAGCGAATAATCGTGAGAGTACGGATAGTATGTATAATAGATTACCAGGAAGCTGGTTATAATCTAAACTCGTTGAATTAAAAGGCGGTAAAAGAATACCACACTTGTTTGTAAACCTTATTCCCACAAAGACGGATAAAAGGCGATGAGTAACACATCTATAAATACCAAAGAGTGAATTAAACACTAAGGCTATCAGGGTCGCGCAGCAGAAGCTAGTGGGCCCTAGCTGAGGAATGTAATACCCCAGTAAGTATGCGAGATTGGCTATTAATGCCTTAAAGCCTAATAGGCTAGAACCAAATTGATTGTGAGTTAAATAAACTCATATAGGAATTTTTGGTCCAAAGACTAAACCATTGGTATGGTTAGGACCCTTTGACCAGAGCATATTGTATAGTATACCGTAGTGAAGCTAAACGCTTCAGATTGCCCAAATTGATTAAACCAATGTTTAATAATAATAACATATGGTAGATTACGTGGGCGTAATCCCTTTTAAGGGGGGTAGAGCGAAAACCGCTTAATGTAAGTTTGTGAATAAAACACATAAACCATAATGTGCATAGCACAAATGAGAATCAAATTGATGATTGATACTATGTTAAATAAACATAAGTATCATTCATATTATTATGGTAACTAGGCGTTGGATATGTAAATACCATAGGTGAATATACCCGTCTTGTAACACCAGTGTAAGAGTATTTGTAAAGAAGAGTATGAGTAGTGGACGGAGCTCAACAAGCATTGTAACCCTTAAAGAAGTAGTACGAATGGATTATGAGTAGTAGAGGAAAGTAACCAGGAGTAATGTATTCGTAAGTATGTTATTGGAAGTAAATTGAGCACGATTGAATTTCATAAGTACGTAGTCCTTAGTTAGAATATTGGAGAGTGATGGATGAAAGCAGTAAAGGTGAGGAAGTGAGCATTTTGGTATTGAACCACGGAGTAAAGCATTGGGAAGTAGAGTGAGGATGATTGATGGATTGATTCCACCCTTTGGAGATGTATGAAATTGTATCACGACTAGAAAGGGTAAAAGATAGAAAATGAAAACAACCAAATTATTTGCTTGTTTGAAATTGATGTGGGAAGTCGAACTTGATCCTGATCAGATCAAGGGAAACCGAACACAAATTGGGGTGGAAAGATAGTTCAACACTGGTGCTGATCACATCAGGGTCGAACGATTCTTGAAGCTCCCCTCAAGCGGTCACAAGAATCACACATAGGATAGAAGTAATGAATATAACGTGGAACTTGGAGTTGGATGCTTTAGAAGGATTTCTAATTAGCTGTTGGGAAGGATTTTTCCTTAGACTGAGAATAAGGATTGGCTTTATACCGGAGAAGATAGTAGTGTAGCATGTGGTATTATTCCAAGGGCAGCAGGACATAGAGGAGTCCTGTGTCGAGATGACCTGAGTGCCTGCGGGATTGTAATGTGTATTGCATTGCTTTGGGGATAGCTTTGCACTGTATGTATGTATAGAGCTTGTAATGAGGAACCGGATAATTAGTAGTAGTGCGGATTGGAGCAATTATTGTACATTGGTATGGTATGGTATGTAGAAACCTGAGTAATGGATGTGGGAATTAGTAAGAGGAAGAATGTATGACGTAGTATTAGACATGTAAGAATGAGTAAGCATTGTAAACTTATAACCTCGAACAACTTTGAGGACAAAAGTTCTTAAGGGGGGTAGATTGAAATACCCGACCTTAATATGGCGATTAAATTATCCTAATAGGTATTTAAGAGCCTAATAATACTTAAGTAATATTGGTAAGGAAAAATAAATCCAAAAGAAATAAAGAAACGCTTAAAAAACGGAAACGCTAAATAAGCGTTAAATAACCATAGGAGTATGAAACCTCGGTTAGCGTATTGTAATGATTCTAAAGGCTTAATTAAGTCTAAATAAATATGAGGGAACAAATCCCGAAGAAAATGGACCCTTAAAATTGATAAAATCACTAATGAAACATTAAGCTTTTTTTCGAGGTACCCTGAAAAACGGTGTCCTTAATAACCGGGTCCATATAATCTTAAGACTGAACATTAAAGCACGTTTTTCGAGGTAACCGGAAAACGTGTCTTTAAGCGGGTCAAATAGACTCGTAACAATTTTGGTCAACTAAATAGTCATTAATAATATTAGTGAAGCTTTAGACCAATAAAATCAATAAAACGAGAAAATAGTAAAAAAAACTGTCAAAAACGGGAAGTTGTGGGGTAAAAACATAAATAACCCAAACTAGTGTGTCCAATATTGTAAATAGAATTTTAAACCCATAATGGGTGCTGGGTGCAGCCGATTTCTTCCCCCCCCCCCCCCCCACACACTCTCTTAATTCTCTTTTCATTTGCAAAAGACAAATACATTAAAGAAAAAAAAAGAGTAAAAAGTAACATTACTTTACTACTCTACCTCACATTCTCTCTCCTATCCTCTCATTTTCTTCACTCACGTACAGCCCCCTCACTCACCCTCTCAATTCCTTTCTTCTTCCCATGCGACAGCAATGGAGATTTGAGTATCCCACACAAAACACCCACTTCTCTCCTTTGTAACTCCCTCAAACCTTCACCAAAATTACAAAAATTATACCATTGGAATCCCCTCATCAAGGAGAACATATTCCTCTTTTCAAAATTCGAAAACAAGCATTTTCGTTGCCATGGGTATGCTGCATTTGGAGCTTCAAGACCACCATTAGAACCACCTCCTTCTCCTTGTTCTTTTGAGGTAAAAATATTCTCAAAACTCCATTGTTTTCCTAGCCTTAAGGGCAAAACGAATTTTAGACTAAACCCTTGTTTGGTCTCTTGTGTTCTAGCCGACTTTGGCTTGTTGAAGGAGTTGGAATCTTGTTCTTGAACCACTCCAAGCTTCATTTGCACTCTTGGAAGGTAATATAAATTAAACCTAAAACCAAATCAAATAAAACTTAGATAGGGTAAAGAACAAAAAAAAATGACTTAAGAAGTGTTGAATGATTCACAAACGTAAGAAATTAGGTTAGAATAAAAAGGTGTGAATTGGAAAATAATGTAATCTTACTAAAGTCATAAATGGAAGTGTTGAGAAATGAATGAGGTACAAAAATTGTAATTGGAATCACGGAATTGAAAGAGATGAAGAATGTTAAAGAGGAGAAAGAAAGAAAGAAAGACATGTTTGAAAAGGAAAAAGTAGTTGAACAAGGAGAATGAAAACGAGAATTGTATATTATAGACTTACTTAATGGTTAGGGTTAAATTGTATATTAGAATGTGTATTGAAATGTTATATCAGGGGTTAGGTAAGAATTGGTTCACAAACCGGTGAGAAAGAAAAGGAAAGAGGAAGGAGAAGAAGAAGAAGCTTGTGAAATAACAGGTAAATATACTTGTTCTTGTGTAGCTTTGTAAATGAGTGTGTACAGATTTTTAGTAATGAAATAAGGATTGGAAATGATGATGTACTAGTAGTGTAATGTGTAAGGATATGAATGTTTTAAACCTTAAAAGATATGTAAAACTTATGGAAAACATAGATGGGAGTCAATGTGTGAGTGCAGGAATTTTTATGAGAATTTTAGTAGTTGGTATTGTATAAAAGAGCTTGTATATTTTGGTTGTTGAAACAGGTGAAATAAGTGTTGAAATGAGAACTAGAGTATGTGGTGAGAGTTAAAAATATAGGGGAACCTCTGCCCAAATTTGTATGGAAATAGGAGGACTTATTTGTGTAAGAGAAGAAAACTACCTAGGTAATTACTTGGTGTATTTGGAGAGTTTAAGTGTAGTTTTTTTACTTTGTAACAAATTTAGAAGAGGATTTAAGTAAAGGGAGGAACTAGGATTGAGGCAATGCATTGAGGATGTTAGGAGTAGCATTAGTAGAGGGAGTATTGAATGGTAATGAGGAGAGGAAAAATCTGTAACAATTGTAGAAGAAAGAAAGTTGTAACAGAGGAAAAAAATGAAAGTGTGAGTGTTAATGTAACAGATTAGTATAGTGTTGGTTTAGGCTAGTTTTAAATGCTTAAACAAGGTTAAAACATGCTAGATTATATGTAGAAATATTAGGGAAGAGGTTGGTAGAAGTTTAGAATTTATACAAGCTCAAAACTTACTTAAAAAAAAAATACTGCAACTAGTCCGGGTTGCAAACCAGAATGCAAACCCGGACTAGCCTTGAAAATCGACAGAAAGTGTTGCAGTGGGATGATCCGGGTTTAAAACCAGGATGCTAACCCGGAACATCCCAAAAACATACCCGTAGCTTTCCAAATAAAATTGTCCGGGTTTGAAATTGGGATGTAACCCGGAACAATGCAAAAATTCACCCGAGAGCAATACCTGCTATGGTCCGGGTTTAGAAGTAGTATGTAAACCCGGAACAAGCCTGAATTTCACCCGTAAGTTGCTCCAGTGGGTTGGTCCGGGTTTGTAAACCCGGACACTAACCCGGAACATGTCAAAACACTCCAGAATGTGTATTAATGTTTAGGTAAGGATGGGTAAGGATGGGTAATGATATTATAAGTTAATTAAGACATGATTAATGATGTTTAAAGGTCATTAAGGCTATAAACAAGCTTAGAAAATAATTGTAAGTAAGTAACTTAAGTAAATGTATTAAGTAACAATGAACTAGTAAGTATAAATTGGGAAACAGTAAGGAAAGTAATGAGTAAGGTTAGTTATGGATAATTAACCACCCAATTGTATGTATGTCATAGGATTCGACTAGTTGAACACCGAAGGGAATCGGTGAGTTCCAAAGTCAACGGTGAAAGGTATGATTTCTTCATGCCCTGTATCCTAATCTGGTTACCCCGATTTGTGTGCTTATTTGATCACCTAATAAGATAAATGCATGAATCGGACTATATTGCACCTACTTGTGCTTGTTTACATTGTTCTTGATATTTGTCTTGAACAATAGTTTGTATAATTCATGAAACATATGAATGATGATGAAGTGTATCATACTTGTAGTGTACTTGTATATTGTAATGTATTGTATGTAAGTGTATATGGGTATTGTATTATTGTGGCTTGGATGCTGACTTGTACTAATTCCTAACTATCTAACTCCTAACTTAAGTGAGTAAATTGGAATGAGTACAAGTCCGATATAGCTTCGGCCACGCGTGAGGATGCGGAGTCACAAGAGGTTGGCTGCAATTCCTGACTCTTAAACTGGTCCGCGGCCCAAATCCCTTAAATGGGTAGCATCCCGGATTGGTGAGTCAAGTAAATCCCGGAGGTGGGACGGTGTAGTCCCCAGGGCCGGAGGTCCCGACGACTTAACTTGAGTAAGAGTAAGAGTAAGTAAGTATGGATCCGTAAGTAAGTATGAGTATGAGTATGTATGTGTATGAAGTAACGAGTAAAAGAGTAATCTCCACCCGATTAACCCGGGTGGACCAATGAAGCTAACAAGAATTGTATATTGTGTATGTAATGAGTATGTGTATTTCGGAAGAAGGTAAGTATGTATTGGATGGTTTATTGTATTCCTTGTATGTAATGTAGTGTATGTATGTATGCCTTGCGTAAGTATTGTTGTATTGTGTATAAGAGCTTGTATGCATGTATCTTTGAATGAAATCAACCGCATGTATTCGACCAAGTGGTCGGCGTACCCTCACTAGTACGCGGGGTATGCGGTTATCATGCTCGGCGAAAGCTGACCCCTTCGGGGGACATTTTTTAGTGTGCAGGTACCCGAAGCGAATGTGGTCAAGGCACGAGACCGGCGACTACATTGGATAGTAGTAGTAGAATGTAGAGGTGTATCAACTAGCACACCCTTGTATTTAGAAGTAAGTAGCGTGTGAGGAATGGGTAGTAAGTAGCCTCTTAGTGAGTATGTATGAACTTGGAAGAAGCATTGTAATTGTATTGGGAACCTAGTAAACTCGGTTAAGTATATTGTATTGTATGGATTGAAGAGGAGTAAGTACTGAATGGAGTATTGTTGTAATTGATTGATGAATGGAGTATGTATTCTAGATGCGTAGTACTCGGGATTCCGGTCCATCAGACCGATGCTGTATGTAGAGGTAGTAGCCTTGTTAGTCACGTGGGTGACTAACGGCATTGTATCACCCATTGTATGTAAGTATATTTCCGTTGCGTGTATCTGATATGTATGGAGATTGGACAGTAAGCACTGTACTAATGGTAGGGGTGTTACAAAAAGTGGTATCAGAGCGAAGTATCGCTCTGATGACTGGAAATACCGAGTTAGGAATACCGAGTTAGGAAGTAGAAGCTTAGGGCTAAGGGCTGAGTGTTAGCATTAGAGATATGCTAGTTAGGAACTACCGGTGAGTACCGGATACCTACAATACCAGTCCCGCCCGCCGCAAACCCCACTGTATAACTTGGGAAAGGACGCAGAGAGAGGGAAAGTCCTCTCATACTCGGGAAACCCAATCTGGCAGTAATCAGATATTCCTACAAGAGGAAAGAACCTGACATATAGTAGATTCCAAGAAATGGAAGACCCGGACATGGATCCCGGTTGAACAACAATAACCGCACTTGGTGGCGGTAGAATGAGAACTCCAACCACAAGGAGACTACAACATGCAACAACATGGGGCGACATGCCTAGCAGTCGCAGAACCTGGCTAACCAACCGGCAGCAGGAAAAGAAGCACTAAGCACAACAGAGCGGAAAAAGGGAACAACAACAAAACCCGAGACACAAGTCTACGGGCCAGTAATATCTAACTAATACCATCAACGGTATGCTAGCTGACTAAGGACATAGTCGGTAGTAATTAATTTCAAACCTGCAACGCCAAAGGGTTATCATACCTGGCCAACATAGCTCAGGCAGCTACAAGGACGTTCATGGGATACAACCCGACAGGACTACAAGAGTAGTGCCTAAACAAGCTAAGGCTCAATGACCACGGTAAACCAGTGGGAACGAGCAACAAGGGAAAACATAAAATTAAATAAATGGGGATCTCCAAGGATTGGAGAAGTACCCCGACCAAGACAACCATGTCAAGATCAATGAGAATCTACTTAAAGGATCGAGTACCCCAAACATCGATCAATAAGATCAAAGGGAGAGTCAACAAGACTAACAAGTACCAGTGGAAACCATACCGTGACCGATATCGGTTTACCCAAAAAACCACCAGTACCATGCACTTGCCACGGCAAGTGCAGTAATGACGGGAGCATTCAGGAGGACTTTTAACATACCACAGGTACATAGTAATGTACCGTGACAGCGATGAAGCGACTACAGGGATAAACATCCTAAACTGAAGGAATGAAACCATGGAAGGCCTGACGGCCTGACCACAACATTTAGAACACACCAGTCAGCGGGAAGCTGGACTTGGTCAAGATTTCAAACATGGCTATGCCATGAAGAACATCTTTTAACACCGAACCGTTACTTCCAAACCAAGTTTTCTTTCAAAACCACAAACCTTCTTTTAAAACCCTGGATTTTAAAAACCGAACCAACAAAATTACGGTGAGTATCATAGATTGATACAAGAGGAGTGGACAATAGAATACTTCACCTAGGCGTGTGATGAACACTACGAGTGTACCCAATTACGGGATGTGGGACAACCGCACTCCGGAGGAGCTTGCGGGCCTGACATATAGTTGGGTAAGTGGTAACGTATCAACATGGTACCCCACGTATGTATACATGTAGTGCACGAAACACGGGAAGTAGTCAACTCCGTTCTACGGACCATCAGTAAGTTCAAACCAGAACAGCTGGACGCCTCAGATGATCAAGTATAGAGGAACACAGAGAATTCATCCGAGAGTAAGAATAAGAACTAGAAAGTGCAAAGAGAACAGACTAATAAGTATAGACATTGGATATGTCTCAAAGACATCAAGCAAATATAGGACAGCGGGAAGCATACCCAGCCTAAACACAGTAAGGCAGTTGCCTAACGTGAACACCACAATGCTCAACAAACGGGACAGAACTCCCAAGAGCACTCACAAGATTATCACGAAGCCAATCCATCATCGGAGAGGAAATTTAAACCTAGTCTCAAGCACTAGGAGCGAGTATAAACGGTCTACCCAACGACGGGAGACGTCATAACCCGAGAGGAGATAGCTTAATGCAATACCATAAGACGGTATGGAGGACAACACATGTTATAACCATTAGCCGGATGTAACGGCATAACTACCAACACCCAGGAGCAATCCTTGAAGGGTGTCTGAGATAACAACAGTTGAACAACAACGACATGAGGAAAGCACAGAAGCTGGAACAAACACGCGGTTAGGACACCGAAGGGATTTCACTTAACAGGAAATACCCTAAATTACGAAAGGGCACTGATTAACATCAGAATGCTAGAAAGGGCCTCCTATGAACGGAAGTGTGATGGCACGACTTGCCATGGAGCCGGTAATACCCCCAACCTATGGGGTACACAAGGAGTGGAAACAGATATAAGCAGCTTGCAAAGAGCATAGCTCGCAGCAATACGGCTTAAAAGCCACCAACCAACTACGTGTGTAACCTTAAACGGTTGCAAACCCACACCATTACTAACAAGACTTGCAAGAGGGATTGCCTCATACGACAAGAAATCAACAACTGGACCATAAATTCAAACCCAACATTCTGAGTGGCTTGGAGTAATGGCCAACTCAATGTCGCTGTCACTAGAGCATCAGTCTAGTATACAGTTGACAAGCTTTTAATCACCCTCATGCCTTCTGTAGCAATGGTAGCACAGAGGCATAAGAATCATGATAACGCCAACAATGGCCTAGTCCACACTTGGACACTACGAGAACCCAAGGAAAGTACCCCTCGTTAACCGAAGACCACCAAGGTGGTGAAGATGTGAATCCTTATAAAGGCTTCCATCTATTATAACAGTAAAGCCTACGCATATAGATGCTGCCAGGAGGCGATCGAACAAGGAAAAGACATTCCAAACCATTACGACTTAAAGGAGTAAGTATACTTCACATGCACCCAAGCATGTGGTGAACCATTGTATAAATACTAACATAGCAAACCTTGGCATTAGACCTATGAGTGGAGATAAACCCCTCAACAAGAACTTTCACCTATCAGTGATAAAATACTCTTCAATTAGAGAACGGGACCAGAAAACCCTTGAAGTTTCTTGGGATGTCCCGGCGATGTACATACAAGTAGAACTGCACAGCTGGAGCCTATAAACAATGCTCAGCACTGAAAGACAATCATTGTCAAAACAATCAACGGGAATACACATTGAACACCACGAACGGCCAGCGCTCAAGAGAGCTTATAACCCGATGAACTATCACATCCCCGTCAACCAAGATACTTGGTGAATAGTATCATAAATGATGATGGGATGTGAGGTAACTAGCTAAAACCTAATGAAACCTAAAATGGAAGAACATCTCCACATTGGGAAATAATCACATCACGGTATGCTACAACAACCGTCATACACACGAACAGGGGAAACCCTCAGTGTACACATATAAGGAAATGGTGCCAATGACAATGGCAATAAGTAAAAAGGAATTATCACAGTAACAGAAACAGTAAAAGTGATGTTGTATAATGAGTAAGAATACGGTGCGCAACAGGCGACCGCTATGAGGAAGTAGTAGATAATGACACGGAGTATAAGTACGAGATGACAGGCATAAATATTCTTTCCTATCACATAAGTGACTTACTGCCAAGCGTTTACGCCTCTGCACTCTGTATGACTGAGTGTTTTGGTTTGCACTTGTGCAGCTAATGATCTAATGGGGTAGCTAAGGATATGGAGAATGTAAACCGTAGTAAACCCCTCTTTTCACCAACAAACATGGCATAAGCCAGTTAAGCAACCTTAGCAACAAACCGTGCGGCCTAAGGCCAAAGAAGCACGAAGAGTGTAAAACACACTAGCAATCACAGGATGTAAATTCCATAGGAATAAAGAGTGAAAAGAGACTTAGGAAAGTCACAAGGACCGACGCATAGAAAATGCAAGGTCATACAAGTAAAGTACACTTGTACTGAACCAGAAGAACTGGTATAATTCAGAAGCTATTGACAACAGAGGAAGCACTATAACTAAATAGTGGCTTAGCCTTGCCAACAATAAGTCGGAAGAACTTAGCGAATAATCGTGAGAGTACGGATAGTATGTATAATAGATTACCAGGAAGCTGGTTATAATCTAAACTCGTTGAATTAAAAGGCGGTAAAAGAATACCACACTTGTTTGTAAACCTTATTCCCACAAAGACGGATAAAAGGCGATGAGTAACACATCTATAAATACCAAAGAGTGAATTAAACACTAAGGCTATCAGGGTCGCGCAGCAGAAGCTAGTGGGCCCTAGCTGAGGAATGTAATACACCCAGTAAGTATGCGAGATTGGCTATTAATGCCTTAAAGCCTAATAGGCTAGAACCAAATTGATTGTGAGTTAAATAAACTCATATAGGAATTTTTGGTCCAAAGACTAAACCATTGGTATGGTTAGGACCCTTTGACCAGAGCATATTGTATAGTATACCGTAGTGAAGCTAAACGCTTCAGATTGCCAAATTGATTAAACCAATGTTTAATAATAATAACATATGGTAGATTACGTGGGCGTAATCCCTTTTAAGGGGGGTAGAGCGAAAACCGCTTAATGTAAGTTTTGTGAATAAAACACATAAACCATAATGTGCATAGCACAAATGAGAATCAAATTGATGATTGATACTATGTTAAATAAACATAAGTATTCATTCATATTATAATTATGGTAACTAGGCGTTGGATATGTAAATACCATAGGTGAATATACCCGTCTTGTAACACCAGTGTAAGAGTATTTGTAAAGAAGAGTAATGAGTAGTGGACGGAGCTCAACAAGCATTGTAACCCTTAAAGAAGTAGTACGAATGGATTATGAGTAGTAGAGGAAAGTAACCAGGAGTAATGTATTCGTAAGTATGTTATTGGAAGTAAATTGAGCACGATTGAATTTCATAAGTACTGTAGTCCTTAGTTAGAATATTGGAGAGTGATGGATGAAAGCAGTAAAGGCTGAGGAAGTGAGCATTTTGGTATTGAACCACGGAGTAAAGCATTGGGAAGTAGAGTGAGGATGATTGATGGATTGATTCCACCCTTTGGAGATGTATGAAATTGTATCACGACTAGAAAGGGTAAAAAGATAGAAAATGAAAACAACCAAATTATTTGCTTGTTTGAAATTGATGTGGGAAGTCGAACTTGATCCTGATCAGATCAAGGGAAACCGAACACAAATTGGGGTGGAAAGATAGTTCAACACTGGTGCTGATCACATCAGGGTCGAACGATTATTGAAGCTCCCCTCAAGCGGTCACAAGAATCACACATAGGATAGAAGTAATGAATATAACGTGGAACTTGGAGTTGGATGCTTTAGAAGGATTTCTAATTAGCTGTTGGGAAGGATTTTTCCTTAGACTGAGAATAAGGATTTGGCTTTTATACCGGAGAAGATAGTTGTAGCATGTGGTATTATTCCAAGGGCAGCAGGACATAGAGGAGTCCTGTGTCGAGATGACCTGAGTGCCTGCGGGATTGTAATGTGTATTGCATTGCTTTGGGGATAGCTTTGCACTGTATGTATGTATAGAGCTTGTAATGAGGAACCGGATAATTAGTAGTAGTGCGGATTGGAGCAATTATTGTACATTGGTATGGTATGGTAATGTAGAAACCTTGAGTAATGGATGTGGGAATTAGTAAGAGGAAGAATGTATGACCGTAGTATTAGACATGTAAGAATGAGTAAGCATTGTAAACTTATAACCTCGAACAACTTTGAGGACAAAGTTCTTAAGGGGGTAGATTGAAATACCCCGACCTTAAATATGGCGATTAAATTATCCTAATAGGTATTTAAGAGCCTAATAATACTTAAGTAATATTGGTAAGGAAAAATAAATCCAAAAGAAATAAAGAAACGCTTAAAAAACGGGAAACGCTAAATAAGCGTTAAATAACCATAGGAGGTATGAAACTCGGTTAGCGTATTGTAATGGATCTAAAGGCTTAATTAAGTCTAAATAATATGAGGGAACAAATCCCGAAGAAAATGGACCCTTAAAATGGATTAAAATCACTAATGAACATTAAAGCACGTTTTCGAGGTAACCGGGAAAACGTGTCTTTAACGGGTCAAATAGACTCGTAACAATTTGGTCAACTAATAGTCATTAATAAATATTAGTGAAGCTTTAGAACCAATAAAATCAATAAAACGGAGAAATAGTAAAAAAAACTGTCAAAACGGGAAGTTGTGGGGTAAAAACATAAATAACCCGAACTAGTGTGTCCAAATTGTAAATAGAATTTAAAACCCATAATGGGTGCTGGGTGCAGCCGATTCTTTCCCCCCCCCCCCCCACACACACTCTCTTAATTTCTTCTTTTGTTCTCTTTTCATTGCAAAAGACAAATACATTAAGAAAAAAAAAAGAGTAAAAAGTAACATTACTTTACTACTCTACCTCACATTCTCTCTCCTATCCTCTCATTTTCTTCACTCACGTACAGCCCCCTCACTCACCCTCTCAATTCCTTTCTTCTTCCCATGCGACAGCAATGGAGATTTGAGTATCCCACACAAAACACCCACTTCTCTCCTTTGTAACTCCCTCAAACCTTCACCAAAAATTACAAAAATTATACCATTGGAATCCCCTCATCAAGGAGAACATATTCCTCTTTTAAAAATTCGAAAACAAGCATTTTCGTTGCCATGGGTATGCTGCATTTGGAGCTTCAAGACCACCATTAGAACCACCTCCTTCTCCTTGTTCTTTTGAGGTAAAAATATTCTCAAAACTCCATTGTTTTCCTAGCCTTAAGGGCAAAACGAATTTAGACTAAACCCTTGTTTGGTCTCTTGTGTTCTAGCCGACTTTGGCTTGTTGAAGGAGTTGGAAATCTTGTTCTTGAACCACTCCAAGCTTCATTTGCACTCTTGGAAGGTAATATAAATCTAAACCCTAAAACCTATATTAGAACTTACTTAAGGGTTAGGGTTAAATTGTATATTAGAATGGTGTATTGAAATGTGTATATCAATGGGTGTAGTGTAAGAATTGGTTCACAAACCGGTGAGAAAGAAGAAGGAAAGAGGAAGGAGAAAGAAAGAAGAAGCTTGTGAAATAACAAGGTAAATATACTTGTTCTTGTGTAGCTTTGTAAATGAGTGTGTAACAGATTTTTAGTAATGAAAATAAGGATTGGAAATGATGATGTACTAGTAGTGTAATGTGTAAGAGAATATGAATGTTTTAAACCTTTAAAAGATATGTAAAAATTATGGAAAACATAGATGGGAGTCAATGTGTGAGTGCAGGAATTTTTATGAGAATTTTAGTATTGGTATTGTATAAAAGAGCTTGTATATTTTGGTTGTTGAAACAGGTGAAATAAGTGTTGAAATGAGAACTAGAGTATGTGGTGAGAGTTAAAAATATAGGGGAACCTCTGCCCAAATTTGTATGGAAATAGGAGGACTTATTTGTGTAAGAGAAGAAAAACTACCTAGGTAATTACTTGGTGTATTTGGAGAGTTTAAGTGAGTAGTTTAGTACTTTGTAACAAATTTAGAAGAGGATTAAGTAAAGGGAGGAACTAGGATGAGGCAATATTGAGGATTTAGGAGTAGCATTAGTAGAGGGAGTATTGAATGGTAATGAGGAGAGGAAAATCTGTAACAATGTAGAGAAAGAAAGTTGTAACAGAGGAAAAAAATGAAGTGTGATGTTAATGTAACAGATTAGTATAGGTTGGTGTTGGGACATCGGAGTGTTGCAGAGATAGCCTTTCACCGCGACAGAGTCGAGCGTCATTTGACAGACACAAAGACTGAGCTTCTGCGATGGAGTCCGCGCAACAAAGAAGACTCCACAGAGTCTGCCATGCTGTTGCGAAAAATCAGGAGTCAACTCGGAGCACATTAAGCGCCTCAACGGTCACCAAGCTCTTCCTCAACACCGAAGATCGCGGCCCAAGTAAGAAGACCAAGTAAGAGCCGTTGGAAGTTGCCCACTAAGTTAGTTCCGGTATTTTCGGAACTAACTTCTTCGATTGGCTGCTACACTTAGAGTATAAATAAGACATGTAATAGATAGTTGCATGTGTGCTTTCATTGAGTATTATTCCAGAGCTTAGAGAGAGAAAGAAGAATTGCATTGTAAGCCCGAAAGAGAGAGAGAATTCGTACCAAGTTAGTTAGCACCTCTAGAAAACTCTATCTATAGGAAGATCCTAGTTTCATTACGCTTACCATTGTTCTGATCAGAGAGTGTGTTGGGTAAGTGAGTGAAAACCGCTAAGTAGATTTCCTCTACTTAGTGGGCATCTGTAAGTTGTTTTGTTTGACCAGGAAATGAAATAACTTATTTGTGTATCTTGCTGAGTTTCACAGAGTCCTTCTTTCCTTCTATTGTCTCACTACAATTACCACAAGAGTCTTTCGTGTCATTAGTCTAGTTTATTCGATTGAGTGACTCTGCTTCATAGAGTGCCTCTTAGTAGAGAAGACGATTGAGTCAAACCAATTCTTAGACTCACACCTTTGGTTGGTTTGAGTTAGCCACCCGATCCTACACGTGGTATCAGAGCCTTGCTTAGCTAACGGTCAATCAACGAAGAACGAAGCAATGGCAGACCTCTTTGCCAATCAAAACAACAAAATGCACTTTGAGCATCCCAGACTCACCTCCACCAACTACGACCAGGAAAAACGAGATCGAGCAACACATCGAGTCTGTCAACTCCGAGCTTTGGGAAACGTAGCACTGGAGGCGATCTTGCAGTAATCCAGACCGATCCACATGGACTGCTGCAGATCGCAAGAGGTACGAGCTGAATCGACAAGCATCACGTGCGATATACACTTGCTTGTCCATCCCAGAACAAAGGAGAGTCAATCACTGTAAGTCCGCAAATGAGATATGGACACTCCTTCAAGCAACCCACGAAGGAGTCACTGAACTCAAGAAATGCAAAGCTCAAGAACTTCGAATGGACTATGAAAATTTCCTGCAGAAACCCGGTGAGTCTCTGGAAGAAGTGCTTGATCGTTTTTATTTACTAACCACTACTATGCAGGAAGTTAGCATCCTACCAGATAGAGAGAGTGTTTACACAAGTTGCTGGACAGTCTGAGAGAAGAATGGGCAGAAACGGTAATCTCCACCAAAGCATGCAAGGACTTATCCAAATGGAGCTGTCAAGACCTAGGTTCCTATCTACAATCCGTAGATAAATACAAGAAGAATGTTCGGAAGAAGTGTGGTAATGCTTCCTCTTCCTCTTCTGGTAAGACTGCTACTCTGAATGACCAAGCCTTGCAGGTTAATTCAACTCAGTTAACTCAAGAAGGAGCCTATGTTGCTGATACTCAAGTCAGACAAGTCAAGGCTGAACTGGTGGATATTATTGTTGAGGAAAGTGAGGCTGAGACTATGGAGGACTTCGTCTTCATAGTCAAGAACTTCCGAAAGTTCATGCGTAACCAACCTAATCGACAGAGTCGGTCGTTCTCGAACACCTCTAAACAAGTTTTCAATTCCGTCACTTGCTTCAATTGCAATAAACCCGGTCACTTCAAGAAGGACTGCTTTACTCAAAAGCCATTATGGAAAATCTCAAGGGAGATCACTCATGGCAGCTGTTGGATGGGGCGATTCAGACTCCGACGATCCAGACACAGAGTCCAGCGGACTGGTATGTCTAATGGCACATGACACGACGGAGTCCATGATCCCTGATGATGAGGTAACCCGTTCTCACCTTGAAACAGACCTTTACCGTATTTCTCCCATGGGATTTATGACATTAATTGCTAAGATTGTCTCTGAGACAAACTCTCTCAAAGCAAGTCTCAACAGCAAAATCTCCGAGTTAACAGAGGAGCTCGAAATATCAAAAAGTCTTATGTATGCCTTAAGAGACGAAGCTGAGGAACAAAAACCATCTCTGTTCTCTAAGGCTAGATCTACAAGAATCAAGGTGTCATGTTGACTCCCTTGAAAAGGAACTTCGTGATATCTTAGAATGCAATCAGTTTGAACAGGGTGACCAGAAAGAGTCTCTCACCCTGATCGACTCCCTCAAACAAGACCTCACCATCTTTACTGATAAGTGTTGTTCTCTTCAAAATGATCTTAATGCTTCTGAATCCAAAAACATATCCTTGAACACCACTATCAAAAATCTCACTCAAAAATTGAAAGAAAAAGAACACGCCCTTTCCCTCAAGCCAGTCAAGTTTATCAAACAAGTCACCGCCTCCGAACTACCTGAGTGGGCCAATTCCAAAATCAAAGAAATTAGCCAAGATCGAGATACTCTTCGCTCTAAAGTAGAACAACTCTCTCAGCAGATTGTGAATCTACAATCCGGAGTTCGATCCACTCAATCCACACCCAAGTGGCACAAAGGAAAGTTCGACATCCCACAAAATATGTCCAAACCTGACAACAGAATCAAACGATATCAAGAAAAAGAAAAATTCGACTCCTGGTGGAAAGGACAACAGAAATACGTCAATCTTCCACCAACCAAGATTTGTGGGCTACTGCGGGAGTGATGTGATCTTGAGACAGCAGTGACAGTGCACGATAAATCTGAATAGTCTTTTAATGAAGTGTTAACTGACTTGAAGAACGAAAAAAGTCTGGTCGAAAAGGAACAAGTGTATCTGGTGTAAAAAAGAAATGAGTTTCTGGGTTGAGAAATGGAAGACACTGCTGGTCGAAGGAGACAGCTGGTAATGGACAGTGGATGCTCTCGTCACATGACTGGAGATCCAAATCAATTCAATTCGCTTTCATCCTACCAAGGAGGTAAGGTTACTTTTGGAAACAACAACCAGGGTGAAATCGTGGGAGTTGGATCCGTAGGTAACCCCTCAAGATTTAAAATTGATGGAGTCCATCTGGTCACTGGACTCCAGCATAGTTTATTAAGCATCTCTCAAATTTGTGATAGATTCAATTTGGTACTTTTCTCCTCTTCGGATTGTAAGGTTTATGATGAGCGTACAGGTTCACTAAAAGCTGTTGGTCGTAGAGAAGGCAATCTCTACAAAATGTGCTTAAACTCCATTAAGCCAGACGACCAAGTCTGTCTCAATGTGCATTCCAAAAACTCACTGATGTGGCACTCCAGACTTGGCCACGCAAATCATAGGCTGTTGAACAAACTCAAAAGCAAGGACTTGGTGATTGGTTTACCAGACACCACCTTTGACACAGACTCTGTCTGTGAAGCATGTGTTAAAGGTAAACACACCCGGTCCTCATTCAAAAGTAAGCCTACTCTCTCTACTAACTCTCCACTGGAACTACTACACATGGATCTTGTTGGCCCCATGCGAACACAAAGCAGAAGTGGTAAGAGGTACATCCTGGTCATAGTTGATGACTATTCCAGGTGGACCTGGGTCATTTTCTTATTTACCAAAGATGAAACTTTTACGGAGTTTGTTAAACTCCATAAAATGCTTGTCAACAAGTTTTCATTCACTCTAAAGACCCTGAGAACGGACCAGGGTACTGAATTTTGCAATAAGTCGTTTGATGAGTTTTGCAGGGACAATGGAGTGGATCACCAAATCTCATCTGCACGCACTCCAGAAACAAAACGGAGTCGTTGAACGCAAGAATAGAACCTTGGTAGAAATGGCTCGCACCATGCTCATCGACAGTCAACTTACTCCATCTTATTGGGCAGAGGCCGTTAACACAGCGTGCTATGTGTTAAATCGTGCGATGATTCATCCATTCCTTCACAAGACACCCTATGAACTACTCCGTCAACGTAAACCAAGTCTTCTACATCTCAGGCGTTTCGGATGTAAGTGTTTTATTCACAACAATGGTAAGGACAACTTGGGTAAGTTCTCTCCTAAAAGTGATGAAGGTATTTTTCTTGGCTATTCTTCTAAGAGCAAAGCTTATCGTGTTATCAATCTTAGAACTCAATGTTTAGAAGAAAGCCCGCATGTCAAGTTCGATGAGTCCCACAATGTTGGCTCATCTTCTGATCAACTTGACTTTGCCCCCGATGATTTCTCACCGATCCACACTTCATCACTGTACCAATAGGAAGACTCCCTGAGTCCCACTCCATCACTCCTCATGTTTCCCCTGCAAACAAAGACAATTCATCAGAATCTACAGACTCCAACAACCACCCGGAGACACCCTTACAACAAAACTTGAATTTTGACTCCTCTGAAAAAGAAACACCCCTCCTGCTTCACGTCGCCATTTCCAGCAAAGATCTGCTCACCCTCCTGAAAACATCATTACAGACCCAAACACCGGTGTCCAAACACGCCTACAAGCCATGCAAAATCTCTGTGCCTTTGGTGCTTTCTGTCTAGTACTGAACCAAGAAATGTCAAAGAAGCACTCCTTGATAGTGATTGGGTTACTGCTATGCAGGAGGAACTCCATTCCCTCCAGCGCCATGCTGTCTGGGAATTAGTTCCTCGCCCCACGCATCAACAAGCCATTGGCACTCGTTGGGTCTTTCGTAATAAACTTGATACTGCAGGCAACGTTTTCAGGAATAAAGCTCGATTAGTTGTTCAGGGCTACAATCAAGAAGAAGGGATTGACTATGACGAAACCTTCGCTCCAGTAGCTCGTCTTGAGGCAATTCGCATGTTCATTGCATTTGCTGCGTACAAAGGTTTCCAACTATATCAAATGGATGTTAAGACGGCCTTCCTCCACGGCTACATTGATAGAGAAGTCTACGTCGAACAACCTCCAGGATTCACAGACTCCGTCCATCCCAACTATGTTTACAAACTATGTAAGGCCCTTTACGGACTGAAACAGGCTCCACGCGCCTGGTATGAAAGACTGTCTACATATCTATTGCAAAATGGTTTCTCTCGAGGTAATGTAGATAAAACGCTCTTCATTCTACACTCATCACATGACTTACTTCTAGTCCAGATCTATGTTGATGATATCATTTATGGTTCTACAAGTAACACCCTCTGTGACCATTTTGCTAACCTTATGAAGCAAGAGTTTTCCATGAATGAGTTAGGTGAGCTCAAGTTCTTCTTAGGATTACAAATTCAGCAAGAAGAGGACGGGATCAAGATTCATCAACAAAAGTACATCAAGGAACTCCTTGATAAGTACAACCTAAAAAATGCCAAGAGTATGTCCACACCAAGCTGTACATCTGTCAAACTACATCCTGATGATGACGGAGTCGGCGTGAATGCCACTGAATATAGAGGAATGATAGGTCTCTCTTGTACCTACCTGACTGCCAGTCGCCCAGACATTCTCCATGCAGTCTGTCTTTGTGCTCGCTTCCAAGCAGCACCAAAACAGTCTCATCTCAAAGCAGTCAAGCGCATCTTTCGCTATCTTAAAGGTACAAGTACACTCTATCTATGGTATCCACGATCTCCTACTTTTACTTTATCTGGATATAGTGACTCTGATTGGGCTGGTTCTCTCCAAGATCGAAAGAGTACTTCAGGTAATGCACAGTTCTTGGGTCTTTGCCTTGTTTCATGGTCCTCCAAAAAACAACACTCCGTAGCACTGTCTACAGCGGAGGCAGAGTATGTCTCTGCTGCAGCATGTTGCTCTCAACTCCTTTGGATGAAACAACAACTTCAAGACTATCATATCACCCAAGAACAAATCCCAATCTTTTGTGACAACAAAAGCACAATCAAAATATCCGAAAATCCAGTCCAACACTCAAGAACCAAACACATAGAAATACGTTTTCACTTCTTGAAAGACTGTGTCGAGAAAAAGCTTATCCAACTTGATTTTGTGCCCACAGAAGATCAACTTGCAGATATTTTTACTAAGCCTTTGTCTACAGCGAGATTCGAAGCACTGCGATCAGCAATCGGATTGACTCCGTCTACCTAGACGGTCGCATCTCCTTGCCCCAACCGCAATCTTCAGCAGGTACTCCCTCATGTATCATAGAGTCTGTCTTTGTTTGCACTTGAATCAGTGAATTGTGTTTTGTTACTTCGCATACCTATTGCTCTAGCGCTACTTTCCACGTCATCTATCCGCACCTAACCCGCCTAAATCGTCGCCCCTCATCTAACCCCCCATGACGTCGCCACATTTATCGGACCTGACACACAAACTCTGCAACTGCCTGCCCTATATCAATCAACCGCACAGTCCAGCTCTATCACTTCCACTCCCTTTACACTCAAGCATCCCTCCAACTCCAAATGGCCGGCATAAACTTCAACGGAATCCAAATCCCAGCCGATATTTTCGCCGATCCCATTCGCCTTCAGGCGTATCTACAAGCGATGGCAAACCCTAACCCACCTACACTCACCACCACCACCACTACATCTCCCACTAAGACCACCGCCACTTCTTCGCCCACACACTCCTCCACACCACCGCCTGATACCCGCGACCCATCCACCCTTCAAACACCACCATCGGCTGCAAGAACAGAGATTCTTGACACCGATATTGAAGAAGTTACCCCAATCCAAACCCTACCACCATCCCCAACCCCACAAGCTGACAACCCTCCTACCGAAAATCAGCCAACTGATCAGCCACAAACCCATGCCAGCAAATCACCGATCAAATCTCCTACACCAACCCCACCAGCATCCCCGCTAAATCCGCAACTCCGCCTCAACAACCTCCACCAAAAACCGCAAGCGCAAAGGCCAAGCTTCATCCCGACCTACAGCCAAAAGAATCCTCCGTTCCTCTGTCAAGGCCCACCATGTCTCCTCTGGCTCCGGTGAATCATCGCCCATCCAAGAACTGCCCACCGCCAGTCACGATGCCTCCACGGGTGCTACCTCCGCCAGAGATCAGAAACCTCCAAAACCCCACCGTCGGAGTGTGAAGGTCGACCCCTTCACTCAAAGGTACATGCTCGGAGACCCTGCCTCCGACCGTAACATAGTAAGGGGTAAGTTCCTAGACTTTTCTTGGGCTCAGTCTTCCAACTTAGGGGAGTTAGTCACAATGCTAGAAATTCAGGGATGGAAACACCTCTTCTGCGAAATTCCGGAGTGGTATCCCAAAGAGTCTGTCGACTTCTTCCAAAACCTTGTCATCCGTAACGGTGCTGCTCAGTCTGTTGTCAATTCCACTCCAATATTTTTTGATCTTGCAAAGCTGTCTGAAATTCTTGGCGTTCCTGCCACTGGCCTGTCATTTATGAAAAAGGAATCCTTCCTGAGATCCCCGGGTACCACATAATAAAATCTACCGCTTTTTCTCCTCCAAGAAAAAGATTGGCTCCCCCATACCCCGTGGTGATCTCTCTATCCAACACCAACTCCTCCACATTTTGGTCATCAAAAATATCGTCCCACGAAAGGAAGGGAACCTGTGGTCAACTGCTTGGACTTAACCATTATGTACTGCATCATTAATCGTCACTCTATCAATTGGCACACATCATTCTCCATCACCTAGCCCAGTCGGTCGACACCCGAAACACTCCTGGGGTACGTGTTGGGCCTCGTATCTTCCAATTCTTTCAGGTACCCTTGGCGTCTTCGACGTCAGAGTCCACCGAGGAGGCAGACACCATCAACCTGCGGTATTTGAATCGGCTCACTTCAATCGACAAATCAACGCTGCTGCCCCCTCCATCTACTCCAACAACGGCGGGGACATCCACTTCTCAAGAGGCAGTTCCTCAAGCTTCACTCCAACCCTCCTGGAGAAAGTGGAGCACTCATTGCGCGTGCAGCCGAGCTGATTCAGGGCCAGAAGCGGATGGAAGACCGACTCGCCGGGATAGAGACGACAGTGTCGGCCTTGCAGGAACAACTCCTTGACCTTCAATCCACCCTTACCCCCAACCCTTAGAATGACGTGGCTGTGTAGTGTTAGAACTTAGGTTGTTTTAAGTTCTAAACACTTTTTATTGGTTTTTTGTGTGAATACTTGACTAACTCTGTGCTACTATGGGCTTCCCCTCTGATGAAAGCAAAAGGGGGAAGCGGTGAATCCCGTCTGGTGTACGGGTTATTTTGTTGCTGGTTTAAAACTGCTTTCCGGATTGCGCTGCTAGACTATGTGGTCTAGTATTTTGTTGACTGCCTTATACACTATCCTGCTTATTACACTGCTTATTTATGGTTTGCTTGCCTAGAGTCCCTCTCCGATCAAGGGGGAACCTAAACAGAGTCCTTGCACTTGCTTGCTACTGCTACTATTAAGGGGGAACTTTGACAGGGTCGGTTCCCCTAGTCTTTGTGTTTTTCTATCTTTCAGGATTGACTCCATCGGGATTCACGAAGGTTTGCTATCATCAGCAACAAGGGGGAAATTGTTGGGACATCGGAGTGTTGCAGAGATAGCCTTTCACCGCGACAGAGTCGAGCGTCATTTGACAGACACAAAGACTGAGCTTCTGCGATGGAGTCCGCGCAACAAAGAAGACTCCACAGAGTCTGCCATGCTGTTGCGAAAAATCAGGAGTCAACTCGGAGCACATTAAGCGCCTCAACGGTCACCAAGCTCTTCCTCAACACCGAAGATCGCGGCCCAAGTAAGAAGACCAAGTAAGAGCCGTTGGAAGTTGCCCACTAAGTTAGTTCCGGTATTTTCGGAACTAACTCCTTCGATTGGCTGCTACACTTAGAGTATAAATAAGACATGTAATAGATAGTTGTAAGTGTGCTTTCATTGAGTATTATTCCAGAGCTTAGAGAGAGAAAGAAGAATTGCATTGTAAGCCCGAAAGAGAGAGAGAATTCGTACCAAGTTAGTTAGCACCTCTAGAAAGACTCTATCTAGGAAGA
Source organism: Limonium bicolor (assembly GCA_023374045.1). NCBI lineage: Eukaryota > Viridiplantae > Streptophyta > Magnoliopsida > Caryophyllales > Plumbaginaceae > Limonium > Limonium bicolor. The sequence goes on from CM041778.1 coordinate 331,826,206, forward strand.
TCCTAGTTTCATTACGCTTACCATTGTTCTGATCAGAGAGTGTGTTGGGTAAGTGAGTGAAAACCGCTAAGTAGATTTCCTCTACTTAGTGGGCATCTGTAAGTTGTTTTGTTTGACCAGGAAATGAAATAACTTATTTGTGTATCTTGCTGAGTTTCACAGAGTCCTTCTTTCCTTCTATTGTCTCACTACAATTACCACAAGAGTCTTTCGTGTCATTAGTCTAGTTTATTCGATTGAGTGACTCTGCTTCATAGAGTGCCTCTTAGTAGAGAAGACGATTGAGTCAAACCAATCCTTAGACTCACACCTTGGTTGGTTTGAGTTAGCCACCCGATCCTACAGTTGGTTTAGGCTAGTTTTAAATGCTTAAACAGGTTAACACATGCTAGATTAATATGTAGAAATATTAGGGAAGCGGTTGGTAGAAGTTTAGAATTTATACAAGCTCAAAACTTACTAAAAAAAAAAATACTGCAACTAGTCGGGTTGCAACAAACAGAATGCAAACCAGGATAGTTGAAAAATCGACAGAAAAGTGGTGCAGTGGGATGATCCGGGTTAAACCAGGATGCTAACCCGGCACATCCAAAAAATACCGTAGCTTTCAAAATAAAAAATTGTTATCGGGTTGAAATTGGGATGTAAACCGGAACAATGCAAAAATTCACCCGAGAGCAATACCTGCTATGGTCCGGGTTTAGAAGTAGTATGTAAACCCGGAACAAGCTGAATTTCACCGTAAGTTGCTCCAGGGTTGGTCCGGGTTTGTAAACCCGGACACTAACCCGGAACATGTCAAAAACACTCCAGATGTTGATTAATGTTTAGGTAAGGATGGGTAAGGATGGGTAATGATATTATAAGTAATTTAAGACATGATTAATGATGTTTAAAGTCATTAAGGCTATAAACAAGCTTAGAAAATAATTGTAAGTAAGTAACTTAAGTAAATGTATTAAGTAACAATGAACTAGTAAGTAAAAATTGGGAAACAGTAAGGAAAGTAATGAGTAAGGTTAGTTATGGATTAATTACCACCCAATTGTATGTATGTCATAGGATTCGACTAGTTGAACACGAAGGGAATCGGTGAGTTCCAAAGTCAACGGTGAAGGTATGATTTCTTCATGCCCTGTATCCTAATCTGGTTACCCCGATTTGTGTGCTTATTTGATCACCTAATAAGATAAATGCATGAATCGGACTATATTGCACCTACTTGTGCTTGTTTACATTGTTCTTGATATTGTCTTGAACAAAGTTTGTATAATTCATGAAACATATGAATGATGATGAAGTGTATCATACTTGTAGTGTACTTGATATTGTAATGTATTGTATGTAAGTGTATATGGGTATTGTATTATTGTGGCTTGGATGCTGACTTGTACTAATTCCTAACTATCAACTCCTAACTTAAGTGAGTAAATTGGAATGAGTACAAGTCCGATATAGCTTCGGCCACGCGTGAGGATGCGGAGTCACAAGAGGTTGGCTGCAATTCCTGACTCTAAACTGGTCCCGGCCCAAATCCCTTAAATGGGTAGCATCCCGGATTGGTGAGTCAAGTAAATCCCGGAGGTGGGACGGTGTAGTCCCCAGGGCCGGAGGTCCCGACGACTTAACTTGAGTAAGAGTAAGAGTAAGTAAGTATGGATCCGTAAGTAAGTATGAGTATGAGTATGTATGTATGAAGTAACGAGTAAAAGAGTAATCTCCACCCGATTAACCCGGGTGGACCAATGAAGCTAACAAGAATTGTATATGTGTATGTAATGAGTATGTGTATTTCGGAAGAAGGTAAGTATGTATTGGATGGTTATTGTATTCCTTGTATGTAATGTAGTGTATGTATGTATGCCTTGCGTAAGTATTGTTGTATTGTGTATAAGAGCTTGTATGCATGTACTTTGAATGAAATCAACCGCATGTATTCGACCAAGTGGTCGGCGTACCCTCACTAGTACGCGGGGTATGCGGTTATCATGCTCGGCGAAAGCTGACCCCTTCGGGTGTAACACCCCTACCATTAATACATGCTTACCGTCCAATCTCCTTACACGTCAGATATACGCAGCGGATACTTACTTACGTACAAATGGGTGATACAATGTCGTTAGCCACCACGTGGCTAACAAGGCAATACTACTGCTTACAGCATCGGTCTGATGGACCGGAATCCCGAGTATTACATATCTACCATAATATTTTCATACACCCAATACACGCTACATTCTTCCATTCGATACAATACTTCAAATACCATACAATATAATCCTCATACCGAGTTTACTAAGATCTTATACAAATATACTACCTCTTCAAAGTTCATACATACTCACTACGAGACTACTTACTACCCGTTCCTCACAAACTACTTACTCCTAATTACAAGGGTGTGCCTCGGTCTCTTCCTTGACCATATTCGCTTCGGGTACCTGCACACTAAAAAATGTCCCCCGAAGGGGTCAGCTTCGTCGAGCATGATAACCGCATACCCCGCGTACTAGTGAGGGTACGCCGACCACTTGGTCGAATACATGCGGTTGATTTCATTCAACATACATGCATACATGCTCTTATACACAATACAACAATACTTACGCAAGGCATACATACATACACTACATTACATACAAGGAATACAATAAACCATCCAATACATACTACCTTCTTCCGAAATACACATACTCATTACATACACAATATACAGTCTTGTTAGCTTCATTGGTCCACCCGGGTTAATCGGGTGAGGAGATTACTCTTTTACTCGTTACTTCATACACATACATACTCATACTCATACTCACTTACGGATCCATACTTACTTACTCTGTACTCTTACTCAAGTTAAGTCGTCGGGACATAGGCCCTGGGGACTACAACGTCCCACCTCGGGATTACTTGACTAACCAATCGGGGATGCTACCCATTTTAAGGGATTTGGGCCGCGGACCAGTTTAAGAGTCAGGATTTGCAGCCAACCTCTTGTGACTCCGCATCCTCACGCGTGGCCGAAGCTATATCGGACTTGTACTCATTCCAATTTACTCACTTAAGTTAGGAGTTAGATAGTTAGGAATTAGCACAAGTCAACATCCAAGCCACAATAATACAATACACATATACACATACATACGAGGTACAATACATTACACAAGTACAATACGAGGTTCGAATACCATTCATCGTCATTCATATATTTCATGAATTATACAAACTAGCGCTCAAGTCAATAAATATCAAGCACAACATAAGTCAAGCACAAGTAAGTGCAATATAGTCCGATTCATGCATTCATCTTATTTAGGCGGTCAAATAGCACACAAATCGGGGTAACCAGATTAGGATACAGGGCATGAAGAAATCATACCGTTCACCGTTGTACTTGTATCCAACTTTCCTCTGGTGTTCACAATCCAAGTCCTATAACTTACATGTGATCGAGTGGTTAATTCCCTATGGGTAACCCAACATGTTTCATCCTTTACGTTTCCCAATGTACCATTACTAGTTCCTTAGATTTCATACTTAGTTCCAAAATCATTTACTTCACATCATTTCCTAAGCTCATTTTCTTAGGTTCTTATGTGTATATTATTTTCTCCTTACCATCATTATTCTCCCTATGGTTTACTGCTTAAGCCCAAAAAAAAAAAAATTTTTTTTTTGACCGGACCTCCCCTGTGGGGCGGTCCCTAGGGCGGTCCGAGACAGAAGCCATTTACGCCGCGAGATTCCAGTACTGGACCCCACAGGGGCGGTCCGTAGGGGCGGTCCGAGACAGAAACCAATTTTTTTTTTTTTATCTTCTCTACAACCGGACCTCCCCTGTGGGGCGGTCCCTAGGGGCGGTCCGAGACAGAAACGAATCCGTCCAGCAGAATTCGACTGGACCTCCCCACAGGGGCGGTCCATAGGGGCGGTCCACAACAGAACCTGTTTTTAAAAGCGTTTTTCTACTCATTTTGGACTCCAAATTCACCCCAATTTTTTTCCACTCATTCCACAATCTTTTCACATGTTTCCTACATGTTTAAACACCTTAAAACACTCCTTAATCATGCTCTAAACTCCTTACTCATTTCTACATTTACTTACACAAATTTTCATCACTTCTTCCCAACACTTGCATCAGTTTTCATTCTCCCTTTGCTACAGATTTTGTTTCCTCTTCTATGCTACAGATTTTTCACTCAATTTCTAACCTCCATACTTCCTCAACTAATGCTACTCCTAGTATCCAAAATACATCAATTCACTTCCTAGTTACATCCCATTAACAAACCATATCCAAATCTGTTACAAGCTACTAAACCACTCCCATTATACTCTCCACATACACCTAGTCACTACCTAGGTTGTTCTCTCATCTTGAACACTTAAGTCCTCAAATTCCTAGATAAAATTTGACATAGTCTCCCCTATATTTTTACATTCTCACCACATGTTCTAGTTCCCAAATCATCAATCATTTCACCTGTTTGTAAACAGCATTACTATACCAACTCTCCAACACAATACTACACACTAAACACTTCTAAAATTCCTGCACTCAACATGTAATTCCCATCTAGTTTGTGACAGTTTTTAAATGTCTTTTTAAGCTTCAAAATGGTTTTGTTCTTCTTCCACATTACACTACTACTCATTACCATTTTACAATACCCATTTACACTACTAAAAATCTGTTACATGATCATTTACAAGACTACACAAGGATGAGCTTAATTACCTTGCTTTCTTCTTCTAGTTTCTTTCTCTCCTTCCTTCTTCTTCCTTCTTTCTCTCTTCTTGCTCAATCGGTAACATGGGGAATGGAGTTGCCCAACTCCATCCCCAATACCCAATACACACGAAACAAATGCAATTAAACTACCATCCCTTTTTCAACCTTTAAAGCTTAATGTAAGTTTTAGGGTTTAGAAATTTCATTACCTTGCAAGGGTGTAGGTAATGCTTGGAATAGTTCAAGAACACTATTTCTCACCCTCCAAGAGTGCCAAAATCGGCTAGAGTACAAAGGAACCAAACACAAGTTTAGTCTAAACTTCGTTTTGCCCATAAGGCTAGAAAAAGATGGAGTTTTTGAGAATATTTTTACCTCATTAGAACAAGGAGAAAAAGGTGGTTCTAGTGGTAGTCTTGAAGTTCCAAATGCTCCATACCCATGGAGATGAAAATGCTCCTTTTCAAATTCTGAAAAGAGGGGAATACTCTCCTTGATGAGAGGAAGACGATGGTGTAATTTTTATAATTTTTGGAGGAGATTTAAGGGAGTAACAAGGAGAGAAGAGGGGTATTTTTGTGGGTTGTTCAAAACCTCCATTGCTGTCGCAGGAAGAAGGAGAAGAAAAATAGAGAGGAGAAGGAGGGGCTGCTACGTGAGTGAGGGATGAGAGGGTAGGAGAGAGAGATGTGTGAGGTAATAGTTTACTTTATTGCTTTTTAGTTCTTTGTCTTCTTGTAAATGAAAAGGAAGTAAAGAGAGGTGTGAGTGGGGCTCCAATCGGACATACACAAAGCCCATGAGGGTTTTAAAATTCTATTTACAATATTGGACACACTAGTTTGAGTTATTTATGCTTTTACCCCACAACTTCCCGTTTTTGACAGTTTTTACTAATTTCTCGTTTTATTGATTTTATTGGTTCCAAAGCTTCACTAATATTTATTAATGATTATTTAGTTGACCAAAATTGTTACGAGTCTATTTGACCCGCTTAAGACGCGTTTTCCCGGTTACCCTCGAAAAACGTGCTTTAAGGTTCATTAGTGATTTTAATCCATTTTAAGGATCCGTTTTCTTCGGGATTTGTTCTCTAATATTTATTTAGACTTAATTAAGCCTTTAGAATCCTTACAATACGCTAACCGAGGTTTCATACCTCCTATGGTTATTTAACGCTTATTTAGCGTTTTACGCTTTTTAAGCGTTTCTTATTTCTTTTGGATTTATTTTTCCTTACCAATATTACTTAAGCATTATTAGGCTCTTAAATACCTATTAGGATAATTTAATCGCCATATTTAAGGTCGGGGTATTTCAATCTACCCCCCTTAAGAACTTTGTCCTCAAAGTGCTCGAGGTTATAAGTTACAATGCTACTCGTTCTACATGTCTAATACCGTGGTACACATTCTTCTCCTTACAATTCCCAAATTCGTTACTCAAGGTTTCTCCTTTCCCTATCATTCCAATGTACAAATACTTACTCCAATCCATATTACCATCGACCATCCGGTTCCTCTTTAAAATTCATACATACATACAGTGCAAAGCTATCCCCAAAGCAATGCAACACATCACAATCCCGTAGGCACTCGGGTCATCTCGACACAGGACTCCTCATGTCCTGTTGCCTTTGGAATAATACAACATACTACGCTACTATCTTCTCCGGTACAAGCTTCTCACAAATTCTTGACCTTCAGTCTAAGAGAAATACTTCACTACTACCAATTAAAAATTTTCTAAAACACATAACTCCAAAGTCCAATATATATACATTACTTCTATCCTATGTGTGACATTTGTGACCACTTAGGGGAGCTTCAAGAATCATTCGACCCTGATGTGATCAGCATCAGTGTTGAACTATCTTTCCACCCCAATTTGTGTTCGGTTTCCCTTGATCTGATCAGGATCAAGTTCGACTTTCCACATCAGTTTCAAACAAGCAAACAATTTAGTTGTTTCATTTTCTATCTTTTTACTCTTCCTAGTCATTCATACATCTCCAAAGGATGGAATCAGTCCATCAAACATCCTCACTCTATTTCCCAAATGCTTTACTCCATGGTTCAATACCTAAATGCTCATTTCATCAACCTTCACTACTTCCATCCATTACTCACCATCATCTCCAATATTCTAACTAGGGAATACAATACTTATGAAATTCAGTAGTTCTCAATTCACTTCAAATGACGTACTTACGAATACACTACTCATGGCTACATTCCTCTACTACTCTTAATCCATTCGTATTACTTCCTTAAGGGTTACAAACTTGTGGAGCTCCGTCCACTACTCATTACTCTTCTTTGCTAATACTCTTACACTGGGTTACAAGATGGGTATATTCGCCCTATGGTATTTGCATGTCTAATGCTTAGTTACCACAATTTCACTATGAATGAATACGTATGTTTATATAACGTAAGTACCACTCATCGAATCAATTCTCATTTGTGCTATGCACATTATAGTTTTATGTGTTTTATTTATAAAACTTGCATTAAGCGGTTTTCGCTCTACCCCCCTTAAAAGGGATTACGCCCACGTAATCTCCCATATGTTAATATTAAACATGGTTATTTAATTCGGGCAATCCGAAACGTTTAGCTTCACTACGGTATACTATAGAGTACGCTCTGGTCAAAGGGTCTTAACCATACCAATGGTTTAGTCTTTGCACCAAGAGTTCCTATATGAGTTTATTTAACTCATATGTAATTCGGTTCTAGCTTAATCGGCTTCAAGGCATTAACAGCCATTGTATTAAACTCACTAGGTATATTGTCTCCTAACTAGGGCCCACTAGCTTCTGCTGCGCGACCCTGATAGCTTGGGTTACTTACCCTTCGTGTTACCATTAATGTGCTATACATCACCTTCTTATCCATCTATTATGTGAATAAGGTTTACTACACAAATGCGGTATTCTTTTACCGTGCTTGAACTCAACGAGTTTAGGATTTATAACCAGCTCTGGTAATCTGCTGTACATGTTATTCATGCTTCTACGGTTATTCGTTAAGTTCCTCCGACTTATTGTCGGGCGAGGTTTAGTCACCACTAGCTGTAGTGCTTCCTCTGTTGTCACTAGCTTTTAAATCATACCAGTTCTTCTGGTTCAGTACAAGTGTTTCTTTACTTGTATGACCTTGCATTTCTATGCGTCGGTCCTAGTGACTTTCCTGTATCTCCTTTCACCTCACATTCAATGGAATTCACATCTGTGATGTTAGTGTGTTCGCACTCTTCGTGCTTCTTGGCCTTAGGCCGCACGGTTGTTGCTAAGCTTGCTTAATTGGCTTGCCATGTCTGTTGGTGAAAAGAAGGATTTACTACGGTTTACATTCTCCATATCCCTAGCCATCCATTAGATCATTAGCTGCACCAGTGCAATACAAAACACTCAGTCATACAGAGTGCAGAGGCGTGAACGCTTGACAGTAAGTCACTTATGTGATAGGAAAGAATATTTTTGTGTGTCATCTCTACTTAACTCGTGTTATTGCTTACTATCCCTCATAGCGGTCGCCTGTTGCGCACGTTTCTTACCATTGTACAACATTGCTTTTACTGTTTCTGTTACTGTGGTAGTTCCTCTTTACTCATTGCCATTGTTGTTGGCACCATTTCCTTATGGTGTAAATACACTAGGAGGTTCCTAGTGTTCGTGTGTATGACGGTTGTCGTAGAATACTGCACGTTATCATCTTCCCATTGTGGAGATGTTCTGTTCCCATTTAGGTTCATGTGTAGGTTAACTTACCTCACATTCTATCATCATTTGTGATACAATTTACCAAATATCTTGGTTGGTCAAGGATGAGATAACTCATCGGGTCGTAAGCTCTCTTGAGCGTTAGTCATTCATGGTGTTCAATGTGTGTTCACATTAATTGCTTTGATAATTATTGCCTTTCAGTGCTGAGCATTGGTTTAGGCTCTGGCTGTGTAGTTTTGCTTGTACGTATATTACCAGGACATCCCGTGAAACTTCAAGGGTTTCTGGTCCCGTTCTCCAATTGGAGGGTATTCTATCACTGACAAGTGAAGGTTCTTGTTGAGGGGTTTGTCTCCACTCATAGGTCTAATGACAAGGTTTGCTATGTTGGTGTTTACGCAATGGTCCACCACTTTTTTGGGTGTATATGGAGTATGCTTACTCCCTTAAGTCGTAATGGTTTGGAAATCTCATTTCCTTATCCCATCATCCCTTGGCAATATCTATTGCGTGGTTTTATTGTTATAGTAGATGGAAGCCCTTTCTAAGGGTTCACATCATCACCGCATTAGTGGTCTTTGGTTAACGAGGGGTACCTTCCCTTGGGTTTCCCGTAGTGTTCAAGTGTGGACTAGGCGAATGTTGGCATTATCATGACTCTTATGCCTCTGTGCTACCATTGCTACAGAAGGCATGGCGGTAATTAAGAACTCCGTCCGTATACTAGGCTGATGCCCTAGTGACAGTGACATTGAGTTGGCCATTACTCCAAGCCACTCAGGATGTTGGGTTTGAATTTAAGGTCCAGTTGTTGATTTCTTGTCGTATGAGGCAATATTTCTTGCAAGTCTTGTTAGTAATGGTGTGGGTTTTGCAACCGTTTAAGGTTACACAACGCATCAGGTTTATGGCTTTAGAGCCATATTGCTGCAAGCTATGCTCTTTGCAAGCTGCTTATACACGTTTCCACTCCTTGTATACCGTCATAGGTTGGAGGTATTATTGGGCTCTATGGTAAGTCGTGACATCACACTTCCGTTCATAGGAGACCCTTTAGGTAATCTGATGTTAATAGGTGTCTCTCAATATCTTAGGGCATTTCCTGTTAAGTGAAATCCCTTCGGGTCCCAACCGAGTGTTCGTTCTAACTTTCGTGCTTTTATCATGTCGCTGTTGTTCGACTGTTGTCCATCTAGTCACCCTCAAGGATTGCTCCTGGGTGTTGTTAAATTATGTCGTTACTTCCGGTTGATGGTTATAATATGTTGTCCACTGTACCATCTTGTGGTATCGTTCTTGAGTTGTCCCTTTTTGGGTCATGACGTCTCACGTCCTTGGGTAGACTGTTTATGCTTGTTCCTAGTACTTGAGACTAGGTTTGAATATCCTCTCCGATTATGGATTGCGCTTCGTAGTAATTTTTGATTGCTCTTGGGAATTCCGCCCCGTTTGTTGAGCATTGTTAGGTTCACGTTAGGCATTCGCCTTCATGTGTGTAGGCTGGGCATTCCATCCAGCTGTCAGGTAATTGCTTGGATTATTTGAGACATATCCAATGTCTATACTTATTAGTCTGTGCTTTTTGCACTTCCTAGTTCTTATTCCTCATCTTCAGATGGATTCTCTGAGTCCCTTGATACTTGATCGTCTGAGGTGTCCAGCTGTTCTGGTTTGAACTCACTCACGGTCCGTAGAACGGAGTTGACTACTTCCTGTGAGTCGCACACTACATGTATACATACGTGGGGTACCATATTGATACGTTACCACTTACCCAACTATATGTCGGGCCCGCAAGCTCCTTCGGAGTGCGGTTGTCCCACATCCCGTAGCGGGTATACTCGTATGTTCGTCACACGCCTAGGTGAAGTATTCTGTTGTCAACTCCTCTTGTATCATCCCATGATACTCACCGTAATGCTGTTGGTCTGGTTTTAAAATCCGAGGTTTTTAAAAGAGGGTTGTGGTTTTGGAAAGAAAATTTTGGGTTTTAAAACAATGGTTCGGTGTTAAAAGAAATCTCCCATGGCATAGCCACGTTTGAGGTATTGACCAAGTCTAGCCTCTCGCTGACTGGTATGTTCTAAATACAATGGTCGGGCCGTTAGGCCTTTCCAAGGTTCCATACGTCTGGTTGTTAGGATGTGTGATCCTGTGATTGTTTCGTTACAGTCACCGTACATTACTATGTACTTGTGACGTGTTAGTGTCCCTTTACATATCTCTGTCTTTACTGCACTTGCCGTGGCAAGTGCATGGTACTGGTGGTTTTTGGGTAATCTTATACCAATCTTGGTAGGGTTTCCATTTGTGTTTGTTAGTCTTGTTGGCGCGTCCCTCGATCTTATTGATCTATAATTGATATACTCGCTCCTTTAGGTAGCTTCTTGGTGGTCTAGACATGGCTGTCGTAGATCTGGGTACTCCCTCCTCCTTGGAGGTTCCCGTTCTATTTGGTTTAGTGTCGCTCCTTGTGGCTCGTTCCCACACATTTGGGTGGTTACTGAGCCTTCCTTGTTTGGGCACTACGCTTGTAGTCCTATTGGTTTATATCTCATGGTTGTTCTTGTAGTTGTCTGAGCTATATTGGCCAGGTGTTGCAACCTTGATGGCATCGTAGTTTTGGAGTTAACCGCTTCCGACTATGTCCTTAGTCAGCTAGCATACCGTTGCTGGTATTATTCAAGTGTCACTATCCCGTAGACTCGTGTCTCGGGTTCCGTTACTGCTCCCTTTTCCATTCTGTTGCACGGTGAGTGCTTCTTTCCTGCTGTTGGTTGACTAGCTAGGTGTCGCGACTGCTAAGCACGTCGCCCCATGCTGTTGTAAGTTGTAGCCTCCTCGTGGTTGGAGTGTTCATCCTACCGCTATTACGTGCGGTGCTGTGGTTCAACCGGGATCCATCACCGGGACTTCCAGTTCTTGGAATCTACCATGTGTCAGTTCTTGTTTACCGTGTGATTGCTTCACAATTGCCAGATCGGGTTTCCCCGAGTATGAGAAGACTTTTCTTCTCTCTGGCGTCCTTTCCCAAGTTATGCAGTGGGGTTTGCGGCGGGCGGGACTGGTATTGTAGGTATCCGGTACTCACCGGGAGTTCCTAACTAGCATCTCTCTAATGCTATCACTCAGCCCATAGCCCTAAGCTTCTAATTCCTACTCGGTATTCCTAAACTCGGTATTTCCAGTCATCAGAGCGATACTTCGCTCTGATACCACTTTTTGTAACACCCCTACCATTAATACATGCTTACCGTCCAATCTCCTTACACGTCAGATATACGCAGCGGATACTTACTTACGTACAAATGGGTGATACAATGTCGTTAGCCACCACGTGGCTAACAAGGCTACTACTACTGCTTACAGCATCGGTCTGATGGACCGGAATCCCGAGTATTACATATCTACCATATATATTTCATACACCAATACACGCTACATTCTTCCATTCGATACAATACTTCAAATACCATACATATAATCCTCATACCGAGTTTACTAAGATCCTTATACAAATATACTACCTCTTCAAAGTTCATACATACTCACTACGAGACTACTTACTACCCGTTCCTCACAAACTACTTACTCCTAATTACAAGGGTGTTCCTCCGGTCTCTTCCTTGACCATATTCGCTTCGGGTACCTGCACACTAAAAAATGTCCCCCGAAGGGGTCAGCTTTCGCCGAGCATGATAACCGCATACCCCGCGTACTAGTGAGGGTACGCCGACCACTTGGTCGAATACATGCGGTTGATTTCATTCAAACATACATGCATACATGCTCTTATACACAATACAACAATACTTACGCAAGGCATACATACATACACTACATTACATACAAGGAATACAATAACCATCCAATACATACTTACCTTCTTCCGAAATACACATACTCATTACATACACAATATACAATTCTTGTTAGCTTCATTGGTCCACCCGGGTTAATCGGGTGGAGATTACTCTTTTACTCGTTACTTCATACACATACATACTCATACTCATACTCACTTACGGATCCATACTTACTTACTCTTACTCTTACTCAAGTTAAGTCGTCGGGACCTCCGGCCCTGGGGACTACACCGTCCCACCTCCGGGATTTACTTGACTCACCAATCCGGGATGCTACCCATTTAAGGGATTGGGCCGCGGACCAGTTTAAGAGTCAGGATTTGCAGCCAACCTCTTGTGACTCCGCATCCTCACGCGTGGCCGAAGCTATATCGGACTTGTACTCATTCCAATTTACTCACTTAAGTTAGGAGTTAGATAGTTAGGAATTAGCACAAGTCAACATCCAAGCCACAATAATACAATACACATATACACATACATACGAGGTACAATACATTACACAAGTACAATACGAGGTTCGAATACCATTCATCGTCATTCATATATTTCATGAATTATACAAACTAGCGCTCAAGTCAATAAATATCAAGCACAACATAAGTCAAGCACAAGTAAGTGCAATATAGTCTGATTCATGCATTCATCTTATTTAGGCGGTCAAATAGCACACAAATCGGGGTAACCAGATTAGGATACAGGGCATGAAGAAATCATACCGTTCACCGTTGTACTTGTATCCAACTTTCCTCTGGTGTTCACAATCCAAGTCCTATAACATACATGTGATCGAGTGGTTAATTCCCTATGGGTAACCCAACATGTTTCATCCTTTACGTTTCCCAATGTACCATTACTAGTTCCTTAGATTTCATACTTAGTTCCAAAATCATTTACTTCACATCATTTCCTAAGCTCATTTTCTTAGGTTCTTATGTGTATATTATTTTCTCCTTACCATCATTATTCTCCCTATGGTTTACTGCTTAAGCCCAAAAAAAAAAAATTTTTTTTTTTGACCGGACCTCCCCTGTGGGGCGGTCCCTAGGGGCGGTCCGAGACAGAAGCCATTTACGCCGCGAGATTCCAGTACTGGACCTCCCCACAGGGGCGGTCCGTAGGGGCGGTCCGAGACAGAAACCAATTTTTTTTTTTATCTTCTCTGCACCGGACCTCCCCTGTGGGGCGGTCCCTAGGGCGGTCCGAGACAGAAACGAATCCGTCCAGCAGAATTCGACTGGACCTCCCCACAGGGCGGTCCATAGGGCGGTCCACAACAGAACCTGTTTTTAAAAGCGTTTTTCTACTCATTTTGGACTCCAAATTCACCCCAATTTTTTTCCACTCATTCCACAATCTTTTCACATGTTTCCTACATGTTTAAACACCTTAAAACACTCCTTAATCATGCTCTAAACTCCTTACTCATTTCTACATTTACTTACACAATTTTCATCACTTCTTCCCAACACTTGCATCAGTTTTCATTCTCCCTTTGCTACAGATTTTGTTTCCTCTTCTATGCTACAGATTTTTCACTCAATTTCTAACCTCCATTACTTCCTCAACTAATGCTACTCCTAGTATCCAAAATACATCAATTCACTTCCTAGTTACATCCCATTAACAAACCATATCCAAATCTGTTACAAGCTACTAAACCACTCCCATTATACTCTCCACATACACCTAGTCACTACCTAGGTTGTTCTCTCATCTTGAACACTTAAGTCCTCAAATTCCTAGATAAAATTTGACATAGTCTCCCCTATATTTTTACATTCTCACCACATGTTCTAGTTCCCAAATCATCAATCATTTCACCTGTTTGTAAAGCATTACTATACCAACTCTCCAACACAATACTACACACTAAACACTTCTAAAATTCCTGCACTCAACATGTAATTCCCATCTAGTTTGTGACAGTTTTTAAATGTCTTTTTAAGCTTCAAAATGGTTTTGTTCTTCTTCCACATTACACTACTACTCATTACCATTTTACAATACCCATTTACACTACTAAAAATCTGTTACATGATCATTTACAAGACTACACAAGGATGAGCTTAATTACCTTGCTTTCTTCTTCTAGTTTCTTTCTCTCCTTCCTTCTTCTTCCTTCTTTCTCTCTTTCTTGCTCAATCGGTAACATGGGGAATGGAGTTGCCCAACTCCATCCCCAATACCCAATACACACGAAACAAATGCAATTAAACTACCATCCCTTTTTCAACCTTTAAAGCTTAATGTAAGTTTTAGGGTTTAGAAATTTCATTACCTTCAGGGTGTAGGTAATGCTTGGAATAGTTCAAGAACAATATTTCTCACCCTCCAAGAGTGCCAAAATCGGCTAGAGTACAAAGGAACCAAACACAAGTTTAGTCTAAACTTCGTTTTGCCCATAAGGCTAGAAAAAGATGGAGTTTTTGAGAATATTTTTACCTCATTAGAACAAGGAGAACAAGGTGGTTCTAGTGGTAGTCTTGAAGTTCCAAATGCTCCATACCCATGGAGATGAAAATGCTCCTTTTCAAATTCTGAAAAGAGTGGAATACTCTCCTTGATGAGAGGAAGACGATGGTGTAATTTTTATAATTTTTGGAGGAGATTTAAGGGAGTAACAAGAGGAGAGAAGTGGGATTTTTGTGGGTTGTTCAAAACCTCCATTGCTGTCGCAGGAAGAAGGAGAAGAAAAATAGAGAGGAGAAGGAGGGGCTGCTACGTGAGTGAGGGATGAGAGGTAGGAGAGAGAGAGTGTGTGAGGTAATAGTTTACTTTATTGCTTTTTAGTTCTTTGTCTTCTTGTAAATGAAAAGGAAGTAAAGAGAGGTGTGAGTGGGGCTCCAATCGGACATACACAAAGCCCATGAGGGTTTTAAATTCTATTTACAATATTGGACACACTAGTTGAGTTATTTATGCTTTTACCCCACAACTTCCCGTTTTTGACAGTTTTTACTAATTTCTCGTTTTATTGATTTTATTGGTTCCAAAGCTTCACTAATTTTATTAATGATTATTTAGTTGACCAAATTGTTACGAGTCCATTTGACCCGCTTAAAGACGCGTTTTCCCGGTTACCTCGAAAAACGTGCTTTAAGGTTCGTTAGTGATTTTAATCCATTTTAAGGATCCGTTTTCTTCGGGATTTGTTCTCTAATATTTTTTAGACTTAATTAAGCCTTTAGAATCCTTACAATACGCTAACCGAGGTTTCATACCTCCTATGGTTATTTAACGCTTATTTAGCATTTTACGCTTTTTAAGCGTTTCTTATTTCTTTTGGATTTATTTTTCCTTACCAATATTACTTAAGCATTATTAGGCTCTTAAATACCTATTAGGATAATTTAATCGCCATATTTAAGGTCGGGGTATTTCATCGGGGGACATTTTTTAGTGTGCAGGTACCCGAAGCGAATGTGGTCAAGGCACGAGACCGGCGACTACATTGGATAGTAGTAGTAGAATGTAGAGGTGTATCAACTAGCACACCCTTGTATTTAGAAGTAAGTAGCGTGTGAGGAATGGGTAGTAAGTAGCCTCTTAGTGAGTATGTATGAACTTGGAAGAAGCATTGTAATTGTATTGGGAACCTAGTAAACTCGGTTAAGTATATTGTATTGTATGGATTGAAGAGGAGTAAGTACTGAATGGAGTATTGTTGTAATTGATTGATGAATGGAGTATGTATTCTAGATGCGTAGTACTCGGGATTCCGGTCCATCAGACCGATGTTGTATGTAGAGGTAGTAGCCTTGTTAGTCACGTGGGTGACTAACGGCATTGTATCACCCATTGTATGTAAGTATATTTCCGCTGCGTGTATCTGATATGTATGGAGATTGGACAGTAAGCACTGTACTAATGGTAGGGGTGTTACAATACTACTTATGCCTAGATAAGCCTTAAGAATCCCTCTGAGGTCCTAGTCAAGGTCACATACCTTCTAGAGTTACGTAACACACAATTTTACGTTTTGTGCTTTTTACGCGTTTTTTCTTTTCTTTTGGATTTATTTTCTTCACCAAAATTATTTAGGCACCATTAGGCCTTCAAATACCATATTAGAATAATTTAATCGCCATAATTAAGTTCGGGGTATTTCAATCTACCCCCTTAAAGAACTTTGCCCTCAAAGTTGGTGAATCTAATATTGTTACTCACATAGGTACTTTATGCTAAAGTCATAACCTCTATATAACCTCACAGACTCAAACGTCTGATTCGATGTATACCACACATCCACACAACATGTCACTGCATGCATAGTAATAGAAAATACTCATTTTCCTTCTCTGCATGTGGTCCATCCGAAGACAATTAAGGTACCATTCTCTCTCATGTCGAGTGACCCCTCAAGTACCGGACACGTTTGAACACTTACGCTTTCTGGTTGACGGTCGTCATGACTTTAGGCACTTACGCTTTCTGGCCCTACGGTCCTTTGGTTCTGATCAAATTCATTTGCACATCTAGATATCCTCAAGCACTCACTGGTCAACCACACTGACACAAGACTTCTTTACGTCCCGCTGCCCTTGGAAAAAATACAAAACACACACTACCAACATCCTACCGCTCACTTAGTGTCATTGCTCATCTGTTGTAGTGGTTTCAAAACTAATCATCACTCCCACCGGCTCACACACTTGCCTTACTTCCTCGGTTTCGACCCGATACCGGGTCTAGCATGGTGGGAAGGTTCAGCTAGCACCTGTGGGAGCGGTTTCAAAACCGGTCCTTATTCTCAAGTTTAAAGAAATCCTTTTTGCCAAAATCATGTTGGAAATTCATTTTAAAAACTCAATACAACTTCAAATTCCAATTTATGATAATTACCTCTATTACTTGTGACCACTTATAGGGAGCTTCAGGAGTCATTCGACCCCGATGTGAACAGCATCGGTGTTGAACTATCCTTCCACCCCAATTTGTGTTCGGTTTCCCTTGATCGCTAGCAAATCAAGTTCCACCTCCCACCTCAATTAAAACAATCAAATAGTCAATCATTATTCCATTTTCTATCTTTTTATCTTTATAGTCATAATCACAAAGCAATACATTTCCAATTTCTAGAATCCATTTCCTCACTTATTACTCATCTCATCAATTGTTACTCAATTTGTCTCTAAATAGCTATTTAAGAATTTCAATAGTCAATCTCCAATTAATTCTCTATCCTCCAATTATTCACATATCAAATCAAATCAAGTCACCTAGGGAACTTAATTCCCACTAGGTTCAACATCGGTTTCATAGCGATTTATACCCAACATATCTCACAGACATACTCATGTCTAATCTCAAATAGGCATATCCTATTGGGGTTCTCATTCCCTAGAAGTTTCACTACTCCTTTCCCCTTATTACCGTTTAGTCCCGGCACCAAGAATTGTCATTGGAATTTGTTTAACTTATAACCGGGTTCAGTTCAAGCCTTAGAGGCTTCAAGGCATTGATAATTAGCCATTGACTCCTATTCATTATGCATATTAAACCTTAGAATTCTGGGCCCACAAGCTTCTGCTGTGCAACCTGATAACTTATGGTTTGTTCACCCTTCTCGTTATTCTTAATGTGTTACACATCACCTTTTTATCACTTTTTATGTTGGGAATAAGGTTTATCAATCAACACGTGGTATTTCTTACCGTACGTGAACTCAATGAGCTTTGGATTTTCTATCCAGCTCTTGGGAAATCTATAGTACATACTATTGTGTACTTCCGTAATCATTCACTTGAGTCTTCCGACATGTTGTCGGTTGAGGTTGAGCCACCACTTGGTATGTAGTGCTTCCTCTATTGTCAGTGGCTTCTGAATTGTGCCCACTTATTTGGTTTTGTATAGGTGTTCTTTTAGTTGTATGACCTTGCATCTTCTATGCATCGGTCCTTGTGACTTTCATAAATTTTCTTCCGTTTTTATTCCGATGGAATTCACTACCTGTGATTGTTGGTGTGTCCAACACTCTTCGTGCTTCTTTGGCCAAAGGCCGCACGGTCTGTTTCTAAACTTTCGCTTAACTAGCTTGTGCCATGTTCATTGTAGTGTTTACAACACTTCCGTATCTAGTACGGTTGATTTACTATCAGTTGGGTAGTCTTGTCCCAAAGTGCATTATTTCTCTTATCAATTTGATCCTCTTAGGATACACTTCTAGTTCCTTATGCAATTCCAATAGAAATGAACATTGCCTCTCTTGTGAGGTCTTTCATTACATGGTACAGACTTCAGGCTTCTTGCCTAGTCTGTCTTCCATCTTTTGTTTAACATCTTCATATCCTTGTGTGATTATTCACATACATTGGTCGCTTGTTGCGCACCATGTTCGTATTTGCTTGCAATTTGGGTTTCCATGGCATCCGTTGTTACAATAGCTTCTGCTCACATATTTCTACCATTTATACAATGGTTCACCATTTACTTGTCTAATTACATAATATGTTTGTTTCTTTCTGTTTCTGAGCTCCTTGAACCTTATTGATTTTACACTTTACGTTATACGCATACAGTGTTTCTTCTAAACCAACTACTCTTCGGTTTTTGCCAATTACCATCAAAGCTTCCTTCAGTTTCATCTCGTTCAAGTTATTGCTTGGTCATAACTATATGCTCAAATTTCACTACATTAGTAGTTTTGAAGAGATGTATTTTCAGACATGCACTGCTGACATCCTCTTCGTTGGAATTTATGTGTTCACCGCTATCGCGGTCCCATGATAACGAGTGGTATCCTCACTCGTTAGTTATTTAACAATCTTACTAGTGCCATTACAAAAATTCTCCTTATGATTCTCAGTAGGTTTTGCAACCGTTAAGTCTACATATTGTAGTAGGTTCAAGGCTTATTTTCCACATTGCCTAGAGTTCTTCTCATCATAGGCTGTTCACAATGTCACTTCTTCATACACCCTTATGAGGTTGGAGGTGGTGTTGGGTTCCGTGATAAGACCGTCGCATCACGCTTCCATTTATTGAAGGCCCTTTAGGTATTTTGATACTATCGGTGCCATTTGTCAATTTAAGGTATCCCCTGTCAAGTGGGGTCCCTTCGGTGTTCTAACCAAGTGTTCATTCTAGCTCTTGTGTTCTTTTCAGGACATTTCGTTCGACACCCTTTAGAGATTGCTCCTGGGTGTTGTTAAGTGATGCCATTTCATTTGGCTCACACCTTGGGTATGTTCGGTTTATTACCCCGCTTTATGGTTCTTGATTTCAAATTGTCTCGTTTAGGGTTATAACGTCTCCCATTCTTAGGGTAGACCACGAATTCCTTATGTCTTGGCCGGGTCGATATCCTCTTTGGTGAAGAATGGTATTCTCCGGTAATTTATAGGATCATTCTGGGTATCTTATCCTGTTCATTGAATATTGGTGTGTTCATGTTAGGCATTTGCCTTACTGTTCTTAAGCTAGGTTTCCATACCAGCTAACATGCATTTGCTTCAAGATTCTTGAGACATATCCAATGTCTTACTCCGTTGCTAGTGCTTCTCGCAGTTTCTAACCTCTTAATCATCCTCCTGGAGTGAGTTCTGACTCCTTTAGCTTATGAGCTTATCTGAGTTTTCCAATCGTTCGAGGTGTCCAACTGTTCTAATTTGGACTTACTTCACTGTCCATAGAACGGAGTTGACTACTTCCCGTGTTTTGTACACTACTTGTACACATACGTGGGGTACCTTACTAGTACATTACTACTTACCTGACTAACTCTCAAATGGTCTGTTAGGCCCACAAGTTCCTTCGGAGTGCGGTCATCCCACATCCCATTTTTTGGGTATACTCGCAGTGCTCATCACACGCCTAGGTGAAGTATTCTATTGTCAACTCCTCTTGTATCATTCCATGATAACTTACTGTGGTTCTTCGGTTAGGTTTAAAATCTGAGGTTTAAAGAAATATTGAGTTTCGAAAGAAAAGTTTTGAGTTTGAAAGAAAGGTCTTGAGTTGAAAGAAAAATTTTCATGGTGTTACCATGTCTAGGGGTCTTGACCAAGTCTAGCTTCTCGCTGACTGGTACATTCATTAATACGATGGTCAGGCCATTAGGCCCTTCAAAGGTTTTGTTCTTCGAATTCTTAGGATTCGGGATCCTATATTCGCTTCAATCGTCATAGTGGTACTCTAGTAAGTACTTGTTGGTCGTTTAAAGTTTCCCAATTTGCCCTGTTGTTGCTGCACTTGCCCTAGCAAGTGTGCGAGTAGGTTGGTTTTCAGGGTAGCATATACCGGTTATGGTATTGTTTCCATCCGTATTCTGTAGCCTTATTAGCTCTTCCTTTGATCTTTTGATCTTAGTGATCAATCTACTGAGTAGCTTCTCAGTGTTCTTGACATGGTTGTCATTGATTAGAGTACTTTTCTAATCTTTGAGGGTTTTTATGTAGCTTGCTTCGTTGCTTGTTCCCACCCTTAGTTGTGGTTATCAAGACTTGACTTATCCTTAGAACTACTTCATGGTCCTATTGAAGCATCTTCATGGGTACTCTCATGGTTATCTGAACCATGTTTTCGGGTATTACGCCGCCTCTTGGTGTTGTAGGTTTGGAGTTATCCAACCTCGACTAATTCCCTAGTCGGTTAGTATACCGTCAGTGGTATTATCAAGCGTTTGTAGTCCGTAGACTCTCTTGTCTCGGGTTTTGTTACTCCGCCTTTCTCTCTTCGTTGCGAGGTTGTGCTCCCTTCTTGCTGGCTATATATGGTTCTCGCGACTATGAAGCACGTCGCCCCATACTGCCGTAAATTTCGTTATCCTATGGTTAGGATTTGCAATCTACCGCCTATAAGCGCGGTTATTGTCGTTCAATGGGAACCGTCTCCGAGATCCCCATTTCTTGGAATCTCCCGTATGACTGTTCCTTCTTCTACAAGGCTTATTTCACAACTGTAAGATCAGGTTTTTCCGAGTAAGAGAGGTCTTTCCATCTCTCTAGCGTTCTTTTCCTAACTTTATAAGTGGGATGCGGAGGGCGAGTATGGTTATTGTAGGTTTCCATATCACACTAGAAGTTCCTAACTAGCGTACCTCTCATGCTAACACTCAACCCTTAGCCCTAAGTCTCTAATTCCTAACTCGGTATTTTCCTAAACTCGATATTTCAGTCATCAGAGCGATACTTCGCTATGATACCACTTTTTTGCAACACCTTACCGTTAATCAAGTAATTAACTCATAATCATTCTCAATTACCAATACCAACAGCGGAAATTCGCTACAACCGGTGGGTGATACAATGCTGTTAGTCACCCACGTGACTACAAGGCCAAATCCAAATACAATATCGGTCTAATGAACTAGTATACCGAGTAATCAAACGACACTATGACATTTCATTCCTTAATCAAATCACAATACAAATACAACCTCAATTCAAATCTATACCGAGTCTACTACAATCCTCAAGTTTGACGATTGCATTTCAAACTTACAATTCAACATTACAACATAAATGAAATTACCCTTAATCAACTACCCATGCTTAAGCAGCAACCCCATCCTACTCTTGAACAGTAATCGGCTCCAAAGTACCTGGAAAGTAAAAACGGTGCCCTAAGGGGCTCAACAAATTGCTGGTATCAAATTTTGCATACCTCGCGTGCTAACGGGGGTACGCCGACTACTTCGTCGAGAACATGGGATTCATTTTAATTCAATCATCATGCGGAATAGCAATACATTAAACATGTACAATAGCACAATCAGTATTCAACATAGAATACTACAATAGCACAATCAGTATTCAACATAGAATACAACACTAACTAACACATCAAGGTAGTTAGTAAAGCCTATTACGAGATTCTTTATTATCCTCGAGGCCATAATAGAACATAACACTGACTCGACTCATGGCTTCTTGTTTCTGTATGGGGTGTTATCTTCTTTGATTGCATTAATTGTGTTGTGTACGCTATTGTGTTTACAGTTATTTTAGATTGATGTAAAATGAACTGCATGTTAACGACCAAATTAGTCGTGTGCGGCTCGGTAGCTTGTGGGCTGCACGTTTTCATACCAGCGCAGTTTGCTGAGCCCGTTTGGGCACCCCCATTTCAGGTACCGGATGTTGAGGAGACCCGACCGAGAGTAGGCGGGGTGATTTAGGGTATAGGGTAAACTTTTGCTTTTGATTATACCTTAGATAAGTTGTACCCTTTTTGGAGATGATCCAACTGTTTAACTTGTTATGTTCCAGCACTTTAGAAACTCGATATGTAATCCTTGAGGATCAGTATTAATTGTGGAAGTTAATCGGTAGTGTATTCAGTTAGTCAGACCGTTACATGGAGTTGGTAAGGCCTAGTTAGTCACGTGGGTGACTAACAGCGTAACACCCGGGAGTTCTTTATTATTTTTCGCCGTGATTTCTATTATGTTGGGTGTCGTTAATTACCGTTAAATGCGGATTAGTGGTTGGGGTGTTACACGTCCACACTGCCGAACAACAATTTTCAAAACAACCACAAATACCAGCACAAAATAACCACAAAAACAACGAGCAATTTATGCAGCAAAGAGAATAAATACCGTAAATAGAGTAGGTAAGTAGAAAACTGTAATTAGGGGGGCGAGAATATTTGAATAATATGATTAATATTTAAAAATTAATTTTAAATAAATTAATTTGAATTTTTATATTTTTAATTATTTTTAAACAATGATATTTTATATTAAATTTGACACAAAAATTAAATTAAAATTGAAATATATAAATTAATATATAAAAAAGTTTGTTTTCCCAATTTTTTTTAGTTTTTTATAAATATTGGTATACTAAATTATATGTTAATGACAGTAATATAGAACAATATTTTTAAACTAGTAGTGTTTTCTAAAAACTTATACTAAAAATTATTTTAAGTAATTCTAATATTTTTTAAATTAATAGAATCTGTGATAAAAACACTAAAAAAATATTTGTATTATGGATATAAGGGGTACATGATTACTAAGAATGACATAATAATCAGTATTACTTTTAACTATATTGTTAAATAAGGTATAAAATCTGAATATTTAATTATATCTACATATATTAATATACATGTCATATTTTTTAACCACTAAATTGTTTATTTTTTGTATGATCTAAACAGTAATAATGTTCACTAATTAATTATTATATTTTTCTTTTATTCAAATGTGAACAAGTAGCCTGGTGTGTTAAAACCATGTATAGTTACAATTGTTGTTATCTATTAATAGAATTATGTTTGATAATAGTGAAGTTATTTGTACAAACCTAGATATAAATGTTAACAATTATTTATTGTAATAAAACTTTATTTTTTCTAATTACAAATTATGTATATATTAATCTATATATTTGTTAGTAGCTTCTTTATTTACATCTTTTAAAAAATTGTTTTAAAATGTAATATAAAATTTGTAATTGTAGCACAGACATCCGTAAACGCACTACAATGTAACTAACTTATTCAAATACGCCAGACGAAACCGCCACACTGTCGAACACCAATTTTCAAAACAATCACAAAACAGCTAGCACAAAACAACCAGCAAAATACCACAAAACAGCCCGCCAAAACAACCAGATCAAAACACCTATAAAAAATCACCAAAAAACCATACCGAACAGAGCCATAATCTCTTGCATGAACTCTTAACAGCATCTTCACATATCATGACCAACAAATCACGTACCCGTCAAAATTACAAAAACAATCAGAGATGTGTTTGATATTTAGATCATATTAACGATCCAAAAGTAACAGTAATACACATAGCTGGATTAATATGACAAATATTATACAAACGGCTGCATCAAAAATGATAGGGGTGGCAATTCGGGTTAATGGGTCGGGTTGAAGCTCACCCATACCCGACCCGATTAAAATTGTATTGATCTATACCCGACCCAATAATATTCGGGTTACAAATTATCAACCCATACCCAACCCATATAAAATGATTAAACCCATACCCGACCCGTTTAACCCAACATAATTAGTTTATGCAAAATTAAAAGACCTGGAATTAAATTTTTTATATGATTGCTCAAACGGAGTTACAAATGAATGAAATCATACATTCAATATGGTAGATATTCCAGAGTTTTCATTATCCTCCGTCTTTTTTCTTTTTCCGCATACATGTCGTGCTTAGTGGCACTTAACAGAAGAAGGTGATGTATACGCGTTTGGTCCAAATATAACTGTATTTTCTTCTTCAGAATATAGAATCAAAACATAGACAAAAATATTCAGAGTACAGAAGAGATAGGACCACAGTGGGAGCTGTGAAGGAGAGAGCAGCACACTGTCTTTTGACAATCCACATAACCAATACTCTTGTTTTTTCTTTATAAAGAAATTAACAAAGTAGTATTATCAAATAAACAACCTTCATCAAAAAAGATACTACATAATCTTATTATACTATAGTAGGTTTAGCACTTACTTAGTAATATATTTATATTTTTATCTAATTATTTATTTAATATTATTTTAATAAAATAAAATAAACGGGTCGGGTTGACTACGGGTTAGGACTTTAAACCCATACCCAACCCACAAATTTAATAGGTAACCCATACCCGACCCAATAATTAAATGGGTTAATAATCATGACCCAAACCCGCTATTTTCGGGTTGGGTATGGGTCAGGTTATCGGGTTGGGTAAAAAATGTCACCCCTAATTTTTGGATTGCCAATAACTATAACTATGCTAATAACTATATATCACTTTTGAGTTGCTTTGAGGTGGACAAAAACAGCAAGACCATATAAATTTACCAAGTGAGAGTTACGAGCTACCAAAAATTGAAATGAGTGTGGAATAATATATAAATTAATATGGGCTTCTTATAACTATACAATAATAAGTTAGCAATAAATAAATAAATATAAGATAAAATCATGAGACTTTATAATAAATATAAATATAAATATTTAATATTTTTTTCACCGACTAATAAAATAAATAAGTTTTTTTTTGTCATAACTCTCTTAATTTAAATAATTCTATTAAACCTTTGTTTCTGCTTACGTAGAATTACAGAATAAGCTCTTAAGAATTTCACAACACAAAAGTAATTTATATAATTTCAGTTTTCCTAAAGTTGTAGAATTTTAATTTACAAAATGTTGGATAAAAAGCTAGTCTGACGCTGACACGTGTCTGAGTTTTGAAACCAGATGCAAACCTATTTATATTCCAAGTCTTTATTCGTCCATTTTCATCCTCCCAACCGACTCGCTCGCTGGCTGTTGTATGCTTCTCTAGATCTTTTTCTTACAGAAAATTTCCCATCCCAGCAGTTCACCAGCCGCTGGCGAAATCACAAGATCCACTTCTACCCGCGCCCTACAGAATTGATTCTTGCCCCCAAAATCAAAGAAAACCCTCGCCCAGGAGAGGTGATAGTCTGATTAAAGGATTGATATTCCGTCCTTGTGTTTCCGTCGACTCTCTAGATGGCGAATTCAACGACCAGTTCCGTCTACGTCAATGTCGTTGAGGACGTTGTCAATAAGGTTCGAGACGAGTTCGTGGGGGACGTCGGACCTGGTGAGGGTGTTCTTGCTCAGCTCCAAGCGGTGAGTGGCTCCACTCTCTTACCAAAGAGTCTGATTTCGTCTCTCCACTTATTCACTGACTTAAAGTTATAGTTTTGGATTGTGACATCTTGGTGAACTGGGAGGTTTGATTTCGATGCGTGTGGTTTGGATTCCTGGACCATTTCCAGATCAATTGAGTTGTTTCTAGGGTTTTGTGATTGAAGCAATCCCTGGACCATCTTCACTAATTGCGATTCTTTGGATATCCTCTTACAAATGAATTTGGCAGACGTGGGAGATGAAATTGGTTCAGGTTGGAGCTGTACTGGGTCCGATAGAGAGATCTTCCGCGCCCGTACCCGCGCCTGGGGGGACCATAGCACCTGTGCATGATCTTAATGTTCCGTATGAAGGCACTGAAGAGTACGAAACTCCGACAGCAGAAATGCTATTTCCTCCGGTAAAAATCTTGTATTGTCAGTTTGGATACCTAGTTATATTGTTCCGAGTGTGTGACTATTTATATGTTGGGTGAACGCAGACGCCGTTACAGACTCCAATTCCTACACCCCACCCCGGAACAGCTGATAACTCGATGTACAATATTCCTACTGGTCAGAGTGACTACTCTGAGAATAACAATGATGCAAAGGGTGGAAGACCCAGTCCGTATATGGTACTCAACTACTCCTGAATTTTTCTTCCCCAATTATGGTGAAAACACTTTCTTTCAGATAAAAGATCAAGCTATTCAGTTTATTGTGAATCATATATTATCTGAGTTTAGAAAAACAAGTTGTGAGTTTGTTACAGGAAACTAATACAAGTAATCTGTTACAACTGATAGCTTCTGTTAGATACAAAGTTGTTATTCTGTTCATTAAGTCAGTTACATAAGCTGTCATTAACTAGCTATAAGTAGCTAAATCAGCTTGTAATGATACACGACAATAATCAATCAAGTTCTATTCCTTTCTCTTCTCTGTTGTGCCGAATCTGTCCTCTGTCTAGCTGATCTTCTTCTCTGTCCAGTCAGCTTGCAAGGTCAGTGCGAGCTGTTGTTCTCCATGTACATTAGCTCAGCTCTTCTCCCTATCTTCTTCTATCCTAGCTTGATGCTCACGTACTGATACATTGAAACTGTAACAGGGTTCTTTTTGTTTGTTCCGATATATATAGAGTAATGTGGATAGCTTATTAATCTGCTGAACTTGACACGATAAAGATTGCCGTAGCGAGTGAAATCCAGCAAGATTATCTTGCTATTTACTCTGTACCATGTCTGTGTGATGCTTGTTGGCTGGGTTGGACTAGATTGTAATCTTATAATGATGCCAAATTATTTGTTTCCGTTTTTCTGAGCATACGTAACTGTATCGTACACTCTTTTTTTGGTTACTGTGTCTCCAGTTGCATTATTTTTATTTTTGTTGAGTTTGGGGGGGGGGGGGGGGGGGGGAGGTGTTTGCTTTGTGATCCACCGGGAACAATATACTGGAGTCATGGACTGTGTTTTGGCCCACCTTGTCCTCTTCTAAATTTTTTGTGATGAACCGGCTTTATTGAATAGTTGTTAACTGACCATCCCCTTGCACAGCAAGCACCATCCCCCTGGATGAATCAGAGACATGCCCTTGATGTTAATGTGGGTAAGGAACTTAATGTGTTATTCTCTTTTTCCTTAAAACTTATTTGTGTCCACTTTTTATGACCTGGGAGTATGTAAATTGACCTCCTGACCTGTCTTTGGTAGCTTATGAGGAAGCTAGGGAAGAAATGGATGGAGGAATTGCACTGCCTGCCACTCAGGTGAACTGATCTGCACTATTATTGGTTTTGACAGCAAGATTGTTAAATGTTTATTTTCCTCTTCTGACTGCTTATTGTTCTGCTGTTAGTTGATCTTTTGCAGTATTTGTATTCCTGTGGACTTTGTTGTAATTACACAATCATTACAGGACTTCATCAATGCAACATCTGGGAAACGGATGCGAGTTGATCTTCAGCAGCAGTATCGTCAGGGCGAATTCATCCCGCAGCAGGATGGAGCTGGAGATGCTGCTCCAAGAACTTTTGAGTTAGAGGTATTTATTTATCCCTTTCTATATCAATCGGAGGAATCTTCCCCTTTCTATATCAATCTTTCTCACTCAAAGATGAAATGTGTAATGGGGTAGATGGTAAGAAGTTATGTTATTGATTTAAGCGATGGGCTATATGGTAGCATTGTTTTAAACCTAACACTGGAGGTGTTTCGACTTTCAAGACAGTAGTTAAGAAACAGCTGACCAGCTATCTTCATGGATACTTTAATATAAGAACAGCATCCTACCTTGGTGAGGTAGCCAACAAACTTTTATCCTTTGATCCAATTTCCAATTTTGGTGATGAAAGTAGCTATGATCAGATTTTTGAATTAAGTGTTACGAATCTTTCGCTGGTTTGACACACAAAAGGAGATGTGTGGGTGTATTGTCAGGTGATGCGGTGATAGATGGCATACTTTGCAGGAATCCTAGCGAGTATGTTAATAAAAATTGATGAGCATTCGAATAATGTTGCTGAGCAGGACATCTGTGTTATCTGTGGCTCTTCGGAAGCGAGTTTATGTAACCTAGATTAAGACCTGAATGAGTTTGTGTCTTTAGGATCTAGAAATTGTAGAGAGTGATTGTAACTGGGTACCTTAATGCTGATTCCATGAAACCGCTTGTGTTTGTGATACATATAAAAATCTGATCCTAGGAGACCCGCTGACTCCAACGAGATTAAGTTACGCTCGCATTGAATTTGTAAAGAGAATCAGTCCTTGTTTTCTCCTCGAAGTGGAGTTGACTATGGTTCTCTTCTTCCATTTGGGCGTCAAAAGCAATATTCAAACAAAAGGGGCATAGATGGAACCACTTTTTTCAGGATTAATCTAACCTTCTTTCCAAAGCGTTTTTTTAGGTGTGATGAATTGAACCTACCTCTTCGCATTAGACTGGGGTTGATCTTATTTCTCTTTTTTATTGTTTCTGTATGGATTTTTGTGATCTTGTATTGATTATGTGATTTTTGAATAGATTATGGGTGTTTCTATATTTTAGGACGCATGCTTATTCTTGAACTCTCCAGTTTGCTTCTCTAGTTCTTTCTGGGTGGAACCTATTCTGGCTGTGGGAGCTGCTTTTATGGATTGCATGATCCATGAAAAGCGTGGTGTTCTAATTAGAAACATGCATTATTATGGTGTTGCCATAAAGACTGGGACCACTCTTTCTCTTATAGGTTGCTCTTTGGGGATTTTTATATATACTGTGAGTGCAGATAGTTCTCGACAAATCTTCATATGGAAGTGATCTCCAAAAAGGTGGCAGTGGACAGAATATGGCTGCTCAAAGGGAAGGATCTTCTTCCATAATTCCTCAATTAGATGGCCCAACTTCCAGTCCTTACAATGATGTGCTTACTACTCCCAATGTAAGAAATTTGTTGTTCTTTTGGTTTTATCTCAATGTTGCGTCTTTAACAACTTAACTGGGTGTCAAGTTTTATTTTTCTTTATTTGTGTTTTATGCATGTGTAGTCTCACTTGCCTTTATCGTTGATTGAAGTAGCTGTTGATTATTTGACTTTTGTTCACGTGGTGCAAAGCATAATGCTAACATATGTGTGAAAGGTTGGATCCTCTCTTTTTAACTACTGCTCCTGGATTTGCACTTGACTCTAGGCTGTGCTAGATTTGTTGTTTTGATTAGTCCTTTATATGTTTGCTCTTGCTACTCTTTTTTCTTGTTTCATATTATGTGCTTGCCGGTCTGGTCTGTTTTGCTTTAGAAAGGGCACAATAAACCAACACACAGATGTAAAATGATAGAATATATATTGCAGAGAGTAATCTTGCGACTCAAATGAGAGATGATATTTTCTTTGTTCAACATACTAACTCTTGGGCCCTCTCTCCACCTTGAAGATTTACAATTATCAGGGTGTTGTTAATGAAGATTACAATGTTGTCAGCACGCCTGCACCAGGTGATTGAATACTGACCATCAGGCATATGTCAGCTGTGTCATTGTCTATCTGCCCTTACGCTCTTTTATAACTGTATGAGTAGACCTGCAAGCTGGTACTCCAGTTCCTCCTCAAAATGATGCCAAAGAAGATGACGATGAGTCATTGAATGAAAATGATGATGATGACGAAGATGATCTCGATGAAGTGAATCAAGGCGAAGAGTTGAGCACTCAAAATCTGGTTCTTGCTCAGTTTGAAAAGGTCTATATGTTTGCTACCTTTTGTAACGCATCGCTTTTTCTAGTCATAGGTTTATGTGGGACTAAAATATACAATGTGCTGGACAGGTGACTCGGGCAAAAAGCAGGTGGAAGTGCATTCTGAAGGATGGAATTATGCACATAAATGGGAAAGACTTTCTGTTCAACAAGGTTAGCTGTAATGATATATATGTAACTCATGAATGGCTGCAAATTTCAATCAATTTTCCCCTCCTACCAATTGCCTAAACCTCCTTCATCAGAAACGTTTCTCCCGGTTAATGCTTCTGCAGGGAAACGGGGAGTTTGATTTTGCGCTTGACAAGAAGTAGGCAGTATGAGGAACAGAAGATGGTAGTTTCCTCTCTAATCAATCGTCCTTTCCTTAAAAACGAATCCAGAGAAATTGGTGTATTAGTTAGATGCCATCGATGTCTCGGAGCACCGAGTCTAATTTGTACATACAGAAAGTGCTGATATGTTGGTTATACAATAGATGGAACGACTAGTAGTCACAGACAATTTTGAAACTCCTTATTCTTCTTCGACTATCCTTTTGATTCCTGTTCTTATTTTTCCACTCGTCTTAAAAAATTCTATGACCTCGCTTTGGGTCAAATGTAGATTCTGAAATCTTGTTTTCCTTCTTTCTTGGCTGGTTAATCTTCATGATTTGTACTCGCATATTGCGTTGCTGCAATTGTTATAGTCGAAAATACATGAAATTCATATTGACGGGTTACCTTTCAACTCTATATTGAAAACTTGTACTTGTGCGTTGTTCTTGGCATAATTGTTAGTCAGGGGTGGAGTCAAAAAATTTGTCCCCAAAATTAATATAAAATTTCAATATTCATAATTAAAAATGATATTAGATATAAAATTTGACAAAAAAATTAAATTAAAAATGAAATATATTGACCAATATTTTAAAAAGTTTGGTTCACTTTTTTTTAAAATTAAAAGTTGGTATATTTATGTTGCTGCCAACAATATAGATTGAATGGGTACATGATTATTAATATTTGTACAATAATTTACTAAAATAATAATATTAAGAATTTTCTTATCTAATATAGACAAAATGATTTTTTTACATTATAATTATAAAAAAAATATTAAATATTAATAGAAAGGAAATTTTATAAATAAAAGTTAGTGATATCAGTGATTTTATACAAATATTATGGTGTAACACCCCAACTCATAAGTCATACTCATCTCATAAACCACAACCAATTATATTAACAACACAGCGGAATTCTTACAACGTTTGGTGTTACCGTCGTTAGCCACCCACGTGACTAACTAGACATGCTAAATACTCCAAGATCTAGCTACGGTCTGATGGACCCGAATATATCGAACATTAGTGCATACATAATCTTAAGCAATACACCCCCTCAGTACAAAGAATTTCATATCCTATTACATCTTACTAACATCTCATACCATTTACTAAACGAGTGTACATGCACAACTCGTATAACAAAAGGAAAACAACCCGAAGTAATTCTACCCGATCCTACTCTCAGGACGACCGTCTTCTGTCATTCAGCTGCAAAATTTAAACAGTTGCCCCCGAGGAGGTCAGCACCTTTGCTGGTACGATTCACTTATAGCCCCCAAGCTAACGGGGCTACGACGACTACTTGTCGATAGCATGCGGTTGATTAAATACACAACATAAATAAAAAGTGCAATAGACATTCAACCACATATGAACAATTAGAGTTCAAACACAAAGAACGACTTAAAAGCGTCCCCTTAGTAAGTGAGTTAATCTTTTAACTCCTTAAGTTATGATTTTCTTATTCTCAATCCAAGTCTTATCTCAGCTCTTATCTCAAATCTTATCTCAAACAAGACAACCATTCTTTAATTAGAATGGTTGCTCATTAATTCATTGTTTATGCTGTCGGGTCAAAAGTAACCCTAACCAATGAGTTATCAGCTCCATTGGTTTACATAAACATATTTCTTAGAATTAGTTGGGATTTAGGTAAATCCCACCACACCATCTCAGTAATGCCTCCCACCTCGAACAGAAATCGAGGTGACCGAGTCTTTATGTCGACTCTAGGTGACGAGTCCGAAGACAAGTCATATTTGGAAGTCGATATCTGATAAGGATACCTACCTCCCCCAATACACATGTGCCGGTACCATTCCGGATTCCTCACTCCCCCCAGGTTCCAGTTAGTGGAAGTCTCAAAGTCATTGTTTGTTAGTTAACCTCTTTCGGTTACTAAGAAACCAATATTAGGGAGTGTTCCTTATTCTCACACAATTCTTTAGTAAACATTGTTAGTAAGTTCTCAAGGTAAGTTGTGTTAGTGCATCACAATCACACAACAAACATAATATTCCGGTTGCATGCTTTATCTTGTTTAGTCGAAACATTTAAATAATTTGCACACAAGCCGAGGGACACCTCGTTAGTAAGCAGGCTACAAGAAAACCATACCGTAGACCGTTGGTGGTCGTTTGTTTAATCTCCCTCTGAGTCCCAATTCACAAGTCCTAAAACATTCATTCAGTTTTAGGTTGTTAATTACTTTCAATTTACTTAACTTACTTAACCACTAATGATCCCCAACTAATAACCAACAACTCCTTATAAACTTAAACCTAAACTTAAACACTTAAATCATTTACTTAACTTAATCTTTTAAGTCCTTATATGCTTGTCTTTCTAATCATCATTACCCTCTTAATGGCTTACTACTAATGCCCCTTATCATTCTTAAATTTAGATTTTTTTATTAGACTGGACCGCCCCCCTGGGGAGGTCCCCTGGGGCGGTCCACAACAGAAGCAATCGTTCTGGAAAAATTCAACTGGACCTCCCCACAGGGGCGGTCCCCTGGGGCGGTCCGAGACAGAACCCATTTTTCAAGGTGTTTTTCTACTCATTTAGAACTCCAAATTCACCCCAATCTTTTCCTAATCATTCCACACGTTTTCCAACATTGTTTTAACATCATTTTAGCAACTCAAAATCCTCCTAATTCATCCACCAAACTCATACTCAATTCCTTGATCTTGCACTCAATTTCTTACAGAAACTCCTAACACTTATGCTAAGTTTCTTACACTTCCAACATGTAGATTTTGCCTAAGACATCAACTAACCAAAGTGTTTTCACAACCATCTTAATTACTCCCCAAGCATCATTATGCATACCCATTTCCTTTACTCAAACTTCTCAAAGTTCTCAAAGTCATATTGCATCTCCTTGCATAGTTTCCTTTCCTTTACACTTTCTTCTCATCATTCCCAACTTGAACATACATATGCATTACCAATCATACTCTTAACACCTTAACATTGTTCCTCATCCAACTACACAATCACTTAGCCTTACACACACCTTTACTCCTTCAACTTGACTATTCTAAATTCCTTTTAAACATTTCCATCTCCTTTACTCAATTTTCTCACCATCAACATGGTTACACTCTTATCCATTCCTAAACATTCCCTTGACAAGTTACTACATTCTCTTATAGTTTTCACCTCCATCATCCAAGTCCACTCATTACCATCAAGGTTATACTCACTAGTTCACACCTAAACCTCTCAAAACATTTTTACAACATTCTCCTACAAAATTTTGCTCCATCCAATACATATCTTATATCTCAACCATGGTGTGTTTAATCCACCCATTCAACCTCAAACTCTTCCTAATAAACACTAGGTCTTCCTAATCCTCAAGAACACTTTATTTTAGTTATTTATACCAAAACCTCCTTTAGTGCTTCCTAGCACAACCTAGGTCATAACACTCCCAACTACTACTTAAAACACTTGGTTTCTACTCAAATTTTGCCATAGCTACTCTAATATCTTATCATGCCCAAACACATAGTTTTTCATCCCTTAACAACTTAAGACAATCCAATCCTCAATGGATGTTCTCAAAACACCAATTACACTCATATACATTAATTCATTTTACAATGCATAAACCTTAAATTGCATAGTACTAAGGCTCTTAAATGGCATGGCTCTTAGGCCCTTAAATGACATGAATTTAAACACTGAATTTCCCACATATAATAGCCTTCAACCTGCAATTACACCCATCAATCTCATAGTAGTTATAATGCTCTTAAAATCCATCTTAAGCTATCTTACTAACTCATTTCCATTGGCTCCATAGTCACAAGTTCACAAGCTTGTTTAAATTCTTTTTCCTAGGTTATATAACCCATTAACCAATGTAAGCTCCAAGCTACATTTAGTATTTATCTCAATCCCATCCCTTAATGCATTAAATCACCTTAAGGTAAGACATTTACTTGTTTTCAAGCTTTTCTCTCAATTTCCTCCTTTGGTTTTCTTGATGGAAAATCGGCCAAGGACTTTAATTCTCTTGCCAATGTTCTAATACACATCCAAATAATCTAATGAGTATTAAGCAACATGCCTAAACTCATAGCATTCAATCTTAGGTTAAAATGTGTTTTAAGGCATTAAAAATGGATGTTTACCTTGGAGTTTCAAGATGAACTTGGTAATGAATCAAGGAGGACCTCCCCTAGTCCTTTAAAGATTGGAATGAGCTAGTTCAAGGAGTAAACAAAGCTTCATGAGAAGATGATTTTCGGCCATATGTAAAAATGGAGGAAAGTTGATTTTTCTTTCACTTTCCTTACCTTGAATGAATGAAGAAGAAAAGGAGCTCTTCAAACTTGATTTTCCCCCTTCAATGGAGTTTCTCCATGGCACCAAGCTTAAGCTTTTGCAGATTTGAAAAGGTATAAAGAAGGAACTTGCTCTAACTAAGAGTAATCTATGTTTAGTTTTTGATTTGGAGCTAAAATGAGCAATTGGTGAGCAAGACAAGGTGGAGCAAGAATGGAGGCTGCACTCACG
Source organism: Limonium bicolor (assembly GCA_023374045.1). Lineage (NCBI taxonomy): Eukaryota > Viridiplantae > Streptophyta > Magnoliopsida > Caryophyllales > Plumbaginaceae > Limonium > Limonium bicolor. Next base: position 331,861,215 of record CM041778.1, read on the forward strand.
GTTTTGGAGCAGAAGGAAGAAGGAGAATACGGTGGGGAAAGGGAGGAATGAAGAAGAGAGGAGAGAGGTAAGGCTTATATTAGATATTTTCCTTTTTTTAAAGCAAATAATATTTTTCTCTTTATTTCCTTCTTATTCTTCTAACTTGACTGGCATAAGGTGATGATTCGGCTACTTAAAAACAGGCCCCCTCCTCTAAATGAAGATATTTATGGTCTTTGTTGACCAATTAATTAAGCTAAGTTGACTAAAGCTTAATTTGGGCACTATTTGGTTACTATTCATAATTAGTGCACATATTTGTGAACTTTTTGGTTTCCCATTGAATTAGGCATCCTAATGTGATACTAAGTAGTACACAAGTTGATTAAGGTATAATCATGGGCATTTATCCACTCAAAACCTCCTTCTAAGACAATTTTTCAAAAATGTGCTTTAAGAGTCCTTAAAGCACAATTTGTGTTTAAACTTGTTTTTGAGCTTGGTTTTCTTTGATAATTGATTTTACATGTTCATTAGAATGTTAATAAGGTCTTAGAATGATATTTGGGTGCTAATCAAAGTTACTCCAAGCTTAGAGCATGTTTTTGCTTAAATTGCTCTTATGGCGTTTCCTTGTATTTTCTTTGGTTTAGATTGTCTACCAATGTTTCTAAGGCATGTTTTAGCCTTATTACATCATAACTTGATGTTTAATTAACATACTTAGGTTTGGGGTATTTCAATCTACCCCCCTTAAATGAACTTTATCCCCAAAGTTCCCATGCATCTTATTTTATCAGATTACACGGTTTATCTCATTCCATAGATCATATAGATCATGCTTATGTGTATTTAAACTTATTAACTCATTAGGTCTGTCATATACTTTTACTCAAATATCACACAACATGCTTAAGCATGTATAGCACTCAAAATTCCCTTTGTTGCATCCTCCCCATGTCACCGGTCAGAAGACGAAGGCTCACAGGTCCCCGGCTTCATGAGCGAGTAATGCAAGATATCGTCCGCAGGTACCGACTATTGGAAACTTACGCTCTCTGGTCCGCGGTCCTTTGGAAGATTAAAACAGTCACATACTTTGTCGTATTCTCCCACGTCACCGGTCCAAAGACAAAGGCACATTTGTCCTTGCCTTTATGGGCTAGAATACAAAACTACTCTGTTCTCCCCATGTCACCGGTCCGAAGACAAAGGCTCATGCGTCCTTGGCTTAATGGGCGAGACTCAGTAAAAAGGAAATCCTTTTTACGAGGTCAAGTGAGGAATAATTCCTCTAATTGAAAATACAATCGACTCCAATTCCACTTTTATGCTAATGCATCTATTCTTAGCGTGATTAATTGTGACCACTTGTAGGGAGTTTCAGGAATCATTCGACCCTGATGTGATCAACATCAGTGTTGAACTATCCTTCCACCCCAATTTGTGTTTGGTTTCCCTTGATGCCTAGAAAATCAAGTTTCACCTCCACGTCAATTTCAAACATCAAGTAATTCACTCATGTCCAATTTTCTATCTTTTAGTTCTTCTAATCTAAATAAATACATCTCCCAATGTGGACTCATTCCATCAATCATTCCTAGTTCACCTCTTCGTGCTTACCTCAGGACTTTAATTCATACTAAGTTCTATATTCGTCTCTTACTATTTCTTACCTCATAGCATTACTATTTCCTACCTCATACTCATATCGAATAAAATCTCATAGTGTTATCTTATTCTCATCTCACATATAGTTTCATACCGACTCATATCTCATATATTCCTTAAGTCTCTTTAATTCTCTTCACTAATTCTCTTAACTTGTACTCACACCGGAGTTAACAAGATAGGTACTTAATACGTATGGTATCCGCATCTTCTGTGCGCAATAACAATTATTAATCTTAGAATATATACATATGTATATGTAAAACAAATTTTCAAATGCTATGCGCACTGTAGTTTACATACTCAGTACATAAACATACGCTAAGCGGTTTTTCGCTCTACCCCCCTTAAAATGGATTACACCCACGTAATCAACATTATATCACACTTGAACATTGGTTCAAGATGTTTAAGTCTTATGGAGCACTCTGGCTTCGGTGTAGTCTATCTCACTTATGATTCGATCAGAGGGTCTTAACCATGTTAATGGCTTAGTCTCTGTATTGAGGATTCTTATCGGTATATATACCAGTCTCTCTAATGTGCTCGGGTCTAGCCTCGAAGGTTCTAAAGCATTCGGTTGATAAGTCGTATATTTATCCAACTGGAAGATGTGTGGTACATCTGTCCTTTCCCGTTCATTAGATATATGAAACTTTTAAGGTATCGGTCTGCTAGCTTCCGGTGCACGACTCTGATAACCTTAGGCTTAGTTTGCCTTTCTTATCCTTTTATAGTATTGTATGTCCTTCTCCTGCATGCTTATAATTTAGTACTAAAGGTCTCTCGATGGACACGTGTTATCTTTATATATGCACGGCCTTAATGAGTTGTAGCTTGTCTATCCATTCTCTCTGAAGATCTAGTGTTCATACTCTTAGCGTTCTCTCAAGTGTCTAAATCGTTCTTTCCAACTGACCTTTGTCTGAGGATGATTCTTAATTTGAAACTACTGTTTAGTGCTTATTGCGCTTTACAGTTTTATCTTTAACTTCTTAAGACATGTCCTATGTCCGCACTTAATAATTTGTGCTCTTCGCACTTCATAATTCTTAATTATTTTCTGTCTGAAATAAGTTCTCTGATTCCTTTGTGTCGTTGGTTCAACTGAGTCCCTTCTCTTCAACTATTTGTGGTAGTAGCTGTTGTTTGATCTTGCGTCGTTGACCGTGATACAGAGTTAACTACTTCCCGTGTTCCTTACACTACTCGTTACATGCATGGGGTACCTTACTGGTACATTACTATTTACTCGACTAACTCATGAATGAGTCTGCGAAGCCCACAAGCTCCTGTGGAGTGTGGTCGTCCCACATCTCGTTTTAGTAACTTATAGTGTCCGTCACATGCTTAGCTATTGCTAATTATGAAGTATTCTGTTGTCGATCTCCTCTTTCATCGTTCCATAATAACACTTATTGTTCTTCTTGAACTTAATCAAGGGAAATCCATTTACTATGTTCTTAGTGGTGGTATGATCTAGCTTCTTTCTGTATTCTGTACTGACTCGATTCTCTTAGTAACTGAGGCCTCTTTCCATAGAGCCTCTTATCTTGTTTCTCATATTTTGATCTAGTAGGAACACACTTCCATTTCCTTAAGGAATGGGCAGTGTGCTTCCTGTGAAATCTTACCTCGCATGGTCTAGACTACTAGCGTCAATGCACAGTTCTTCTACCATCTTATTTCCTTACTTATATCGGTCTTAGCTCATAGATCTAATTGCATTTGTGTCAATATTTGACGGTTTCTATATAACAGTCGCTTTGTTGAGCGCCATGACTTAATCCATTTATACCAGTACTGTTTTATGGCTTCTGCTACCATGGTAGCTCGCCTTTATTCTGTTGCCCATTGATGGTACAACTCCTCAATCATTTATTCTAACGTCTTATCTTATATTCAATCCCTTCTTAGTGTAAACACACTGGGAGTTCTCTAATTTTGGTTATATGGCGGTTACCGTACCATGTCGTAATATTGCTACCTCTTAATGTGAAGACGTTTTGTTTCAATTTCGGGTTAATAAGTAGGTTAATCTCTCTCACATACTTCCATCATTTATGATGTTATTTACCAAGTAATTTAACTAGTTACAGAAGAATTCATCCATTGAGTCACAAGCTCTTCTGAGCGTTCTCTTGACGTGCCATATTGTGCACTCACAATGTTTATCTCTAACGATTACTAATTCCTAAATCCTGGGTGTTGGATATGAGGTCTGTCTATGCAGACTTTCTTATTATTTATGTGTAACTGGAATGTTCTAAGGTAATTTCAGGGTTTACGGTTTCCATTCTCTAATAAAAGAGTATTCTATCTCTAATAAGTGAAAGCCCTTCCCGAGGGGTTTACTCCCACTCAAGGCCTCACATCAAGGAGAGGTATCCCCACCCTAAAAGGAGTGGTTTGTTCTCTGCCCCTGTCTTTGGTACTATCTCCTTAATCTCCCTGGTGCCCATTTTCCTGGCGGTTCCTCCACAATTAATTTATAGGTTTCATAACCATTCCTCTCTACGAATTGTAGTTCGTTCATGGCTTAAATAAGCTCTCTTATACTTTTCTGCGCCTCGAGCTCTGATGTGGTTAACATCCTTGGCTCGTAAGCTCTTAGTGTTTAATGTCATTGAGTGAGAGCCGGTGCTCGGTTCACTTCTTGTACTCTTACTCATCTGTAGGTTATCCTCATAAGCTTCTAGTTCTTTGATTCTCTCAACCGTTAGGTTACATGTTAAATGTAGTACCGGGTTTCATGGTACGTTGCCGTATTTTGCTCCCTACTATAAAAGTCCATTCGGGTGATCTGAGATTAATCAGTGTCTATGACGATACCGCAGTTCTATTATACTTATGTCTTTCAGCAATTAAGGTTAGGTTCGTATTAGGCATCTGCCTTACGGTGTCTAAGTTGGATAATTATCCTGTTGTCTTGTGCTTCCATATCAATGCTTCGTTCAACATTTGTTGATAATGCCACCCGTCAATGATCATTCATACTTGGGTGTTAATGAGTTAGGCAACAATGCTAACTGTCGTTCATCAGTTTGTTCGGCTCGACTATGCCCGCTCTGGGGGTAGTCCTCTGAGCTTTCCTCTTTCGGGGTTGTATGTCTTTGATCCTTGGTAGGCTATAGCTTAAATTCGCTTCCTCTATCCCTGTTTCCGAGGTTTACCAACATCTTCAATGAAGAATGTTTTAGTGGTCATCCCGTTCTTGTTGGAAGACGTTGTGTCAACAGTCTCCATTGTATCTCGTAATACATTCCTTGTATGTTATTACTTATGTAGTGTTTTGCTCGGATTACTGAGCGATCTCTTAGGTTCCTCTCTTCAAGGTTCGGGATTGGTGTTCTTACTCGTACTGTCGGTTATTGTCGTAGTAGGTTTTACCGTTACTGATGTTTACATCATTTATTATGCTGTCCAAGTTCAGCTCCCTGCTGACTGGTGTGTCGACTTAGTTCGTCATGGTCAGGTCGTCAGGCCCTTCCAAGGTCTCATTCTCCAGTTCTTAAGGATTTGCAATCTGGTATAAATATATGTTATCATTGTAGCATTTCACTATCTTGCCATGATGGCTTCCTGTATAGCTTTATCGTGGCAGCACTTGCTATGGCAAGTGTGCCATGCAAGATGGGCTATCGGTACTGTGCACATCGGTAGTGGTACTTTCTCTTAAGCTCCATGTAGTTGGTAGTCCCTGGGACTCCTTCGATGTTCTTTCGTTTTGGATAACTGACCATCTAGCAGTTTCCTGGTTGTTTTAACAGTACAGTCACTTATCAGGGCATTCCTCTTTTTGAGGGAACCCCTTGTTATTTACTTATGCCTTAATCCTCTCTCCCATTTCAAACTGGACTTTCCGGTAGTCTTAATTCCCATGCTATGTATTATCCCACTGCTATGCTCTTTTGGACGGTTGTCCGGTACTCATGTCGCTTCTATTTTCCTTTTCATTGCACTCGTAGTGCTTTTCTTATTATTGGTATGGCGGGTTATTTCGACTGCGTAGCATGTTGACCCATGTTGCCGATAATTACCGTTCTCTTATTGGTATAATTTTGTTGGCAGCTCCTGTTTCATCATTACGCTCCAATTAAAACCTCCAAGTTTTCATAAACTGTTGTATAACGATGTGTTTCTCGTATGGCTTAATGTTAACTAACTGCCAGATCGGGTTTCCCCCGAGTAAGAGAAGCTTCCTTCACTCTGGTGTTCGTTCCCCGTATTCAAAGTTAGGGAAGTGGAGGGCGGGTTTAGGTACTATAGATATCCGGTAAACACCGGGAAGTCCTGACTCACGCACCTATCGCACTATCTCTTAACCCTTAACCCATAACTCAAACTCTAACTCGGTATCCTCCTAAGTTTGGTGATTCTAGTCATCAGAGCGTAACTACGCTCTGATACCACTTTTTGTAACACCCCAACTCAAAAGTCATACTCATCTCACAAACCACAACCAATTATATTAACAACACAGTGGAATTCTTACAACCTTTGGTGTTACCGCCGTTAGCCACCCACGTGACTAACTAGGCATGCTAAATACTCCAAGATCTAGCTACGGTCTGATGGACCCGAATATACCGAACATTAGTGTATACATAATCTTAACCAATACATCCCCTCAGTACAAAGTATTTCATATCCTATTACAACTTACTAACATCTCATACCATTTACTAAACGAGTGTACATGCAGAACTCGTATAACAAAGGAAAACAACCCAAAGTAATTCTACCCGATCCTACTCTCAGGACGGTCATCTTCTGTCATTCACCTACAAAATTTAAACAGTTGCCCCCGAGGGGGTCAGCACCTTTGCTGGTACGATTCTCTTATAGCCCCCAAGCTAACGGGGCTACGACGACTACTTGTCGATAGCATGCGGTTGATTAAATACACAACATAAATAAGAAGTGCAATAAACATCCAACCACATATGAACAATCAGAGTTCAAACACAATGAATGACTTAAAAGCGTTCCCTTAGTAAGTGAGTTAATCTTTTAACTCTTTAAGTTATGATTTTCTTATTCTCAGTCCAAGTCTTATCTCAGCTCTTATCTCAAATCTTATCTCAAACAAGACAACCGTTCTTTAATTAGAATGGCTGCTCATTAATTCATTGTTTATTTGTCGGGTCAAAAGTAACCCTAACCAATGAGTTATCAGCTCCATTGGTTTACATAAACAATATTTCTTAGAATTGGTTGGTATTTAGGTAGATTCCACCACACCATCTCAGTAATGCCTCCCACCTCAAACAGAAATCAAGGTGACCGAGTTTTTATGTCGACTATAGGCGATGAGTTCAAAGACAAGTCATATTTGGAAGTCAGGATCTGATAATTTAATACCCCGGACTTAAAAATGGTGATCAAATTATTCTAATATGATTTTTAGAGGCCTAATGGTGCCTAGAGAGTATTGGTAAAGAGAATAAAACCAAAAGAAAAGAGAAAACGCTTAAAACGTGAAAAACAAAAACGCGCGTTAAATGAGTATAGGAGGTATATGACCTCGTTAGGGTCCGAGATGGATTCCTAAGGCTTAATTACGCCTAATTAGTATGTGGGAATAATTCCCAAAAACAATGGATCCATAAAACGGATTAAAAATGCTAATAAATCTTTAACGCACGTTTTCCGAGAAAACCCGAAAACATGACATTAAGTGGTCAAACAGTCCCGTAAAAATTATAGTTGACTACATAACTATATTAAGTATTAATGGAAGCTTAAGAACCATTACAAAATAAAGAAACGAGAAAAATCCGAAAAACGGGCCCGGTTAGTGAATAGTGCTAAACCGGGAAAATTAACAAGCGTTCTCTGTAAAAGACGAAAAACGCTCCAGATTAAATAAGCTCATAGGGGCCGGTTTTTATGAGTCTTGTGACTCCCCTCTTACACTTGACTAACTAATTAATATAATAAGTCAAAAAGCAAAAAGTGTATAGTAAAAAGCAAGTTAAACCCCCCCCCACTCACTCTCTCTCTCTTCTCATTCTTTCTTTTCCCACCGTGAGCACCTCCCTCTTTCCTCTCTTCTGATTCTTCTTCTTCCTCCATGGTTTGGAGCTCCTCCCAAGTAGCTCTCATGACTTCTTCTTCTTCTTCTTCATGTACAAGCTTCAATAAAGCTCTGAATTAAAAACCGAGCATAGATTCTTGCTCCTCTCACCAAGACCTATCTCCCACTCTTTTCAAAATTCGAAAAGGAAGAAGTTCATCTCCATGGGTTTTCCCCATTTGAAGAGAAAGTCACATGTTCTTGGAGCTTGGAGTCTCCCCTTTTATCCAAAGTAAAAAGATCCATGAAAAAATCATTTTCTTCACTCCTTTGCTTTGGCTGATTTTGGCTCTTTTAATGACTAGCTTCCCTTCTTAGTTTGAGCTATTCTCCAAGCCTTAAATGGTGGTGGAAATCCCTCCTAAGATTAAAGGTTTGAAACCATTCAAGAACTTTCAAAGGTAAACCCTAACTGAAATACCCGTAAATTTGACATAGGATTAATTTATTATATAGTCATAATGAATATTATAATATACTTGGTCGGGAAGGATATTAATAGAGGCCTAGAGAAGATACATAACATTTTATTTCCTAAGATAATTACAACGATTTCAACTCCTTTATTTCCACCGATATTACAGGAGAATATATTTACTTAATTACTCTTAACTCTACTGACGTTATTATGTTCTTCTAGTCTTGAGAGTTCAAATAAGATTTTGCTACCTTTAATGAATGAGTATTATTATTATTACTGTTATTATTATTGTTGTTACAACCAAGAGCACAAGTTGAATTTTACTTCTTCCTAAAATATCTTTCTTCTCTCTAAATTATATTAAATACCTAAATGGTTCCACTCTTCACGATCTCCACTCATCCTTATCCATTTAGTAAGTAATTAATTATTTAACTTGAAATCATCTCTCTCATAAGTAATTAGTCATCTTCATCCTTTCTTATCGATCAACTAGCTTCCTTTTATTTTGACTATTTATTTAAATAACATTTCTAATTCCTTTAACACATTGGACCTAGATCCTTCTGTGGATTACAACGTACTACTTTTGAATTTCTAGTTTAATTGTAATTTCTTTTCCCAAGTTAATTTGCAAAACTGATTTTTAATTCTCTCTTCCTTAAACTGAATATACCAAATAAATTATTATTATAATCTTTCTATTATTCAAAATGTTTTCTATTTAATTATCTGATCGGCTTCACGATCATCTTCATCCTCAACATATTGCTTCCACGCTCCTCTCTCTCCTCAAGCTCTCCAACCCTCTCAATTCACGTTCTTAATTTTCCTCGCCGTTAGGCTGCTTCTCTGGTGTCGGTTTGGGTAGAAGGGTAAGGGAAATCTACTGCTAAGGTTAGATAATTGTTTTGTTGTTATTCAAATAGTTTCTGATGGAATCCCTACTTGTAAATCTAGACCCCGATTTCTCTGACGGACGCTACTGTTGATCTAGCTGGTTGATTCCCTTGTGGTGAGCGTATACAGGTAAATATTGTGCTCAACATTCTTTACCCTTGCGTTTTGCGAAATATCGATGGATTGTTTTGAATGTGATTTTAATATTGTGGAGGTTTGGGAATCGTTTTTCCCCTGTGTATTCTGGTGCAATGTTTTGCAAAGGTTGTGGATAAAGGTTTTGGAAGACTTTCATTGGATCGATTATTGGCTTGTTGGTACCTTTTGGTGCCCCATGTATACTGTTGGTGTCTTATGGTGCTCCATGAATTTTTGGTACTGTGTACCCCGTGAATATTATATCGATTTTTTCCTGCAGATATTACTTGCAGTTAAGCTCTAATGATCTACTCCTTTGGGTCATAAGTTACCTTTTGGGGGGTGTGCACACTTAAGGACGTAGAGTGAGGTGGGATTCTATTTGTTGTGACCCCAATTTGGGTGTCGTCCACGTATACCATTAATTTGATTCTCTGAAAGTTCTCCCCCGCTATGTTTTGTTGCAGGTAAATTGGAATTGGTGAAGGTGTTTACGGTGCGAAGTGTTGTTTTATAAATACAAAGTGGATTGCAAAACATATTTTACTAGTGGAGACAATGTTTACTCAGTTTTGCTGATTTACGCGATCCCTTCAAGTTTTCCATTGTTGCTTTATGATCGCAGGTACTTATAGCTGAGTTGGGGATTGGGACACGGTATCACATAGCTTAGGATGACCGGATCACCACTTCATTATATTTTAAGTTGAGTTGTGTTTTTGGAATACATTGCTTTATTATGTTGAAAACGTTTTGGTCATTTGGTTGGTTGGTTTAAAGCCTGAGCACTCTTCGTTTAGAGTGTGGCGGTAACGCTCATTTGGATATTGCAATTCCGTTGCTATTTACTTTTGGATAATTGGTTTTGGATTGCTCTTTTGGAAGTTGTAGTTGTGATGAAGTTTTCGCACATTGGTTAAGTAATCTCCCAACAGTGTTTATGTGTATCGTTTGAGGTACGGATTTCTGAAATGATTCTCCATTTGATCGCTAAGTTATTGTGTCTATTTTGATGTTGGTTTGGTTCTACTTTGGCTTTTAAAAATGCATTTCAGGACCTGTCCGAATGTCCGTCCGGACATCCATGTTCGGACAGGCACTAGTAGAAAAAAGATTTTAAATGACGCACTTTAAACCACGGTTAATCACGTAACCGTCATTTAAAAACTTTATACCACTGTTATTATCATAACCGTCACATAAAGTGTCAGCGGGAGATTTTATACCACGGTTCCACGCAGAACCGTCGTATATAGCGTGACGTGATGCATTTTATACCACGGTTCTGACGGAACCGTCATATATAGTTTGACGCGTTGTATCATATACCACGGTTCTGGGTGGAACCGTGGTATATACTTTGACGCGTTGTATTTTAAACCACGGTTTTGTGACAACCGTCGTTTTTAGTCATGTTTAAACAACTTTAAATGACGGTTTCTTGGTAGAACCGTGGTATATAGTCTAAGCGGGAATTCAAATTTTCGGCGAAAATTAACGCGGGTCTTTCTCTTTCTTCTATTAGATATATTTCTCCCTGTTTACAACCAACATTGTCGAACATCCTCTCTAGCTAGCCTCAACTCTTCTTCTCTTCAACACCTTTTTTTTTTGCAACCCACCGGCGAACATGGAGCGCGCCTCTTCTTCAACTTCGCAACCCACCGGCGAACTGGAAAACAAGGAACACATGCGCCTCTTCTTCATGCTCGGCGCCTCTCTCTTCATGCTCTGCGCCTTGATGCTCTGCGCCTTGATGCTCTGTGCCTTGAACAAGGAACAAGGAACAAATGCTTTGCGGCTCTTATTCATGCTCTACGCCTCCTCTTCATGGTAATTTTTGCGAACAAGGAACACATGCTCTGCGCCTTGAAGAAGGAACACATTTCCTCACCGTTGAACAAATGCTCTGCGGCTCTTCTTCATGCTCTGCGCCTTGAACAAGGAACACATGCTCGCCGACGAACACGGCGATTGAAGGCGGCGCTAAATCGCCGCCGATTTTAGAAAAAAAAGACTATAAACCACGGTTTTATGAATAACCGTGGTTTATTAGTTGATTTTATAAATTATATACCTGATAAGTGTCCAAATGAGCATGTTTTATAGGTGTATTTCATATATTATATTAGCACTTTTCTTGCTCATCTCTCCACTTTGGTTAGTTTTCCTCTAGTTTATGTTTTATTGTTATCTCACGAATTTATTGTTTAAACATAAGGAAAACCAAGCTGGGAGCAAAGTAGACAAAGAGACGAACGCATAGACGCAAACGGCTCAGAAAACGGAGTCCAAACGAAGAATCTAGAGCCGGTCAAAGTTCGTAGAAGAAAATAAGTCAAAAACTTGTGTTCGTGGCTGCGTCCGCCTAGCAAGGGGCGGACGTGGTTGACGTCCGCATGAACTTAGGCGGACAGGGAGGCGGACAGAAGACTTGTCCGCATAAACTAAGGCGGACAGGGAGGCGGACAGAAGACAAGGAGCGGACAGAATTGTGTCCGCATAAACTTAGGCGGACAAGGAGCGGACAGAGTGACGTCCGCATAAAACTGGGCGGACAACAAGGCGGACGTGAGTGACGTCCGCATAACCTTAGGCGGACACAGGGGCGGTCGCGAGTAAATTCCCAGATCGCGACTGGTTTTCTTCGCCGACTGTCTTCCCCAACTTGCTTCTTCCTTTACGGCGCCTGCGACATATCCATCTACTGCCATTAACAATATCAGGCGCCTGCCGACAGTACTCACGCGTTCAGCCACCCAATCCATTCCTTAATTTCCTCACGCGGTGTTCCCTCTGTCTTCTTCCTCTTCCTTTCTCCTATATAAACCCACGCTCCTTCTGCCTTCAATAATCAGTCCCTTCCACCAAAAACAATCCATCATCGATCCACTCCACCACACATCACACGTTCATCCCATTTCTCTTCTCCCGTCTTCTCCATTTTATTTTCTTTTCATTCCACCATATCCACCTCTAGTCCGACGTATACAAAATAGCAGAACGAATGCAGGAGTGACTACAGATGATTTCTACTACTCTTGTTTCTGTTTATCTATTTAATATGTTAGGCTAGAATATTTATACTCTGGGAATGGTTATTATGTGTTTGTATTAATTATGCAATATGTTTTACTGGTTTTATTTAAATACAGTTGTTACGATTAAAGTTTATCTCTCGCCTTTTTAATAAATGTCATGAGTTTATTAAATTGCTTTACTAAATCTATTTCTAATCTGATCGGTGACAAATAGATAGGTTAATTAAGCCGTAAATCTGGAGGAAACTTGTTTTCATCGGATAAGTTAGTACTCAGATGCATAAATAATTTCTCATATCTAAACCGTCCGTTTACACGTATTTTGCTTGAGTTTTCATCGGACCTTGCATTTTCAGGTAAACGAGTTCTTATGAGTTTTCATCGGACCGTAAGATAATAAGAGAAATTTTGCCAAACGATTATAATTAAACTAGTAGACATAGCATGAAAGAGCAGATTATATTAACCTGACCCAGAGTCCCATTTAACTTACCTATTTACTTAGTTTATTTTATCTTTCCTTTTAAATATTAAAAACAAGTCAATTAATCCCCCTTTCTGTGACACGCTTAGGTACTTAATAATTTCCCTTAGTCCCACGGTTCGATATCCGGTCGCTTACACTTTACTATACTATTACGACCGGGATTTGTTTGCAGCCCGACTGTTATTTTGAGTTTTAATTTCTTTTCTTTTCTTTTATTTTAATTACTCCAGTTCTAACCACTCACGATATACACATCCTGCAAAATGGCGCCGTTGCCGGGGACTAGATTTATTCTAGTCCCTAAGCCCCGGATAATTCACTTGTTATATTAGAATATTTTGTCTATTTTATTTTGTTTGTTGTTTATATTAATTATCTTTTATATTTTGTTTATATTATTATTATGTTTGTTTCTAATCATTTTATTTTCTAATCTGTTTCAGTAGTTTCGTTTTATATACGAAAACACAAAAAAAAAATCTGTACGCGGCAAATGGAGGAGGAGCTCGAACAAGAGTTTTGCTATTCACAGTATTTATACTGCTCCGTATGTGGGGGAGCTCATGATTATAAGGATTGTCTCATATTACAAGAACAACTCTGGCTGGAGGATCAACCAGATTACCTGGAGAGAATCGCTCAACGAGAACAGCAACCAAAGAGCGAAACAGATCATGAGGTAGAACACCCCACTACGGATGTAAGTTACCCTCTTCCCTCTACGGTCACCTACCGCCAGTTTCCATCCTTCTCTATGCTCTATCAAGAAGATAAGGATACTTATCTCCTCAAAAATGAAGAGAAGGAATTGCCATCACCTCCCGCCAAGATATCCAAACAAAACGCCACTATCACCTTCGAAGAATCAACTTTCTCTGAAGATGATATCGATCAGCGTTCTTTCTATGAGCCTCACCTACAAGAGTAGGATGTTTACATCCTCCAATTTGAGGAAGAAAAGTCATCACCACCGGGTCTTCTGTTAGAACTACGTTACCGGCAGTACCTCCTCAAACACCAGGTTTTGTGGAGTATTCATTTTCCTATTATATTTGCCGAAGTAACGTTTTGTTTTGATCCAGGTGGTTTGCTTTTAATTACTGCCAACTTCGTTTTCCTGGCAGAACTGTTGTCTACTTATATTTTCCATCCAGGATAACGAAGCAGGCGTCTAGCCAAAGACGTTAAAGAAGGGCAGCTTCCCGGGAGGCAACCCGGATGAACTTTTATTTTATTTGATTTTATACTCTTTTAATTTTCAGGTTCTCTTTAAATTTTGTTTTTGCTAACTCTTAACCCCGTTTGGAGTATGGTTGCTTCTAGTGTCTTATGCAGGTGCAACCTCATGTCTACACTGCAACCAAGCTACGCTACTTGAGGCTGAAGCTCAAGTGTGGGGGAACTCCTATAAACGCAAGCAAAAATAATATCAGGGGAGTACCAGTTTCTTTAATTATGCTTTTATTTTAATAAAATCTGCAGAGGAGCGCTTATGTGCTTAAATGTTTATTTGTGACCTTCTGTGTTCTCTCTATTTTATCTACTTATCGAAAAGGTCTTCTGACACTTTCCCTTGTTTTTTTTGGTGAACAATGAGGACATTGTTCAATTTAAGTGTAGGGGAGTATGCCCTTTTCGGTGACATTTTGTGCTTAAATGTTTAATCTCTCTCTTATCTTGCGTTTGTCCAATTCAATATCGTGGACCCTTATATGTGGGTTGTCTCTTTAAGAATAAATACTGTTATGAATTGTGGGATAAATGGTACAAAATTTTAAAATTTTAATTACTTTTGAGGAGCATATTATATGTGGTGTGACCAAATAATCTGTAAATGGTTGGATTTTATTGCTCAGGGTTTCATTCTGTCTTCTCTCTTAGGGATTGCTAAGGGATGCTTCTCTGTTTAAAAAAAAAGAAGAATACAAAAAATAAGGGACTTGCGAGACACCATGGTAACCAACAAAGAGAGTTGAGTGTTCTTAAATACAAAGGTGTGATGCCTACATTTTCTCATCCCTTATGCAAAAGTGAAACAAATGCATGAATCTATTTTTCCTTTTGTTTTCTTCTCAATGCCCATTCTTGAGAGAAGTTGGCCATGGTAAAAGTTCTCAGAGTCACCTAAACAAAGAAGCATTGAAGTACCTTGGATCATACCCCGAAACTCTAATTTTTATCTTTACCCTGAGTACACCTGTGCCACCAGCAGTTGATGGATCACACTCCTCGAAAAGTTTAAAGATCATGTTTATCCTACCCTTCATAATAATATTTGTTAATATTGAGCATTCCCTACTTACTTGGGTACGTGGTTTTGCTTGAGGACAAGCAAAAAGATAAGTGTGGGGGTGTGATAAGTGTCCAAATGAGCATGTTTTATAGGTGTATTTCATATATTATATTAGCACTTTTCTTGCTCATCTCTCCACTTTGGTTAGTTTTCCTCTAGTTTATGTTTTATTGTTATCTCACGAATTTATTGTTTAAACATGAGGAAAACCAAGCTGGGAGCAAAGTAGACAAAGAGACGAACGCATAGACGCAAACGGCTCAGAAAACGGAGTCCAAACGAAGAATCTAGAGCCGGTCAAAGTTCGTAGAAGAAAATAAGTCAAAAACTTGTGTCCGTGGCTGCGTCCGCCTAACAAGGGGCGGACGTGGTTGACGTCCGCATGAACTTAGGCGGACAGAAGACTTGTCCGCATAAACTAAGGCGGACAGGGAGGCGGACAGAAGACAAGGAGCGGCCAGAATTGTGTCCGCATAAACTTAGGCGGACAAGGAGCGGATAGAGTGACGTCCGCATAAAACTGGGTGGACAACAAGGCGGACGTGAGTGACGTCCGCATAACCTTAGGTGGACACAGGGGCGGTCGCGAGTAAATTCCCAGATCGCGACTGGTTTTCTTCGCCGACTGTCTTCCCCAACTTGCTTCTTCCTTTACGGCGCCTGAACATATCCATCTACTGCCATTAACAATATCAGGCGCCTGCCGACAGTACTCACGCGTTCAGCCACCCAATCCATTCCTTGATTTCCTCACGCGGTGTTCCCTCTGTCTTCTTCCTCTTCCTTTCTCCTATATAAACCCACGCTCCTTCTGCCTTCAATAATCAGTCCCTTCCACCAAAAACAATCCATCATCGATCCACTCCACCACACACCACACGTTCATCCCATTTCTCTTCTCTCATCTTCTCCATTTTATTTTCTTTTCATTCCACCATATCCACCTCTAGTCCGACGTATACAAAATAGCAGAACGAATGCAGGAGTGACTACAGATGATTTCTACTACTCTTGTTTCTGTTTATCTATTTAATATGTTAGGCTAGAATATTTATACTCTGGGAATGGTTATTATGTGTTTGTATTAATTATGCAATATGTTTTACTGGTTTTATTTAAATACAGTTGTTACGATTAAAGTTTATCTCTCGCCTTTTTAATAAATGTCATGAGTTTATTAAATTGCTTTACTAAATCTATTTCTAATCTGATCGGTGACAAATAGATAGGTTAATTAAGCCGTAAATCTGGAGGAAACTTGTTTTCATCGGATAAGTTAGTACTCAAATGCATAAATAATTTCTCATATCTAAACCGTCCGTTTACACGTATTTTGCTTTAGTTTTCATCGGACCTTGCATTTTCAGGTAAACGAGTTCTTATAAGTTTTCATCGGACCTTAAGATAATAAGAGAAATTTTGCCAAACGATTATAATTAAACCAGTAGACATAGCATGAAAGAGCAGATTATATTAACCTGACCCAGAGTCCCATTTAACTTACCTATTTACTTAGTTTATTTTATCTTTCCTTTTAAATATTAAAAACAAGTCAATTAATCCCCCTTTCTGTGACACGCTTAGGTACTTAATAATTTCCCTTAGTCCCACGGTTCGATATCCGGTCGCTTACACTTTACTATACTATTACGACCGGGATTTGTTTGCAGCCCGACTGTTATTTTGAGTTTTAATTTCTTTTCTTTTATTTTATTTTAATTACTCCAGTTCTAACCACTCACGATATACACAGTCTGCAATACCACGGTTTTACACAATAACTGTCATTAATACTCACTTTATACCACGGTTCGGGCTTTAAACCGTGGTATAATGTCAATGATCTCACGTGAGAAAGGGGTCTTAAACGACAGTCAAAACGAACCGTGGTTTATAACCTCGATTTTAAACGACGGTTTTAAACCGTAGTTTATCGTCATTTTCGAATATACGACGCGAGTATTAACCACGGTTTGGAACCGTGGTATATAGGCAAAATAACCGTCATTAAAAACATTTTTTCCACTAGTGAGGCCCCGAGAGTTTAAGAAGTTTTCTCTGTTTTGTGGTGTCCAAACTTCTGTCCGAACGACCATGTTCGGACAGCATGCGAGGACGGGGTCGACTTGCAAGTCTCGACCTATGTCCGAACTTGCAAGATCGGACCAACGTTCGGACGCGTGTAAAGGATTTTCAGACTTTTGAAACTCGACTTGTGTCCGAACTTCAAAGTCCGGACACAAGTTCGGACATCTTCGGATTTCAGACTTTTTAACTCTCGACTTGTGTCCAAACATCAATGTCTGGACACAAGTTCGGACAAATGGTTTTCCGTGGTTCAATATTCTCGGCTTGTGTCCGAACTTCCCATGTCCGGACTAAGCTTAATTTGCACTTTTAGGGCTCGTTTGGAGTCCATTTTCGAAGTCATTTTCACCGTTAGATTTGTGAGTTAGTAAACTATATTTTGAGGAAAAATCCAGGGTGTTACAATGTGGTATTAGAGCCGATTTTTGTAAATAAGATAAAATTTGGAAAAAAAATATATTAAAATGTGGGGTAAGCCACTTTGGGGAATTACAGTACCTGCGGTATTGTGTATGTGGTATTATACTGTTTGGATACTGAATTACATACACTGTTTGTGTATTACTATATTGGTGATGATGTTAGCGTGAGTGGATGGGTATAGTGTACTGATATGGGAGCTATTATATGTGCTAGCTTCTATTATGGGGTAGAGACTTAACGTATGGGCATATGGGTGGATATTGCTTACACAATTTAGTACTTATAATCAGGAGTTCGCATAGAGCTTTAGGGGAGTGCAGGACTGGCTGACAGATTGAGTTTTCCATACCACACAAGGAGCAGGAGTCGCTGAACTCAGATGGTAGCCAACGACCCCATGAGACAGTTGCAAGAGCTGGCTCTCAACCTGGGACAGATAGTCCAGAGGCAGGCGCAGAGGGATAATGTGCCGAAGGATTATACTAAGAGGATTGCCCATATGAAGCCCACAGCCTTCATGGGAGAGGAGGATCCGGTGCTACTCGAGGACTGGATTAGAGAGTTTGACAAGATCTTCGAAGCAGTCAATTGCCCAGTTGACCAAAGGGTGAATGCAGCAGTCTACTACTTCAAGAGTGATGCAGACATCTGGTGGTCCGCCAACAGAGATGTGCTACTAGTTGGGCCTGATTTCGGTTGGGATGGCCTGAAGGAAGCCATGAGGAGGCGCTTCTATCCCGAGCATGTCAGGATGCAGAAGTACTTGGAGTTCTCATAACTCAAGCAGCTGTCATTGAGCGTTAAGGATTACCATTCGAAGTTCCTGGAGCTGGCTAGGTTTGCACCTACGATGGTCCCCGATGAGGCATCGAAGGTGCAGAGATTTGTGGGGGGGCTGAACTGGAGTTTGCAGGAGGCCCTCAGTGTGCTGACAATCCCGACACTCCAAGATGCGTACGGGAAGGCTGCTAACCTGTACAGGGTACAGTAGAAGAGGAAGGAGGTCCTGGATGGCAATAAGAGAAAGATGGAGGGAGGAGATGAGCCCCGGGGACGAGAGGACCAGTCCCACAGACATCAGCAGGAGAAGAGGTGGAAGCCTCACTCAGACCGCAGAGACGGGAGGCCGAGACATGGGGGAGACCAGAGAGGTGATCAGAGGCGAGGTGACAAGTCCCAGCACGAGTCTCAGAGGGGAGAGCCCAGACAGGAGCGGCACTTTTACTGTAAGAGGTGCAACAAAGATCACACAGGGAAGGATTGTGAGGGGAACTTGGTCACCTGCTTTCGCAATGGAAGGCGGGGGCATCGAGTATTCGAGTGCTTCCAGAGCCCCCAGGGAGGCGGTCAGCAAAGAGGTTATAGTGGCGACCGCTCTTTCAGGCAGTCCGACCAGCAGGGCAGAGGTCCGAATGAGAATCAGCGCGGGGATGCTCTTCAGCGTGGTAGTGGAGAGGGCGAAAATGGTGGTAATAGAGGCCAAGGGGAGTACCAAGGCAACCAGCAGCGAGCTCTAGGGAAGATCAATGTGATGAGTCGGGCCAAAGCTGAGGCCGAGGCAAACGTGCTGGCAGGTACCTTCACTATTCTGGGTACTCCTACACGTATTCTTTTTTATACTGGAGCTACTTATTCATTTATATCTGATAGCCTAGTTAGGAGATTGGGGATAGAGATTTGTGAGACTTCTCCTATAGCTTTATTTGTACCATCGGGAAGGGTAATTACTTGTAAGCATGTAATGAAAGACGTAGGTATAGACATCAAAGGGGAACAATTTGTAGTAGACTTGATCCAGTTTGCCTTACTGACTTCGACATAATCCTGGGGATGGATTGACTGAGCAAATACAAGGGAAGGATAGACTGTAGTGAGCAGAAGATTATTCTCAGAGGACCATCGAGACGGAGAGTCTCGTATAGAAATATGGAGGGGAAGCCCGGAGTGAAGATTGTCTCAGCAATGACAATTCTCTCCCAAGTAAAGAAGGGAGAGCAGGCATATCTTTGCTACGTCCAAGACCTGAGCCGAGAGTAAGACGAGAGGAAGGAGATCCGAGTAGTCAGGGAATTTCTAGATGTGTTCCCAGACGAAATTTCGGGTATGCCGCCAGACCGAGAGGTGGAATTCAGCATCGACCTGGTGCCAGGCTCAGCGCCGATTTCGAAAGCTCCTTACCGGATGGCGCCCTCAGAGTTGAAGGAATTGAAGACCCAATTGGAAGATCTTTTGGAGAAGGGATACATTTGCCCGAGTGTATCGCCTTGGGGAGCCCCGGTCCTGTTCATGAAGAAGAATGACGGGAGTATGAGGCTATGCATCGACTACAGGGAGTTGAACCAGATCACGGTGAAGAACAGATATCCCCTACCGAGGATAGATGATCTTTTTGACCAACTGCGGGGGCAGGAATCTTCTCGAAGATCGATTTGAGGTCGGGTTACCACCAGCTCAGAGTGGTAGAGAGAGACATCCCGAAGACAGCCTTTAGGACCAGATATGAGCACTTCGAGTTCTTGGT
This sequence comes from Limonium bicolor, assembly GCA_023374045.1. Lineage (NCBI taxonomy): Eukaryota > Viridiplantae > Streptophyta > Magnoliopsida > Caryophyllales > Plumbaginaceae > Limonium > Limonium bicolor. Next base: position 331,881,259 of record CM041778.1, read on the forward strand.
GATTCCCTTTGGACTAACCAACGCCCCGGCTGTCTTTATAGACCTCATGAACCGTATCTTCCACCCTTACTTAGACCGGTTTGTGGTGGTTTTCATAGATGACATTCTCATATATTCCAAAGACGAGTGAGAGCATGAGGAGCATTTGAGATTAGTATTGCAGACATTGAGGGAGCAGCATTTGTACGTGAAGCTGTCCAAGTGTGATTTCTGGTTAGACCGAGTGGCATTTCTTGGCCACGTCATCACCAGGGAAGGCATCTCAGTAGATCCGTCGAAGATTCAGGCTGTAAAGGAATGGCCAAGGCCCTGCAACTTGACTGAAGTGCGAAGCTTTCTGGGCTTGGCAGGGTATTACTAACGCATTGTGAAGGACTTTTCAAAGATAGCGAGACCTCTCACAAACCTTATGAAGAAGGTGATCAAATTCCAGTGGGGTGATGACTGCGAGAAGGCATTCCAGATGTTGAAGGAGAGGTTGACCACAGCTCCGGTATTGACCTTGTCTTCAGGGACAGATGGGTTTGAAGTATTCAGCGATGCATCCAAATTTGGCTTAGGGTGTGTTTTGATGCAGCACGAGAATGTTATAGCCTACGCGTTGAGATAGTTGAAAGAGTATGAGACCAGATATCCGAATCACTACTTGGAGTTAGCAGCCGTGGTTTTTGCACTCAAGATCTGGAGACACTACCTCTATGGTGTCTCGTGCAAGATCTTCACCGACCACAAAAGCCTCAAATACATTTTCACCCAAAAGGAATTGAATATGAGGCAAAGGAGGTGGTTGGAGCTGATTAAAGATTATGATCTGGAGATTCTGTATCATGAAGGGAAGTCCAACCTGGTAGCAGATGCGTTAAGCAGGAAGAGGAGTCATTCAGTGAACTCCATGTGGGTCCTTCTGGACGAATTGGTTCGTGACTTCCAGAGATTGGACTTGGAGGTAATGGAGTCCAGAGGTGTTGAGCGAGAGGTGAGACTATTCCAGATGAGCATCTCCTCCAATATTTATGGAGAGATACTCAAAGGACAACCTGACGATGTTAAGTTGGAGCGAATCAGAGGGAATCTGAATGAGGGTAAGGCAGAAGGGTTCAAAATCCACGATGATGGCAGTCTTAGATTCAGAGGTCGTTGGTGCGTTCCTCAGGGTTGTGCGGATGTGAAGGAGATATTGATGAAGGAGGCTCATAATATTCCATATTCAGTCCACCCAGGCGGGGATAAGTTGTATAAAGACCTGAAGAAGTTATTCTGGTGGCCGAAGATGAAGCGAGAGGTAGCAGAGTTCGTTTCTAGATGCCTCACCTGCCAGAAGGTGAAGTTTGAGCATAAGAGGATGGGAGGATTTTTGCAACCTTTGGAGGTACCCAAATGGAAGTGGGACTCTATTTCTATGGATTTCGTGGTTGGGCTACCGCCGGCGAAGGGTGGAGTCAACCAGATATGGGTGGTCGTGGATCGACTCACCAAGTCTGCTCGATTCATACCTATGAAGAGCACTTGGTCTATGAGTCAGCTAGTGGATGCTTACATTAAGTATGTGGTCAGATATCATGGTGTACCATAGACTATAGTATCTGATCGAGACTCGAGATTTTTGGCGCATTTCTTGCAGCATTTTCAGAAGGCCATGGGTACTAAGTTGAAGTTGAGCACTGTTTTCCACCCAGCGACAGATAGTCAGACAGAGAGGACCATCAGGACCCTAGAGGACATGCTTTGGGCATGTGTTATGGACTTTCAGGGAACTTGGGCAGACAAACTTCATCTGGTGGAGTTCTCATATAATAACAGCTACCACACTAGCATTAAGATGGCTCCCTATGAGGCTTTGTATGGGAGGAAGTGTAGAATCACTTTATGTTGGAGCGACATCAGTGAGACAGTGATATTGGGACCCCAGCTGATAGAGGAGACGATGAAGCAGGTTCGGATCATCCAAAGCCGAATGAAAGCATCCCAGGATACACAAAAACCCTATACTGACTTAAAGAGGAGACCGCTTGAATTCAAGGTTGGAGATAGAGTCTTCCTGAAGGTGTCTCCTGTGTGAGGGGTAACCAGATTCAGGAAGAAGGGGAAATTGAGCCCCAAATTCATGGGTCCCTACTAGGTCCCGGAGAGAATTAGGGAGGTGGCCTACAGGTTGGCACTACCTGGTGAATTTGAGAGAGTCCATAATGTCTTTCATGTCTCTCAGTTGAAGCGTTATGTTCCCGACCCGTCGCACGTTCCACAGCCTGAGGTGCTGGAGTTGGAGCAGAATCTGTCATACGAGGAGTACCCCATTAAAGTATTAGACACCAAGACTATAGAGACCCGATAGAAGTCCAATCGGATGGTCAAAGTGTTGTGGTCAAACCATGGGACTGAGGAAGCAACGTGGGAGGTCGAAGAGGAAATGAAGAAGAAGTACCCTCAGCTTTTCGAGTAGGTAATAGCTTAAGACTTGAGTCAAGTTCAGTTGCTTCCAGCTTTCAGAATCAGTATACTAGTTAGAGTATGGTATAGACCTAGCTTCGAGGGTGAAGCTTTCTTTTAAGGGGAATGAGATGAAATACCCGTAAATTTTGACATAGGATTAATTTATTATATAGTCAGAATGAATATTATAATATACTTGGTCGGGAAGGATATTAATAGAGGCCTAGAGAAGCTACATAACATTTTATTTCCTAAGATAATTACAACGATTTCAACTCCTTTATCTCCACCGATATTACATGAGAATATATTTACTTAACTACTCCTAACTCTACTGACGTTATTATGTTCTTCTAGTCTTGAGAGTTCAAATAAGATTTTGCTACCTTTAATGAATAGCTATTATTATTATTATTACTGTTATTATTATTGTTGTTACAACGAAGAGCACAAGTTGAATTTTACTTCTTCCTAAAATATCTTTCTTCTCTCTAAATCATATTAAATACCTAAATGGTTCCACTCTTCACGATCTCCACTCATCCTTATCCATTTAGTAAGTAATTAATTATTTAACTTGAAATCATCTCTCTCATAAGTAATTAGTCATCTTCATCCTTTCCTATCGATCAACTAGCTTCCTCTTATTTTGACTATTTATTTAAATAACATTTCTAATTCCTTTAACACATTGGATCTAGATCCTTCTGTGGATTACAACGTACTACTTTGAATTTCTAGTTTAATTGTAAGTTCTTTTCCCAAGTTAATTTGCAAAACTGATTTTTAATTCTCTCTTCCTTAAACTAAATATACTAAATAAATTATTATTATAATCTTTCTATTATTCAAAATGTTTTCTATTTAATTATCTGATCGGCTTCACGATCGTCTTCATCCTCAACACATCGCTTCCACGTTCCTCTCTCTCCTCAAGCTCTCCAACCCTCTCAATTCACGTTCTTAATTTTCCTCGCCGTTAGGCTGCTTCTCTGGTGCCTATTTGGGTAGAAGGGTAAGGGAAATCTACCGGTAAGGTTAGATAATTGTTTCGTTGTTATTCAAATAGTTTCTGATGGAATCCCTACTTGTAAATCTAGACCCCGAGTTCTCTAACGGGCGCTATTGTTGATCTAGCTGGTTGATTCCCTTGTGGTGAGCGTATCCAGGTAAATGTTGTGCTCAACATTCTCTACCCTTGCGTTTTGCGAAATATCGATGGATTGTTTTGAATGTTATTTTAATATTGTGGAGGTTTGGGAATCGTTTTTCCCCTGTGTATTCTGGTGCAATGTTTTGCAAAGGTTGTGGATAAATGTTTTGGGAGACTTTCATTGGATCGATTATTGGCTTGTTGGTACCTTTTGGTGCCCCGTGTGTATTGTTGGTGCCTTATGGTGCTCCGTGAATTATTGGTATTGTGTACCCCGTGAATATTATATCGATTTTTGCCTGCAGATATTACTTGCAGTTAAGTTCTAATGATCTACTCATTTAGGTCATAAGTTACCTTCTGGGAGGTGTGCACACTTAAGGACGTAGAGTGAGGTGGGATTCTATTTGTTGCGACCCCAATTTGGGTGTCATCCGCGTATACCATTAATTTGATTCTCTGAAAGTTCTCCCCCGCTATGTTTTGTTGCTGGTAAATTGGAATTGGTGAAGGTGTTTCTGGTGTGAAGTGTTTTTTATAAATACAAAGTAGATTGCAAAACGTATTTTACGAGTTGAGACAATGTTTACTCAGTTTTGCTGATTTGCGCGATCCCTTTGCGTTTTCCATTGTTGTTTTATGATCGCAGGTACTCATGGTTGAGTTGGGGATTGGGATACGCTATCACATAGCTTAGGATGACCGGATCACCACTTCATAATATTTTAAGTTGAGTTGTGTTTTGGGAATACATTGTTTTATTATGTTGAAAACGTTTTGGTCATTTGGTTGGATGGTTTAAAGCCTGAGCACTCTTCGTATAGAGTGTGGCGGTAACGCCCATTTGGATTTTGCAATTCCGTTGCTATTTACTTTTGGAAGTTGTAGTTGTGATGAACTTTTCGCACATTGGTTAAGTAATCTCCCAACAGTGTTTATGTGTATCGTTTGAGGTACTGATTTCTGAAATGATTCTCCATTTGATCGTTAAGTTATTGTGTCTATTTTGATGTTGGTTTGGTCCTGCTTTAGCTTTTAAAAATGCATTTCAGGACCTGTCCGAACGTCCGTCCGGACATCCATGTTCAGACAGGCCCCGAGAGTTTAAGAAGTTTTCTCTGTTTTGTCGTGTCCGAACTTCTGTCCGAACAACCATGTTCGGACAACATGCGTGGACGGGTCGACTTACAAGTCTCGACCTATGTCCGAACTTGCAAGATCGGACCAACGTTCAGACACGCGTAAAGGATTTTCGGACTTGTGAAACTTGACTTATGTCTGAACTTCAAAGTCCGGACACAAGTTCGGACGTCTTAGGATTTCAGACTTTTTAACTCTCGACTTGTGTCCGAACATCAATGTCCGGACACAAGTTCGGACAAATGGTTTTTCGTGGTTCAACCTTCTCGGCTTGTGTCCGAACTTCCCATGTCCGGACACAAGTTCGGACTAAGCTTAATTTGCACTTTTAGGGCTAGCTTGGAGTCCGTTTTCGAAGTCGTTTTCACCGTTAGATTTGTGATTTAGTAAACTATATTTTGAGGCAAAATCCAGGGTGTTACACTAACTTGGTGCTTTAAGCACCTTTTTGAATTCTAGATTAATTAATAGGCCTAAGAGTATTGCTTAGTGCTTAATTTCCAATTTGAATATTGGTTTAGAGATTGGGCAAGTGATTTTCCCTTAACTAAATTTGGAGTGAAGAGAAATGGAGAAGATGAGAAGAGAATTGGAAAGAGAATTTGAGAATTCAAGGTAAGAAACCCACCTTGACTTATGTTTTATATGTATTAGAATTTGGGATGGGTTAACTAAGAGAATGAACCAAAATTATGAGTTGGAATGTGGTTCGTTGAAATGAGGGAGAATTGTGATTGTGTTGAATGGAATTGTGAATTAATGCTTGATTCAAGGGCCTAAGAGCCATGCATTTATGATTTATGCAATATTTTGTATTTGGAGAATTTGATGAGCATGGTTGGATTTATGTGTGCTGGTAAAACCCTTGTGGGTTTGGTTAGTTTTAGGTTGAATTAAATGATGATATGAGCTTTGGGCAATGTTAGAAAAGTAGTCGGGCTATGGCGAAATTCCAGTAGAAATCTAAGTGATTTAAGTGATGTTTTGAGTGAAGAATAACCTAGGGTTAGCTAGGTATGAATGGAGATTGATTTGAATTAGTAAACAACCTGGGGAATGCTTGTTTAAAGATAGGAGATTTGCGCAAAAATCTGTAACAAAAGAGGTGATTTAAGTGCCTTGGGAGTTTTAGAAGAGAATGAGGATTTAAGGCTTTAAGATTAAGGCATGAACTTTGGTACTAGGAGTGCATGGTTTTGGAAGATGTGGAATGGTCAAAATGAAAGAAAACAAAGTGCAAAGTGTTGAGGAGAAGCTAGAAATGCACAAGTGTGCAAAATGTTGAAATGAGAATGGAAATTTGTAGAAAATTTGAGCAAGAAGTTGAGCAAGGATTAAACCAATGATTTGAAGAGTTTTAGAGCATGTTTTAAGGTGTTAAAACATGTAGAAAACTTGTGGAAAGATTAGGGAATGAGTAGGCGTGGATTAAGGGTTGATTTGGAGAAATTAAATATGTAGCAGGTTTTAGCAGGGTTCAGGACTTGGTCTTTGGACAAAGTCCCGGACCACCCTCAAATTAGTGCCGAGAATGCAAGACCAGTACTGGTTCTGGACTATACTCCAGGAAAAGGTCCCGAACCATAACTATTTTTCAGCCGAAAGTTTGATCTTGTATTGGTCCAGGACTTAAGGTCAAGTCTTGGACCACCTCCAGAAATGTGCCGAGAGCATTTTAAAAGCTTCTAATGATGGAGGGTTTGAATATTAATAATTTAGATGATGATTAGACCTTGTTTGGTGACTTGTAAATTGCAAGTTAAAGGTTGCGTTCAGACTTGGTCTAAATGTGGCATTTTTTATATTGACATTTTTGATAAAAAATGCCAAACTGCATCACCAAACAACAATTTTCAAAACAACGACAAATATACCAACACAAAACAACCAACAATTTATACTGCAAATATAATAAATACCGCAAACAAAGGCGGAACCAGAAAACTGCAATTAAGGGGCGAGAATATTTTAAAAATATTAATTTATTTAAAAATTAATTTTTAATAAATAATTATTAAATTTTCAATATTTTAATTATATTTTCAAAATGATATTATATGTTAAATTTTGACACAAACTTAAATCAAAATTGAAATATATAGATTAATATATTATAAATTAGTTTATTTTCCTTTTTCTATTTTTAGTTTTTTTTATAAAGATTAGTATACTAAATTATAAATTAATGAAAATAATATAAAACAATAGTTTTAAACTAGTAATGTTTTCCTTAATTGTTAATAGTCTCTTTAAACTATAAATATTAAATTTAAATTTATGTTTTGAATTTCATTAAAATATTTTTGAATAGAATATAATGTTTTAAAAAAATATTTTATCACAATTCAATATAATAATAAAATAATAAGTGATATATGTATATATATATATATAATCATTTACTGTCAATTATTTTATTATTAAAAAATTACATTTTCATTCCAATGATATTATACATTTAATGTTATATTAAATATTAAAATATAATCCATGAAATTATATTTTTATATATAACATATGGTTTATTTCTTTATTTTTTATAAATTATGTAAAAATTTATTTATAAATTAATAAGTATAATTGTAACTAAAATATTAATAAAAAATAATTATTATTAAAGACTATAATTGAATAACTAGATATAAAATAAAATTTTTAATTATAACAAAAACAATACACACACCACACAAAAATAACTTATTCAAAACAAACAAACAAAACCACTAAGCTCCAAACACTAGTTTTCAAAACAACCAACACAAAACAACCAATAAAACTACCAAAACCAAAACAATCACTATACTACAAAAAAAAACAACCAAACACAGCCAAAATCAACCATGAACAGTTATACAGAAACATTACTACTTTTGTAGGTTTATGAATGTGAGTACATCACATACATCAATTTTGACCTAGTACTCTAAGAAGACCACATCTACAGTGATCTTATCATGATGATTTGATTTAAGAGGTGGAGATAGATGCAAGTTATTGCATTGTTAAATTTTTCATTTACATTTTGATACAATTCTAATCTTACATTCGACTTGCGAAAATCTTCATTTTCTGGCTACCCTTGATTGAGTTTGATGGACGTTAAATGCTGATCAAACTTAAGGATAGATTAAGCCGAGGCTAACAAAAGTAGGAAGTGTGTGATGTTGTAAATTGAAAATGCAAGCACCACTAGACTACTAATTTGGCCATAAAAGAAGGAAGTGTGTGATGCTGTTTCCTTCAATTCTGAGGTTGGCAATATCGCTCAATGGAAATCATTTGGATAAATTAGATTACCTCAATCAAGTTGGATATAAATGTCAACTACGCACTAGTCTTCTTAGCTCACTTTTACATGTAACCAGGCAATCATCATCAGAACGTAACCAAGAAACCTTACACAAGAAAATGGAGGTTCAAAGTGTTACAAAATCGGCCTCAGGAAGAAAACAAACACTCGTGTGTTGTAGCTGTAAAATTTTGAATTCAACTATACTCTGTTGTTGTCTTTGGCCAGAGAATGATATTAACTTCTAGAGAGCGAGATCTAGCTACCGAAGTATACAGACGACAATAAGTTAAATCAGCCGTCGTATTGCATCTCGCGGCCAGCTCTTACCTTTTTGTCAGAAGCAAGACAAACTGACTTCAATATTCATAAGAGAAAACCCTAAGATTGGTGAATTAAGAGATTTTGCAACGACAATTAAGACATGAAAAAAATTAATTATGGATGTATCACCTCGACGTCCGTAAGCACCACGGATATTTGGCACAACAGATAGCGAGAGGAGAGTATTCTTTCTTTGGATCCATATCTAGCGGACATTGCTCAACAAAAAAGTAAGCGACGTCCGATACCTCAATATATAGATCCATTTAAGCAATAAATTCGTTCAAAGAAAATGAAAAGCAAGTCAATTAGAAAAGAACAAAACATCTATAAAAAACCAGAGTTAAAAAGACAAAATCATAGGAGATGATGCGAACAACTCAGCCCCTTAGATGTTCATAGATTGCGATCATTTCCGCAAATCATTACAGGTCTGTAATGTAATAATTTCTTCATCATCGTTGTTCAATGATCTACGCGCAGGTAAAAACAAAATACCCGAGCCGAAAAGAAACGAATTGAAAAGAATAGACGGTCTAGCAACAGAGATATCAAGTGTAGCTGCCCAAATGTACTCCAACACCGATTTGAAGAAAGGTGAGGGAGATATTAAAAATGAACAGCACAGATGAGTTTCGCTTCAAGGGAACGAGTCATATGAGAATTGAAGATCCACATAAACCAGTAAATGAAGCTTTTCGAGAATTCAGAGAAAGGATGACGAAATTCAACAACGCATTAGCAGGAGATAATGAATCGCAACTACTACTACAGTAGATACGAAGAAGAAAGAAAGGCGAAAGAGAAGAAAACCCTAGAGTGATATTAAAAGGAGAAGTGAGGAGGAGAAGGAAGTGCGGCGTCCTGATGAATGGAATATGAGGACTGAAGCAATTTATATAAAGGAAATAGATTCACTCACAATCGTTCTACTCGGACGGCTATCATTCAGGTCGTTTGTAAGCGTACCCTTACCCACATAGCAATAAAACCTAACCTGGCCCGTACTCGTATCAAACATTATGGACTGCAGCCGGAAAGCTGGTTGGGCCGGCAGTAGATTTATTTAGCCCATTCATTTGAAAAACAGGCCGATGGTTTAGAAAACAAAATATACGGCCGGTGGTTTAAAAAAAGGTAAACATCATGAAGAGTAAAATAAAGACCACGTCTCAAATCTCTGTCCCAGCTAAAATATAATATGTGGCAAAGTATCAAAATAAAAAAATTTATGTAGTAACGCAGCTAACTACCGAATAGTATATAGTGGGTTTTGTATCTATCTATCTATCTATGAGAAGAAGATTATGCTGTAGAAAAGCTGATTCCATGTATCAGGCAATCCCGGTAAGCACCAGTGACTACAATCAGATGAGCGCACCGGATCCGCCCTCTGGGACGGAGTGATGGCCCCACTATAAATGGAAGGGTGCGCATCCTTCCTCATCGCTGATAACATGGTTATATCCAACAAGTATGGTGGATACACCATCCCACTAAGCACCGTGGTGACCACCTTCATCATATCCGCCAGTTGGGGAGGGTACCATCCAGCGTTGGCCGCGGGCTCCATCTCACCGTAACAGTTCTTCCCTTGCGCCGTGTAGGATGAACCACCCCATTGTGTCGGACTGCATGCAATGAGATTGCAGATTATGAAAATGGATTTGATAGCTCTGTGTGAGGATAATAGATCGAGTAAAGGGTTTAGTATTTGGTTACTTGTCGTGAGTTGGGGAGATGGAAGTGAAGAAGACGGCGGTTGTAGATGGATCGATATTGGAGGTAATCCAACGTGCCCAAGTTGTTAGACCAATGTTCATGGCGGTTAATCTGTCCATATCCTGAAACATTCTTCCATTCAACTCCATGAAATCCCACCTATACATGTACATACACATAGAATTTAATTCAAACTCAGATCGAAAATGTGTAACATATATACATCCATCTTTATATTCGATTCGATTCCATTATTACGGTATCACCCACCCTTGAAGTGAACCTCTGTGTGTCCACCAATGTCCAGTATTAAAAACCAATACATCAACACCACGCCACGCGTTTCCATTACCAGAGATATCTCCGAGTCGAAGAATTCTCCGGCCTTGCACGACGTCAATGTCGACAAGGTAGGGCGCTTTGTAGAATGAAATCGTTACTTCATACTCCTATATATACCATTACCAACAACAACAACGTATACCAGTATGTCAAATTAAAATCTAACCTAGCTAGCTAGCTAATTGATATAATACTCTGTCTGTTTTCAACGTATACGTACCAGGAAGTTGAAAGACGAGAAAGGATCTCCTCTAAAAATCTGAGTGGGAGAAGACTGTGGAATTCCAGCAGACACCATACATATAAGAGATTCCCATTGATTCCTACCAAGTGAATCACCAACAAACATAACAGTCCTACCCCTCATCCTCTCCAGAAAATTAACACCATTGAAGGCGGTAATCTCGCCGTTGCAACCGGATGGGACCCAGCGGTATTTCAGGTAGTCGGAATCAGGGCGACCGTACAGCTGACAATCGAATTGTGGGTCGATGACTGGACAATTGGAGCTTGAGTAAAGTGGGGTGTAGGATTGGTCGAGGATCCAACTGCCCACGAAGATGTTGCAAGTGCTGCTGGTGTTGGTTTCGGTAGGGATGAAGGTGGCATGACGGTTTTGATGATGAGGAGGAGGATGTGTGGTGGTGGAGTGAAGGTGATGACCGAGTATGACGGCGGCGTTTGAGGTAGATGACAAGAAGAAGAAGATGAGTGTGAAGATGGGTTTGGTTTTGTGGAGAGATAGGAGGGAAGGATGATAATCCGATTCCGATGAGAAGAAGTAGGGAACCATTTCAGGAAACGAGAATGCCAAGGGTAGAATCATAAAGGTATATATATATATATGGTAGTAGGAAGATTAGTACTACTGATGAAAAGAATGATCGATGACTGCCGAGATGGGTTTTGGGTTTTAAGTTTTGGGTTTCTTCTCCGAGAGAAAAAAACCCACTTGAGAGGGTCCGGCTAGGTACGTTCTTTATGTTTTGGTTGGTGTTCAACTGGTGATGCTCAAATTTGATTCGTTCCGTTTTCGCACTTATAATTCATCCGGAGCATTTTTAATACACCTACACCTACACACCTACAACAACATCTAATTCACTTTGCTACTACAACTTTCTTGCTTGGATCCTTTGGTAAGAATATAAAACTTCCTACCATATTTTGTATATATAGTATCATCCTTGTTTTATTTGTTTGAATTCGGGATTCATTAGGGCGGCGGGTAAATTGAGATAATAAATAATAGTATAGTATGACAAAATGAAAGAATGAAATGGACTTTGCATTCTCATTAAGTTGTGTTTTTCTTGTCGTGTAGACATCAATCATCATGGAGCTACAAAATTCGATGGCCAAATGCCATGCATTCACACATTCAACCTCTCTTGGGCCAGATTCTCGATAATACTATATATATGAACAAACAATGTTGAATTAGGCCAGGCCCAATCTCATCTATTCCACCACTGCGCTTTTTAATATATTCTCTTTTCTTATTTACGGATAATCATCCATCCCTGTCCCTACCAACACTTCCATTTTACATTCCAAATAATTCTTAATTATTCCCTCTTGGAAAAACATTGACATCCCTTTACTTATCTTCCCCTAATCTCCTCACTCCCACACTTATGTATATAAATGTAAAAAAATATGTCAGATACTAACTACTTTTAACTATGTGGTTTTGTGTATTCTGCGTATCATATGTCATGTGTGTTGCCATTTTTTTTGTTTTAAGAAACTTTCATGCTTTATAAAATAACTAATACATAATTACATCAAAAAGCTTCCAATTCTCCTCGTCCACGTTACACGCAACTTGGACACGAAAAGAAATATGATTTTTCTTCCCAAAATCTGAATCCTATCAAGATTTAAGAGTACTACTGACATCTTAGTTATTAGAAAAGTGGGAAAATTTAATGTTTCATAACTTGGATTACATCTGTAGCTATCTAAATGAGTACCAAAGATGTTTGATGGCTAACAAGTCCTGTCTATCACATTCTTCCTCTTCAATCACATTCTTTCTATCATCTCTCACAGTTATTGTCAAAAGAAAATACAATAGATACCCTCACTAAGTGCAAGTTTTACCGCAATATGAGCCGAGTTAATCAGTGTAGCACCCTGAATTTTCTAACATTTTATTTAGTCAATTATTCAATAATTTTTAATTTAATATCTAGTAGCGGAATCAAAATCCTAATCCAACACCCCTACATCGAACTTCACAACTAAATGAAATCGCAGCGGAATTAAATAACTAAACAATAACTAAACGCTTCGGTGCTACAACGCCGTCAGCCACCCACGTGGTTAACAAGGCAGAATAAATACAAGTGTACCGGTCAGATGATCAGACTCCCGAGCATAGAACTAAACCATAATTACATCGTATACAATACCGAGTATTTAAATACATTCCTTCACTGTAAACTGCCAATATACCGCCACAGTAGTATCAACGGAATCAAAATATAATGCCACGGGAGCACAGACGCATCCCGGGCTCAACATCCAAAATAACCAAAAGTACAACTGCAGCCTAGAACCTACAGCCACTCTGCTTCCTCGATCCTCATCCTGCAGTAAAAATATGGAGCCCCCGAGGGGGTCAGCAACCCTTGGCTGGTATGGTTAACGCGCAGCCCATCAGCTACCGGGATACGCGCAACTAATTGTCATGATAACATGGCATTCATTTTAAACATAACATAACATAACATAACAATGTGGTATAGCGTTATTATTACATGGCACAACATCACATACACAGTGGATTCTCTTTCCACAATAACAAACCAAGAAGGTTAATGAGAAGGGAAGAAATGGTACCAAGTCAGAACAAGGGACGTAGAGCTTCCGGCCACTCTAGCCGGATGAGAACAGAGATACGCAGAGCATCCGGCCGCATTAGCCGGATGGAGGTAGAAACACATAGGGCATCCGGCCGTCCTTGGCCGGATGAAAATAGGACATAGACAGTAAAATGTAATACGGTCGACCGCCTGTGGTCGACCAAGGGTATTTAAGAGGGGGTAAAACTGTACTTATACATGTAAAATACAGGCTGGCACCATGAAAACCAGGCCCAAAATACTATAAATAGGGGCATACCCCCATGAAATATGATACGCAGCATTTGACAACCAAACTCACACTCGATTCCAATATAAGCTCTCTTTCTCTCTCTTTACTCTCGTGAAACTCTGTGTTTGAAACCAGGTAAGGTAGGATAGAAGACCAGATCAAGTCATACTAGGATAGATGTACTATTACATTGGGTCAAGTTGGGTCGTATTAGGATAAGTATACTGTTTCATTTGGCGCCGTCTGTGGGAAACGAACAGCAAGAAGCAACCACGAGATCACCTGGAAGTAGGGAAGTAATCTGCGGCGATTTATAGCGTAAGATCTGAAATAACCGATGACATTTTTTCGCAGGATCGGAACACGAAGGATGGCTCCAAGATCAAAGAGACATTGAAGAACGCTACTGAAGATAACAACCGCTCCAAGGAAGGAATGAGTTCGGAGATGCCAGAGGCCATCTCCAAAAAAGATCTTGAGGACATGCTAAAGGGGCTAGTCAGATCCATTGACGAGAAAATCGTAGAAGGAAATGAGACTTTGCAGCAGGAACTGATGCAAAGGGACGAGGAGTATCAAAGAAAATGGGACGAAATGACGGAGGCCATTGAGCAATTGAAAAACAGAGATTCCAGAGGCAGCAATGGCGAGGAAAGCAAGGACAGAAAGCACAATTCAGTCGTTGACGAAGGAGAAATGGGAGAAGATGATCAGATAGATATGAGCTTGTACCCCTTCTCGGAGCGGATAAGGAAGGCAAAACTCCCGCCGCACTTTGTCGCCCCGGCGATTGAGAAATATGACGGGACTGGAGATCCCGCCCAGCATATCAAAAAGTTCATGTTTGCCATGAACACTCAGGGGATTAGCTCCCTCGCCCTCTGCAATCTGTTCCCCGGAACGCTTTCAAAGAGAGCATTGGGATGGATCTCCACGAGACCGCCACAATCCATCACGAGCTTCAAACAACTGACTGAGGATTTTCAGCAATACTTTGCTGCGAGTAAGAGGGTTAAAAAGAAACAATAGAGTTGATGGACATCAAGCAGCGAAAAGGGGAAACCGTGAAGGAGTACAGCGAGCGCTTCCATAAGAGGGTCGCGGAGATTGATGATATTGATGAGAAAATCTTGATTAAGGCCTTTGGAAACGGCCTAGCTCAGCCTCGACTAGCTGGAAAGATCGCAACGAAGGCGCCGAAAACTCATGGAGAGTTAGCTGAAATGATCCATGATTTTTTGAAGTCTGAGATAGCGGAAAACAAGGCTAAGGAGCTAGCAGATAGCTTCAAGGCCGCAGGGATGCCGGAAAAGAAAGAAGGACATGGAGGAAATGCCGGAAGGGGAGGGTCAAGGTACAAGCCATATTATGGCAAATCCACCGCCGGATCTTCCTCTCAGGGGGCACAGCATCAGGGAGCGAGAGCCATTGTCTACATTGATCCGGGGAAGTATGCTGCTGCAGTGAGGGAAGGATATCTTCCTCAGCCTAGAAGGCCGCCACAGGGGGAAATTCCGGTTGCATTCTGTGAATATCACGGGAATCGCAGCCACCGAACCGTGAACTGTGCTACCTTGGCCAAAGAGCTCCGAGTCATTGAGGAAAATAAGAAGAAAGGAAGGCAGGTAGCTGGGGCACAAAGGCAATACAGCGGCCAACAAGGTGGTACCCAGAATGCACCCCGAGGGCGACAAGAGGAGGAGGTTCATCCCAGGCTTGACCCTGGCAAATCAGTGGGGATGATAACAGGTTTGTAAAAAAGGAGAGTAAAAGTTTTTTCTTCCTTTTATTCAGGACAAAAATCTGGAATTACAATTTGCGGTCTGCTTTAAAATGAAATTTTGTATCACATAGATTGTCAAAGATCATGTTGCCAAAAGGAGAAATAAAATTTCCATTCTTTTCGCATTCTTCACTGTAAACAACTTCTTTTCCCAAAAAGAAAGCTAACAAAACTTCCTCTAAGAAAACTCACAGGACTTTTTTCAGAGGTAGGACCACTAACCCCTAACGAAAGAAAAAGGCATATTCATCAATAGTACATCAGAACTCCCGGAGAGGAAAATCGCCAAAAAAGAAAGCTTTCCTCCAATTTTCTTCTCCGACGAAGATGAAGATGGAGTCCTATACCCACACAACGATCCGCTTGTTATTCGTGCACAAGTAAACGACCGGATGATGGAGGGAATTTTGATCGATAGTGGGGCCGGAGCAAATGTCATATCAGCCGAAGCGGTTAAGAGATTAGAGGTGCCTGAAGAGAAGATCAAGCCCTACTCGGCGGTTCTAGGAGGATTTGTAGGAGGTGTCTCTACCACGTCTTCCGGTAGTATAGATTTCACAATGACCTTGGGGCAAGGAGACGAAAGAAGAACAGAAAGGCTCACGGCTTTTATTGTGCCAGGCCTTTCTGGATATAACATGTACCTTGGAAGGCCAGGGATCAATGCTTTCAAAGCCGTCCACACTCATCACTTAAAAATGAAGTACTTAACCTCAAGCGGAAAGGTGGTTACGATAAGAGGAAGCCAAAAGATGGCCCGAATGTGTGAAGTCCGCATCATGGACAGCCTTCCTAGTGAGGAAGTGGTCAAGACTGTGGGTTCGGACAAGGAATTCAAGGGAAAGTTACCCTCTTCCACAGGGCCGGATCAAAAGGAAGAAGAATGTCGAACAGCCCAAGATCCCCCCAAAGAGGTACATTTAAAATCTGACCCTTCTAAATTTTTTAAAATAGGAACTGCGTTTGACAGTGGAGAGCAAACTCACTTAATGAGGTTCCTGGAAAAAAGAAGGGCGACATTCGCTTGGAGCACGGACGAGATGCCTGGTATAGACCCAAGCGTTATCCGGCATGAGCTTAGGGTAGACCCAAAGCATCCGGCGGTCAGGCAAAGGAAAAGGGTAATAGGGGAAGAAAGAGATTTAGCCGCACGAACCGAGGTCCAAAAACTCCTCAAGGCCGGATTCATCAGGGAGGTTGCGTATCCACGCTGGTTGGCTAATGTTGTTATGGTGAAAAAAGCAAATGGAAAATGGAGAATGTGCGTAGATTTCACAGATCTAAATAAGGCATGTCCTAAGGATTTTTATCCCCTGCCATCAATAGATAGACTAGTAGTCTCAACTGCCCAGAGTTCTGTGTTAAGTTTTCTGGATGCTTTCTCCGGCTATAATCAAATAAAAATGAAAGAGGATGATTCGGAAAAGACTTCCTTCATCACTTCAGCCGGAACATTCTGTTACAAAGTAATGCCTTTCGGCCTAAAGAATGCAGGGGCCACTTTTCAACGGATGATTGACAAAGTATTTTGTCAGCAAATTTCCCGTAATGTGGAAGCTTACGTTGATGACATAGTTGTAAAAAGTCCGTCGAAAGAACAACACATGAAGGATCTAGAAGAAACATTCGACACTCTGGATAAATACCAAATCAAACTAAATCCGGAAAAATGTGTGTTTGGTGTAACCAAAGGGAGGTTTCTTGGTTTTATCGTTGGACAACGAGGTATTGAAGTTGATCCGGAAAAAAGTCAGGCAATCCTCGACCTTTCTCCTCCAAGAAACATCAAAGATGTTCAAGCTTTGAATGGGAGACTCACAGCGTTAAGTAGGTTCTGTTCCAAGCTTCAAGAAAAATCAATCCCGTTCTTCAATATTCTAAGGAAGAACAGCAAATTCCAGTGGGGGCAAGAGTGTATAGAAGCTTTTGAAAAGATCAAGGAGATGCTTCGGGATCTACCTAAGTTGGGTGTACCTACCCCAGGGCAGGATCTATACCTTTACTTGTCCGCAACAGATTGGGCGGTGGCAGCTGTCCTAATCATGGAGGAGAAGAGGGAGATACCAGTTTACTATACGGGCAAAATCTTGAGCCCGACAGAAGGACGGTACACTAACATAGAGAAAATCTTGTTCGCACTGGTAGTGGCGTCAAGAAAATTACGACCCTACTTCCAGTCACATCGAATCTTTGTCAGGACCAACTGGCCGCTCAAACAAATTGCGAACAATCCAAATGCCTCCGGCCGGATGGTAAGCTGGACAGTAGAGCTGACACAATATGAAATTCACTTCTTGCCCAGAACGGCGATAAAAGCTCAAGCCTTGGCAGACTTCATAACAGAAACAAACTTTGCAAAAGAAGAAAAGCAAACTCAGAGTCCATATGTCATCTTGGTTGATGGGGCTCGATGCAAAAGTGGGGCAGGAGCTGGAATAGTGGTACAGCGCCGGATGGGCAAAGCTTGAATTATGCCTTCCGTCTGGACTTTGATGTTACTAATAACGAAGCCGAATACGAAGCTCTTATCCAGGGATTGGAAGTAGCTACAGCCCTCGGGGCGACAGGTTCCATAGAAAAGACACCTTCTCTGTTTCTTCATTTTTATAAAATCCTGTCTGAGGTAAAAACTTATGAAAATAAAACCTGTTTTTAACAGAATTAGAAGTATATTCGGACTCTATGTTGGTGGCAAGACAAAATGACAACATCTATGAGGTCAAAGAGGAAAAACTATGGAGGTACTTGCTCAAGGTCCAGGAACTAAGGGCAAATTTCCAAAGATGTGAGCTAAAACACCTTCCCCGTGAAAAGAATGTCGAAGCTGATGCCTTAGCCAAATTGGCAAGCATGGCCGAAAAGGTACCCAATGAGATATGGCTAGAAGTCAGAACTTCCCCAAGCATAGAAGGAACTCGGGTGTTGGCAGTGGAGACAAATGACCAAGAAGAATCCTGGATGACTCCAATCATAGATTACATACGGCAAGGAAAGCTGCCGGAAGAAGAAAAGGAGGCCAGAGTAGTAAAAAGGCGAGCCGCATCATTTTTTATTGAAGATAATCAGCTATATAAGCGATCTTTTGCAAGACCGGCTCTGAAGTGTGTTACCATAGCTGAAGGGGCAGAATTAATAAGAGAAATACATGATGGGCTCTGCGGAAATCACCAGGGGGAAAGGACCACAACTCACAAAATCTTGAGACTCGGATATTTTTGGCCAAAAATGATGGAGCATTGCAAAGAGTATATACGAAAATGCCGCAAGTGTCAAGAACATGGAAACAAGATACATACCCCTCCGGCGGAGCAAAAATCTATTCTATGCCCGATTCCCTTTGCTATGTGGGGATTGGACATTGTGGGCCCATTCCCGGAATCTTCACCAGGGAGGTTCAAGTTCATATACGTCGCTATCGACTACTTCACAAAATGGGTCGAAGCAATGCCCACTGTCTCCATCACGGCTAGAAAGTCACAAGAATTCATTTGGAAATACGTGGTATGCAGGTTTGGCATACCAAAAGTAATAATAACTGATAATGGAACACAGTTCAATTGTGAAAGCTTCCGAGAATTCTGTGAAGAATGGAAGATCGAATTAAGATTTGCGTCAGTAGCCCACCCTCAGGCAAATGGGCAGGTTGAGAATGCGAATGGGCAAATAGTAAAGGCGATGAAGAGGAAACTCTATGAGAAAAAGGGAAAGTGGGCAGAATTGTTACCCCAGGTCCTCTGGTCATACAGAACGACAGAAAGAGGGCCAACAGGAGAAACGCCTTACAGACTGACATATGGTTTGGAAGCCGTCATTCCGGCGGAAATTGTAGTGCCATCCGTAAGATTGGAATCATATGATGAAGAGGTCAACAATCAGGGAGTACAGGATCACCTAGACCTCCTTGAAGAAACCAGGATGGCCGCCGCAGTAAGGATGGCGAAGGATAAATCCAAGGTAGAAAGGTATTTCAACAAAGGATAAAGGAACGGAGTTTTGCCCCAGGAGAATTAGTCCTCCGAGAGGTTAAGCAACCCAAGAAGCTGGAACCTCAATGGGAAGGACCATACATCATACACCAGAAGACAGGACGAGCTTCGTACCGTCTGAAAAATGGTGAAGGATACGAGCTGCCTCACTCTTGGCATGCTGAATGTTTAAAAAAGTTTTATGTGTAAAAACATTGCTACGTAAAATCAATAAAATGAGGTATTTTTTAAAAGAAAGCGTAGGTACTTTTTACCAGGGGACTGATCACCCCCTGAAGTATTCAAAGTAAGCACCGGCCAACGAGCCGCAGGCTATCATGCCTTGAAAGTAAGCACCGGCCAACGAGCCGCAGGCTATCATGCCTTGAAAGTAAGCACCGGCCAACGAGCCGCAGGCTATCATGCCTTGAAAGTAAGCACCGGCCAACGAGCCGCAGGCTATCATGCCTTGAAAGTAAGCACCAGCCAACGAGCCGCAGGCTATCATGCCTTGAAAAGAAAGATCCGGCCAACGAGCCGCAAGCTACCATACCTTGAAATAAAAACATCCGGCCAATGAACTGCAAACTATCTTACCTTAAAAATAGGCGTCGGCCAGCAGACCACAGATTCCTATACTCCATATCCTAAAAAGCTGGCTAAAAACCATAGGCACCATACTTTAAAAGAAAAAAGGTCTGGCCGGAACAAAAGGTCCAAAACCAAAAGCCCCTTGTGTTGAGAAAAAATACTACACTAACACAACTCGCATAAGATAAGCATACGTGCACCGTTAAAAAAGACGAGAGAAATATCACGCAACAGAAAACTTGGCCCAAAAAGTTACTCAGGCAACAAATAAGTAAAATGGTGAAGAATATAGCTTATATTTCTCCCAAAGTGTGGGGTAAAGACAGTTACAAAAAATGATCATTACAAAAGATTCGGCAAACACAAAAATACAGGCCGAAACAAAAACCCCTCTAAAAAAAAGAAAGAAGCTTCTATCCTACTTTTTCTACAGCTTCCTTTTCAGCAGCTAATAATCTATCGCCGCTACCAGCTACACTCTCAGAGACTTGGACTTCTTGGAAAGATGCTGCATCCCTCCGGCTGACGGCAGGATGTTACTTCCGGCTGGAAGAAATGAAGCCTCGCCACCACCAAAACATGTCTCCCCAGGACTGCGGCAGAACCTCTCAAGTTCAGAAAAGAAGTTGGACTTCTGAGCAACAGCCTTGAATTCAAGCTTGTTATACAGATCATCATCCAGCAACTCTCCTTTCTCGAGGGAGTGATCTGAGACAATCTGCTGGCAAATGTCGACTATCCGGCGACACTGCGAAGCAAAAGACTCCTTCAGATGGGCATTAATTGTGCCTTGCTTCTGTACC
Organism: Limonium bicolor; assembly: GCA_023374045.1. Taxonomy (NCBI): domain Eukaryota; kingdom Viridiplantae; phylum Streptophyta; class Magnoliopsida; order Caryophyllales; family Plumbaginaceae; genus Limonium; species Limonium bicolor. Next base: position 331,901,903 of record CM041778.1, read on the forward strand.
TCCTCTTGAGACTACCGGGAGAATGACTTGAGCATGGCCACTTGAGATTCAAGGGTCAGGACTTGAGCTCGGTATTTATCACGTTCTGAGTTGGTGAATGACAACTCTTCTTTAGCTCGGACTAACCGGCCATTCAACTGAGTAATGTGCTTCAGTAAGTTGGCAGAACTCATGCCTAGCCGGAACAAAAGAGAATAAGAAGAAGAAAGGGCCAAAAGAGAGGCAATAGTTAAGGGAATGGAAGTTTACCATGGCCCAATGACTCAGTATTTTCGGCCTGAGAGCGAGACTTAGCTTCTTCCAGCTCCTTTACCTTCTCCTCCAGCCTGGTCCTCTCTTCTATCAGGGCGGCTTTGTCCGCAGCAAGGGTTTTCTTCTCTTCTTCCAAAAGAGAACAATCTCGGAGCAGAGACTGCTTCTCTTGGTCAAAAGAAGACCTCAACTGCTCTTCCAGCACAGCCTTTTCTTCCGACAGGCAATCAAAATCCTAGATAAGCTTTTCTTTTTCACAAGAGCTTCATTCTCCCGTTGAAGAGTTTGCTTCTCCAGCTCGAGCATTTCAGCCTCCTGCTTGAAAGAATTCCGCTCCTCATAGAAAAAGGCCTTCTCAACCTGAAGATTGTTCACATCGTTCCGGTGCATAGTGCGCACCTAATCCAGCATAATGCCTAGGTCAAAGAAAGAACCGAATCACCTTAACCAAAGCCAAGGAAAGAAAAGACGGTTTCATACCTTTATCAACGTATTATCGGCTTCCTTGATCCGGCCTCTTAGAGAAAAGTTCTCTTCCCGGAGTTTCTGCAGCTGCAGCTCATACTCATCACGCTGACGCTCACATTCTCGCCGGGACAACTGCAGTTCTTTGTTGATTGCCTCGGTTCTCTCCTTTGCCTTACGATCGATCTCATACTCGACCTGGTCAATATAAGTGTCATGAGAGGAGTGGGTCAGCCTCAGCTCCTCTTCGGCATTGTTGGCTCGGCTTTCCTCATGGCGAAGCCTGGATTGGAGATTGCCAAAGTGAACCTCAGTACTTGGGCCATGGACATCACCTAAACAACAACGATACACAAAGTCAGGGAAGGAGCCACACTAAAACAAAAAGGGAAACATAAAAAGAGACACACATGTCAACCTGAAAGATTCCCCCCCCCACATCATGTCAAACACATCATTTGCTGGGAGGGAATGCCGCATGATAGCATCTACCCGCCCGTCTCCGATCCGCAGCCTCTTTTTAGTAGCAGTAAAAGTTGCCGGAGGAGCAAAGATCCCGTCTGGATGATTGGATCTCTTAATTGCCTCCTTCCAGAGAGAAGAATACTTGGCAGCATCACAGGATAATAAGGGGGGAGGGGGTGCCCGCAGTGGTAGAACCACCCTTCCTTTTGGGAGGGTCCAGTGTAAGATTCTTGAACAGGAGGAGGAGAGAGGAAGACGAGGAAGCTCTGAAGTCCTCTCTTTGCTTACTCCGGAGCTCAGGATTCTCAGGCACCTCACGGTATTCCATTCCTCTATTCCTTACCACATCCATGGCCCCAGCAACATCAATGGAGAATGGTCCTGAAGCCTCAGGATCGCCAGAGGTTTGCCCTTCTCCTGATATCCCTGGCTGAGGAGCCTTCGGCTTTGATGTGGTTTTCTTCTTTAGTCTTTGTTTGACAGGAACAGAGGCTGCCGCAATAACAAAAGCAAATGTGGTCACATTATCAAATATATACAAAGCCGGAAGTGGAAGGACATAGCAAGAGTCAAACCTGGTTCGGCCGGAGGATCAGCACAGAGGTCTGTGGCCTCTAAGGTGTTTTCTTGAGCAGGATCTGAGGAAAAGTAACCTGTCAAATCAGGAAATTGCTCACAAATAGGGTCGGAAGACCGGACTCCCGCCCCGAGCGAGAACCAAGGTCTAAACCCGAACCAGGGGTGAGGGGAAGGAAGACACGGTGCCCGGACTTGGGGCTCACATGCCATGTACCTGACAATCCGGCAACGACACGATCAGGTGACTCTAGTTTTTTCTTTTTCTTTGAATGACCAGCTTGGTCATCCTCGGATTCTTGCCTAGAACGCTTTGCCGGAGCAGGAGCACTCTCCAAAGGTTGTTCGGCCGCAGCAGCAGCCGCATCAAGCGTACCGTAGTAGTTGACCTTTTCGTCCCCAATCTTGAAGGTGACGAGGTTCCAGCTATAAAAGGGGCCGACCTTTTCCCCCTTCTGGAAGAAATCTGCATGCAATATGTCAAAATAATAAGAAAACCGACAGGAATGGCGGAGTTTGTATTAAGGAATAAAGGCACTTACTATGATATGTCTTCAGAAAAAAAACGTTCCTTTGAGAAAAACGTCTCGACAGTCGGTGGTTTTTTGTTTACTGCCCTCAGAATCTTCGAGATCGGCAATTCGGCCGGAGGAATTTGGGGGATGATCAGCTGACCTCTCCCAACCTCAGCACAGTATGGGACACCCAAAATTCGGCCGGATGGAGGGACAATTACGAACCACCGTGACCCCCAATCGTGAGCTTTCTTGTAGTTGAAGAGGGAGTATCCAGTCTTCGCGATAAGGGTCAGGCTAGCCGAATCAACCCTAACTGAGAAAATCGGACGAAATCAGTGCCTTCCGGCCGAATTTTGCTACCCTCGCAAAGAGAAACGAATGCGTGGAGATGCGAAAGAGCCTTTGGATGAAGGTGAGCAAGAGTGCAGCAGCGGCGAAGGAGGAAGCCCAGCACAAAGGGATGCGGGGGAATGGTCAGACCGGAGCGAAAAAAATCAGCAAAAACTACGTACCCGCTCCCAAAATCATCGTTAGGGTGAGAATCGGGGGATGGCAGGTAAATTTGCGTGCCAAGCGGGGCTTCGACACCCCTAAGACAATCGCAAAGGGAGGAATAATTAAGAGAAGAGGAAAAGGGTTGGCGCCCAGAACGGAAGGGTCTTGTGAACTTCAGTTGCGAAGGGCGAAAACCGTCGGAAGAGCGAGAGCCTTGAATCGCCTCGATGGCGGGAGGAAATTTAGAAGCAAGATTTTTCTGTTTTGAGGAGGAGGACGACATTGTTGAGCTTAGCACAAAAGCGAAGTTAAGCAACAGAGAGAGAGAGAGAGCGAAGAACGCGATAACAGGAGGTGACGAAAGAAGAAGAAAGTCGGAGCAAATGAGCAGAGAAGGAAAGAGGAAGAAACTTAAAAACTCAAACTTTGAGAGAAGTTTTCCCTCGCTCAAACAAATAATAAATATATATGTGTGTACAAACAAAAACACCTTTTTGCAGAGGAAAAGGAAGGGCCACATGCTTCCTAAAGACGCCTCCGATAATTAGTCGAAAGAAGGACCTTACGTATTCAACACCAAAAAAAAGGCGGAAAAATTCAAAAGGCAAAACACAACAGGATTGAGTCACGAGCTTCGCACATGGCCAATAAAAAGTTCCTTTTCTCCAAGTATGAAGAAAAAGAACTTGTGGGACTGGGATAAAGTAAAGACAAAGCACGGACAGACCAAGGAGCCTCAGAGTTGGCCGCAGTTGCAAAAATAAATTTTTCGCCAAAGCACAAGACAGAAGTTCTATTTTCTTCACCAAAATTCAGAAAGATAGAACTTGTGGGACTGATGAGAAGGGAAGAAATGGTACCAAGTCAGAACAAGGGACGTAGAGCTTCCGGCCACTCTAGCCGGATGAGAACAGAGATACGCAGAGCATCCGGCCGCATTAGCCGGATGGAGGTAGAAACACATAGGGCATCCGGCCGTCCTCGGCCGGATGAAAATAGGACATAGACAGTAAAATGTAATACGGTTGACCACCTGTGGTCGACCAAGGGTATTAAAGAGGGGGTAAAACTGTACTTATACATGTAAAATACAGGCTGGCACCATGAAAACCAGGCCCAAAATACTATAAATAGGGGCATACCCCCATGAAATATGATACGCAGCATTTGACAACCAAACTCACACTCGATTCCAATATAAGCTCTCTTTCTCTCTCTTTACTCTCGTGAAACTCTGTGTTTGAAACCAGGTAAGGTAGGATAGAAGACCAGATCAAGTCATACTAGGATAGATGTACTATTACATTGGGTCAAGTTGGGTCGTATTAGGATAAGTATACTGTTTCCGTTAATCAACATAAGAAGCCTAGAGAATGGTTCACTCTCATGTTAAGCTCGTTACACACACTCATTACCGCTCTGTTAATCGAACGAGTAACTTAAGTCACAGATGGTTCGGATATAGTGACCCGAACACACCACACAAACACATGTTCCCACTAAACCGATCATAAGTCAGAATAGGTAAGCTTTGGAGGAAGCTAGCGGGAGATCGAACGCCAAATTAAGGAGAACAATCTTAACAACATAAGAGTCGAATCTGATTCAGATATCTACTCTTAACTTACATGCATGACCGGACAACCGGATTCCTCACTTCCCAGTTAGCACTTGTTAGAAGTTCATCAGTGGAACTTAACAAACAATTCACAACAAGTGGTAAGTCATGTTAGACACTCACAAGGGAAATGAGTCACATCACAACATCACAATAGTATGAACAACTGTAAACTCATTACATGATTTAGTCTTATAATGTCATAAACACACAGAAAAACAAACAACACACAAGCCGGTGTAAACCGGTAGGCAACAGACTGCAAGATAACCATACCTTGGTCCTTGCTTCGATTGATTTCCACCGTAGGTCACTCCTATACATGTTTAAGAATGTCAGTTAATTATTTACTTAACTTCAAACTCACTAAATGTTTAACATGATTGTATGACATGTTTTTAATGCCCAACTAATCCTTCATTACCTACATTATACCACCTAGGGTTAACTACATTAGCCACACTCTTTACTTTTTTTTTATATAAATTTTGGTCTGTCCGACCCACCGTCCGACCCACAACTGGGTCGGACCCTTCCAGTGATTTTCGGGTTTGAAAAACTTAACTTGTCCGACCCATGTCCGACCCAACCATCTGGGTCGGACCATTCCAGAGATTTTATCGACCTTTGAACATACACGTTCGACCCATGTCTGACTCACTCGACTGGGTCGGGCCATTACAGAACATTTACCGCCTTACAAAACACCCACGTCCGACCCATGTCCGACTCACTCGACTGGGTCGGACCATTCCAGAACATTTACCGTCCTTCAAAACACGACCGTCCGACCCAAGTCCTCTGGGTCGGACCGTTCCAGAACCATTTATTGACGTCTAACAGAGGCTGTCTGACCCAAACTTGGGTCGGACCCCTGGGTCGGACGCCACCAAAACTTACCCAAACTTTGTCAAATCTTCACCAAACTTCTCCTAAAGCCTCCTAATGTTTCCTAACATCATTTGGTACACTTAACCCCTCATACAACATCCATGAAACTCATTTTCTATCTCCTTAACACTTACTCATTCCATACCGAAATTCCTAACCCTTATGTTATTTTCTCCTTGGTTCTCTAAGTGGTGTTTCATACCTATGATAACCACTATGCCCAAAATGTTTTCTCACCACTACAACATCATCTCCCAAACATCTTTTCTTTCTAAACAACTTCTTAAACATCTTTACAAGTTTATAGTTCCTCATGTAACAATGCACTTCATCCCTTTTTCACCAACAATACATAAGTCCTAAATACAATCTCACCATGAATCTTGAAATGTCCCAAAGCATTCTTTTGCAATCTAAATCCTCTAGAACATTGCCTAAGCCCTTTTTACATCTTTAAACACCTTAATGCATGTTTCTTTCACTAGGAAAGCACTTAACCACTCTAAACATTTCTTAACTTATCAAACTCATTTTAAACCCTTAGAACTTCTTGTTTATTACCTAAATTTTGACATAGGTTCTCCTAGAACATTACTAAACCAAAACACATTGTCTTCACCATTAAACAACCAAGAACACTAAAACCATCACACATTCTTATACACAAAACTTCACTCATATAGCACTACATCACAATATAGTGCATAATTTAAATTGCATGGCACTTAGGCCCTTAAATAACATGGCTCTTAGGCCCTTAAGATGCATAAATCATAAACACTGAATTTCCCACATTATATTTGCCTTTGACCTGCAAATACACTCAACAATACATATGCCTTTTACTAAGCCCTTGAGAGCATTCTTCTAAGTCATTTCCCATTGGCTCCTTAAATCATTTTCATAAGCAATACAAGCTCATTTCTCCTAAGACTTTAAACCACATTTGGTTAGCACATTTACCTCTTTTCCTCACAAACTTCTTTCTTGTTTCTTTGACTAAATTGGCAAGGCTTTTGATTGTTTGTCAACTTCTAAACTTTATACAAACAATATAATGAGTATTCAAGCTTTAAGCTTCATCTCATTGTAAACCCTAGATTGTACATTGTTTTAAAAACATTAAGATAGTTGTTTTACCTTGGTATTTGAAGAGAGTTTGAATATCTATCAAGAGAGGACTCCACCTAGTCCTTGAAAGGTTGGAATGAAGCTAGAACAAAGTAATATAATGAGCACCATTAATGGTGATTCTCGGTCAAGACAAAAACATGGAAGAAACATCATTTTTCTTTGAGATTCCTTACCTAGAAGCAAAGGAGATCAATAATATGTAGAAACATAAGCTCAAGCTCCATCAATGGTGGAACTCAATGGCACCGAAATGGTGGTCTTGAAGTTTTGAGAAGATAGGAATGAAGAGCTTGATGAGAGGAAGAGAATGGTGGTGTTTGTTTTTTATTTTGTTAAGTGAGCTAGGAGATAATGACAATGGAAGATGGAGTTTGGTGTGTACTATTGCAAACCGTAAATGGAGAATGAAGAAGAGATAGAAGAGAGCTTGGAACCGTGTGAAATGAAGAAGGAAGGAAGAAATGAAGATGAGTTTGCTTTTAGAAGATATTTGTAGTTATTAAAGCAAATAGTAATTTAAGTAGTCATCTTTATTTACTTAACAAGTTAACAAGAGTGGTGAGTCACCACACTTAAAAAAACCGGCCCCTATTATTATAACAAGGGTATTGCAGAATGGATTTTTCGTGAGTTATTAGCATAGGTGAAATTGATAAAAGAGAGAAATTAATACTCAAAATATCCGTCGGGCTGCAAATTAAAACCCGGTCGTAGTAGTATAGAAGACAGAAGCGGCCGGGGTCAAACCGTGGGACTTTAAGCGAGTTAAAACAGTTCCTAAGCTTGTCACAAAAGGGGGGAAGTTAATTGACTTGTTTTAGAGAAAATATTAAGCAGATTAGAAAACTGAGTGCAGATGAATTAAATGGAACTCCGGGTTCAGGTTTTATATAATCTGATTAATTATGATATCTCTACCGGTTTAATATATTAGTTTGGCAAAATTCCTGTTATTATCCTAAGGACTAAGTCATAGACCCTTAAGAACTCATTTACCAGAAAATGCTCGGTCTAATCAAGGTTCGAGCAATACTATGTAAACGGACGTTAAATTCGAGGAATTATAATTGCATCTGTAAATACTAACTTATTAAATCATAATAAGTTTTCTCCAGATTTACGGCTTAAATAACCTGTCTATTTATCACCTGGTCTGATCAAAATAGACTTAGGAAAGCATTTTAATAAATTCATGTAATTTATTAAAATGGTGAGAGAAATCCTTTAAACGTAACAAACTGTATTTATTAAAACCGGTAGAAATATTGATTACATAATTAAACAAACCATAATTAAAAACCTTGCCCGGAGCAATCCTCCTTAGCCAGACATATTAACTGGTAATAAATCTGACAGAGGTTGGACGTAATAACAGCACGGAGACGTGATTAGTGAATGGAGAAATGGAGAGGTCGAAGAGTGAAACATGTACGTAGGCTAATATAAGTGAAGTGGGTGAATTAGAGAATTAATGGAGTGAAATGATATACGGGAGCGATTTACTGGAAGAGAATGAGATGAGGTGAGTGTGAGTGATTTTCAGGTTTTCTCCGTGCACTCGTACAAGGCTGTAGGGAATGGGTATTTATAGAAGAAATTAAGAGGTAGTCCCGTAGATATTTGCTTCATTGATTGCTTCATTGATTGAAGCATTAATTGCAGGGGACAGGAGGCAAATTGGAGGAGCGATTTAAGGTAGGCGTCGGTAGATAGATAAGATGATTCAAGTTGAAGACGACGACTACGCGAAGAAGAAACTAGCCCGGTCGTTGATTTTAGTCTGTACCGCCTCTTAAGAGGCGGTTTCCTATTGTTGACCGCCCCGCGGTTATGTGTGAGTGGTCCGCCACTTAATAGGCGGTTGCAGCTGAGAGGACCGCCAGGCGGTTGCACCTGAAAGGACCGCCACTTAATAGGCGGTTGCAGTCCATTGACCGTGGCCTGTTTTCCTTCAAACTTTGACCGGCTCTATATTCTTCGTTTGGACTCCATTTTCTGAGCCGTTTGTGTCTACGCGTTCGTCTCTTCGACTACTTCACTCCCGGCTTGGTTTTCCTCATGTTAAACCAATAATTTTGTGAGATAAATAATAAAACATAAACTAGAGAAAACTAACCGAAGTGGAGAAATGAGCAAGAAAAGTGCTAATATTAACATGAAATACACCTATAAAACATGCTCATTTTGACACTTATCACACCCCCACACTTATCTTTTTGCTTGTCCTCAAGTAAAACCATGTACCTAAGCAAGTAGGAAATGCTCAATACTAACAAATATATTATGAAGGGTAGGATAAAAAGTCAATAGTTTATGATCTCTAAAACTTATTGAGGAGTGTGAAAAATTATCTGCTGGTGGCATAGGTGTGCTCAGGGTAAAACAAAATATAGAGTTTCGGGGTATGATCTAAGGTACTTCAATGTTCTTTTGTTTAGGCGACTCCGAGAGCTTTTACCATGGCCAACTTCTCTCAAGAATGGGCATTGAGGAAAAAAAATAAAAGGAAGAAAAGATTTATGCATTTGCTTCACTTTTGCATGAGGGATGAGAAAATGTAGGCATAATGCCTTTGTATTCAAGAACACTCAACTCTCTTTTGTTGGTTACCAATGGTGTCTCGAAAGTCCCTTATATTTTTTTGTATTCTTCTTCTTTTTTTTTTAAACAGAGAAATACCCCTTAGCAATCCCTAAGAGAGAAGACAGAAAGAAACCCTGAGCAATAAAATCCAACCATTTGCAGATTATTTGGTCACACCGCATATAAAAATGCTCCTCAAAAGTAATCAAATGTAAATTTTTAAAAATTTGTACCCTTTATCCCACAATTCATAATAGTATTTTTTTAAAGAGAACAACCTACATTAGCAGGTACATAATTCAATTTTTGAACAAATGCGAGGTAAGCAGAAGATAAGCAGAGAGATTAACTTTAAGCATTTAATGTCCTGAAAGGCTCTTCCCCCACACTTAAGCTTTGCAATGCCCTCATTGCGTAGATGAAATAAAATTAATAGGGCATGCAATTAGTAAAGGAAAGAGTGTACTCCCCAGATTTCGTAGAGTGTGTAGAGCTCCCCCACACTTGAGTGTTGCTGTGGAATGTCATGAATTTTAACCTGTAAAGAATATTCTACACAGCGAGAAGAACTCAAGTGAAGCCTGCATTTTATTATAGCAAATAAAAGGGAAATATAGTACAAAAAGGAAAAAACATTAAATTAAAGGAAAGATAAAAGATAGATAGTGGGTTGCCTCCCACCGAGCTGCCCGGGTTTAACGTCTCTAGCTAGACGTATTTGACCAAGTTTTAGTTTGGAGAAGATTCTGAGGGAGAATTATCCCGCTGTTCTTGGACAAAATAAGTTGCAGATAGGTTAGTTGAAATATTGGAATGAGAATTATACCTTTTAAGACGTGCCCCGTTGACCTTGAAAGTTTCGCCTTGTTTTGTTCTGGAGTTCAAAGGCACCGTACGGGGTCACACTAACAATTTGAAAAGGGCCGGCCCAATGTGACTTGAGCTTCCCAGGGAAAATCCTTAATCGCGAGTTATATAAGAGAACCCAATCACCAATTTCGAACTCCTTCTCGAGGATCATCCTGTCGTGGAACTTTTTGGTGCGCTCTTTATAGATCTTAGCATTCTGGTAAGCCTGATCTCGCAGCTCTTCTAATTCGGTAAGTTGGAATTTCCTCTTCTCTCCTGCAGAAGTCATGTCAAAGTTTAGGGCTTTGATTGCCCAATATGCTTTATGCTCCATTCTACAGGAAGGTGGCATGCTTTTCCATAGACCAGCTTAAAAGGAGACATCCCGATGGGAGTCTTGAATGCAGTGCGGTAAGCCCAAAGCGCATCATCCAGTTTAAGTGCCCAATCCTTCTCGATGAGTTAACCGTCTTCTGAAGGATCCATTTTAACTCTCGGTTGGAAACTTCTGCTTGACCGTTTGTCTGGGGGTGATAAGGTAAAGCTACCTTGTGACGTACCCCGTATTTGACCATAAGTGCTTCGAATAAACGGTTGCAGAAGTGTTTCCTCCATCACTAATAATAATTCTGGGCACGCCGAAACGGGTAAAAATGTGCTTTTTGAGGAATCTTGTTACTGTCTTTGCATCGGCATGATGACACGGTACAGCTTCCACCCACTTTGACACATAATCAACTGCCACCAGAACATATTCGTGGCCCTGCGAGGAAGGGAACGGTCCCATGAAATATGCCCCAACAATCAAAGAGCTCTACTTCTAGTATCCCTTGTTGCGGCATCTCATGTCTCCTGGATGTGTTACCCATTTTCTGACAATTATCACATTGTCTGCAGAATTGGTACACATCTTTATGAAGGGTTGGCCAATAAAAACCTGAGGCCAGGATCTTAGCAGCGGTCCTCGTGGGTCCATGGTGACCTCCGGCTTCCCGAGAATGACAAAAGTGAATGACGCTCGAAACCTCTTCTTCCGGGAGACATCGTCGAATCAACCCATCAGCACTAACTCGGAACAAGTACGGGTCCTCCCAGAAATAATGCCTCGAGTCAGAAAGAAATTTCTTCTTCTGGGAGTAGGAAAAATCGTAGGGTACTGTTCCTGAGACTAAATAATTGGCCAGGTCTGCGTACCATGGCTCCTGTACTTTGGTGATGGAGAAGACAGTCTCGTCGGGGAAGAATTCGTTGATGGGCACACTATCCGTAGGAGTCACCAACCTAGAGAGATGGTCGGCGACGACATTCAGTTTCCCGCTCTTATCTTTGACTTCGATGTCAAACTCTTGAAGTAGAAGAATCCAGCGCAATAAGCGAGGCTTGGCTTCTTGTTTTGTGAATAAGTATTTGAGAGCGGAGTGGTCTGTATGCACGATGACTTGCTTCCCCATAAGTAAGATCTGAACTTATCGAGGGAGAAAACTATAGCCAAAAGTTCTTTTTCGGTGGTCGTATAGTTTTTCTGGCGTCGTTCAGTGTTCTGCTAGCATAGGCGATCACTCTCAAGATTTTCTCTTTTTTTGGCAAAGAGCTGCCCCCACGGCATAGTCACTTGCGTCACACATGATCTCAAAAGGAAGAGACCAATCAGGTGGTATGACACAGGTGCTGTCACCAATTTTTGTGTTATGTTTGGAAGCAGCTGAACACTTTCATCAAAATGAAACGGGATCTTTCTGTAGCAGGTCGGTCAATGGTTTGCTGATTTTGGAGAAGTCCTGAATAAACCGCCGATAAATCCTGCATGCCCTAGAAATGCTCGTATATCTCGAACTGTAGTTGGTGCTGGTAACTTCTCGATAACCTCTACCTTGGCTTTATCCACCTCTATCCCTTTTGCTGATATTTTATGTCCAAGGACGATCCCGTCCTTGACCATAAAATGACACTTCTCCCAGTTTAAACGAGATTCGTATCCTCACACCGTCTCAGGATCAAATCTAGTTGTGCCAAGCATTTGTCGAAACTAGAGCCATAGACTGAGAAATCGTCCATGAAGACTTCTATGCTCTGCTCGATGAAGTCAGCAAATATTGCTTGCATACATCTCTGGAAGGTAGCAGGGGCGTTGCATAGACCGAAAGGCATTCGTCGGTATGCAAAGGTACCGTAAGGACAAGTGAAGGTTGTCTTGTCCTGGTCCTCAGGTGCGATTGGTATTTGAAAATAACCCGAGAACCCATCTAGAAAACAGTAGTACTCTTGCCCTGCATAGTCGTTCCAACATCTGGTCGATGAAGGGGAGAGGGAAATGATCCTTCCTGGTGGCCAAGTTCAAACGCCGATAATCAATACACATGCGCCATCCTGTGATCTTTCTTTGAGGGATAGTCTCTCCCTTTTCATTAATAACAGCTTCGATGCCCCCCTTCTTAGGGACAACTTGAACAGGACTGACCCATGGACTGTCAGAAATTGGATAGATGATGTCTGCGTCAAGGAGTTTCAGAACCTCCTTTCGAACTACCTCCTTGAGGTTAGGGTTTAGCCGGCGTTGAGGTTGTCGGATAGGCTTGAAGTTTTCCTCCATGTAAATATGGTGCGTGCAATAGGAGGGATCAATTCCTTTGATATCAGCGATAGTCCACCCGATTGCTGTCTTGTGCTTCTTTCACCTCAAGTAACTTCGTTTCCTCCCCGGAATTCAGAGAAGAAATAATGACAGGCAAATGGTCATTTTCAGCTAGGAAAGCATACTTGAGGTTAGAGGGTATTTCTTTAAGCTCGAGTTCAGGTGGTTGTTCTACTGATGGAATTGATTTTTGAGGTTTTCTGTCGAGTTCTTCGATTGGTGGCCGGAACGATTGATAACCAGCCCTTCCTTTTTCTACGTACGCCAATGGCGTTAACTTCTGGATCCTCCATCTTTTCTTCTAGAGAGTAAGTAATACTTGCTCTAGGGGTTCAGTTTCAGCTTCCTGGATGGAAGATGGAAAATACGTGTCCTCTCTGTAGCAAAATCGCCTTCCTCCTCCTCGTCATCTGTGAATCCCACCGTCTTAGCATGAGGAGAAAAGTTTGAGCTTTTCTTCATCATTTTCTGCATGTCGAATTCAATCGTCTCATCTTCGTACCGAAGAGTGATTTTCCCGTCGTGGACGTCAATGATAGCTTTGGCGGTACTTAGAAACGGTCGACCTAGAATCAGGGGAACCTCGACATCGTCATCCATTTCTAGAATGACGAAATCAGCTGGAAAGATGAAGCGAGACACTCCAACTACCAAATCTCGGACTATGCCCATGGGCTTGATCTCTGATCTGTCTGCTAGTTGGAGTTTAAAAGGAACCGGTTGCATTTCTCCTCCTTTAACTTTCAAGAAGGTGGCGTATGGCATGATATTAATGCTGGCTCCTAGGTCGCATAGACCACTTCCACAATCCACCCCCCTATAAACACGGGATCACGGGATTTCCCGGATCTGTTTGTTTAGGGGGAGTGCTCGAAGAAGGGCTGCAGAACATCCTCTGTCAGGTGCACTGTCTCTTTTCCAGGTTTCTTTTTCTTCTTTGTCAAGAGATCCTTGAGGAATTTTGCGTAGTTAGGCATCTCTTGCAAAGCATCGATCAGAGGTATGTCGAGGGTCAGTTTCTTGAAAATACTCAAGAACTTGGAGAACTGCTCATCAAGATGTTTCTTTTTCATTCTGTTCGGAAATGGGAGTTCATTGTTTTTATGAGTGGAGGTTGGGATGTCGATGGTAATTCGAGATGGAGGTGGAGTAACAGGAGTAGGAATTGGGATTTCTGAGGGAGGTAAAGTTGGTTTGGTGGTTTCATCAACTTATTGATGTAGGAATCTTCAAGATTTTCTTTTTCTTTTCCTTTGCTGGTGGCAAGTTCCCTTCCACTCCTTAAAGAGACTGCACACAAGTTTGTTGATTGTGATGTGCCATCGTCTATAAGGACTGAATTTGCTTGTTCCTTCGGATTGGGATTAGTCTGTGAAGGGAATTGACCAGGTGGTCTTTGTTGAGTGAGTAGCTGTGGATTTGAGATTGCAAGGCTTTTTGGTCTTTGCGCAGAGCTGCGACCTCTTCTTGCGTATCTCGTGATTTACCCATCATCGCCTTAAACATCTCCTGCATCTGAGACATATCAGACTCAGGATTCGAAGGAGGTGGAGCTGGTCGGCTCGATGAAGCTTCATTGCCATAAGGCTGTTGTTGATATTGCCTTGGGCCTCCTTGGAAATTGGACTGAGGTCTGTAATTTTGGGATGTTTGTAGGGTATGTGGGTTTTGGATATTTCCGGTGTTTGAGTAGCTAAGGTTGGATTGCATGTTACGTTGCCATGGTTGTCTGTATCCTGAATTGTTGGTGATGTAGTTTGCTTCCTCCGCTGCTTTCATTTCTTGTAGTTGGGGGCATTGATCGTATCATGAGGCCCGCAACATTGCGTACAAGAAATTGTTGGTGATGGTTGAGATTGAGGAGCATAGCCTGGAGGGGTAGTAGGTGGTCGGGAAATCATCGACTTAGCTTGCTGAGGGAAGGAATTCATAGCCATCTGTTCGACCACTTTCTGTAGAGTGCTCACTTTTGTTGCTTGCTGAGCATTGCTTTCCATGAGTTGCTCATGGCTTTCATTAATGATCGAATTGTTATCACTTCCCCAACATGATATAATCCTGGAGTACCGCTCCTTGATCCACCGGAGGCCCAGTCTCTAATTTCCTCACAGAGAGACTCCATGCTGTTCAGAAATTGTGCTCCCGGCTTTTTCAGAACGTCAGCCCCTAACGAAGATAACACCATTGTTCTGCACGGACCGATCAAGCCCTTGTAGAACAATTGTGATACTTGTTCCTTCGTCAGACCGTGGTGAGGACAAGTGAGTAGTAGACCTTTGAAACGGTCCCAAGTTTCACAAATATTCTCCGACCCTGGTTGCTTGAAATTATAAATTTCAGCAATCATCTCCAAAGTTCGGCTCGGAGGTAGGAATTTGTCATAGAACTTGGTGGCCATGTCGTCCCAGGTACCAATGGTACTCGGTGTTAAGCTATGATACCACTTGCTCGCGTTTCCCGTCAGGCTGAGTGGGAATGACAATCTTGCATATTGAAGTACTGCGTCGGTTGCAGTAAGGCTATTGGCATGTTGTAAGAATTTTGTAACATGTAACAGGGCTTCGTCTGGACTGGTGCCATCAAACATGCCAACTCCTCACACATCGAATCTGATGATATGGCTTCAGCTTCTGCCACTCATCGTATTCGGATGGGCTGAGGTGAGGAAGGACGATAGCAGGCTGTTGTCCTTGGTTAGACGGCCTGTTGATATTTCGAACCGTTGCTGGTGTAGCTGCCATGTTAGCTTCCGGGTCAGAATCTATCACTGTGGTGGTATGTTCTGTTGAGTTCGTCTCTGCCTGAGATTGCGCAGAAAGGTTCTCTCGATTTCTGGGATGTAACCAACCGTGTGATTAATATTCTCTGGGAGGCTCTGTGACCTGGTGAAAGGCATACACCACTCAAAACAGAGAAAAGAACTGGTTATACGTTAGAATAATAAAAATGTTAGGAATTAGTAGACAGAAATTTAAAGTTAGTAGTTAGTATACAATGGAAAGAAATGACAATGGAACGAAATACAATGGAACGAAATGACTGGAAATTTAAGTTAGTAGTTAGAGACAATGGAACGAAATGACAATGGAACGAAATGACAGAAATAAATAACAATAATATTAACAAATTAGTAGTCAGATGTCCAAGTCAGATCAGAAGTTAGATGTCCATGTCCAAGTCAGATGTCCGAGGTTATATGTCCAAATTGGATTAACAGTTTTTTTTTTTAGATTAACAGATTATTGTAATTAAAACAGGTGAATTAACCGGGGCTTAGGGACTAGATTAAATCAAGTCCCCGGCAACGGCGCCATTTTGCAGAATGGATTTATCGTGAGTTATTAGAAGGTGTTGATTAAAAGAGAAATTAATACTCAAAATATCCGTCGGGCTGCAAATTAAAACCCGGTCGTAGTAGTATAGAAGACAGAAGCGGCCGGGGTCAAACCGTGGGACTTATAGCGAGCTAAAAGTTCCTAAGCTTGTCACAAAAGGGGGGAAGTTAATTGACTTGTTTTTAGAGAAAAAAAGCAGATTAAAACTGAGTGCAGATGAATTAAATGGAACTCCGGGTTCAGGTTTTATATAATCTGATTAATTATGCTATCTCTACCGGTTTAATATATTAGTTTGGCAAAATTCCTGTTATTATCCTAAGGACTAAGTCATAGACCCTTAAGAACTCGTTTACCAGAAAATGCTCGGTCTAATCAAGGTTCGAGCAATACTATGTAAACGGACGTTAAATTCAGGAATTATAATTGCATCTGTAAATACTAACTTATTAAATCATAATAAGTTTTCTCCAGATTTACGGCTTAAATAACCTGTCTATTTATCACCTGGTCTGATCAAAATAGACTTAGGAAAGCATTTTAATAAATTCATGTAATTTATTAAAATGGTGAGAGAAATCCTTTAAGCGTAACAAACTGTATTTATTAAAACCGGTAGAAATATTGATTACATAATTAAACAAACCATAATTAAAAACCTTGCCCGGAGCAAATCCTCCTTAGCCAGACATATTAACTGGTAATAAATCTGACAGAGGTTGGACGTAATAACAGCACGGAGACGTGATTAGTGAATGGAGAAATGGAGAGGTCGAAGAGTGAAACATGTACGTAGGTATTAGTGAAGTGGGTGAATTAGAGAATTAATGGAGTGAAATGGTATACGGGAGCGATTTACTGGAAGAGAATGAGATGAGGTGAGTGTGAGTGATTTTCAGGTTTTCTCCGTGCACTCGTACAAGGCTGTAGGGAATGGGTATTTATAGAAGAAATGAAGAGGTAGTCTTCCGTAGATATTTGCTTCATTGATTGCTTCATTGATTGAAGCATTAATTGCAGGGGACAGGAGGCAAATTGGAGGAGCGATTTAAGGTAGGCGTCGGAGTAGATAGATAAGATGATTCAAGTTGAAGACGACGACTGCGCGAAGAAGAAACTAGCCCGGTCGTTGATTTTAGTCTGTACCGCCTCTTAAGAGGCGGTTTCCTATTGTTGACCGCCCCGCGGTTATGTGTGAGTGGTCCGCCACTTAATAGGCGGTTGCAGCTGAGAGGACCGCCAGGCGGTTGCACCTGAAAGGACCGCCACTTAATAGGCGGTTGCAGTCCATTGACCGTGGCCTGTTTTCCTTCAAACTTTGACCGGCTCTAGATTCTTCGTTTGGACTCCGTTTTCTGAGCCGTTTGTGTCTACGCGTTCGTCTCTTCGACTACTTCACTCCCGGCTTGGTTTTCCTCATGTTAAACCAATAATTTTGTGAGATAAATAATAAAACATAAACTAGAGGAAAACTAACCGAAGTGGAGAAATGAGCAAGAAAAGTGCTAATATTAAACATGAAATACACCTATAAAACATGCTCATTTTGACACTTATCAGGTATTTTAGTCTTTGATGACTCATTTAATTACTTATAACAACATATGTTACAAACTAGCTTATTAAAGTCAATATTCATAAAAACAAGGCACATAGAAGTGAAATTTTTGATTTCCCATTGATATAGACTTCCAAATGTGATACTATATAGTACACATATTAATTAAAGAGTAATGATGGACATTTAGCCATTCAAAACCCATTTACAAGACAATTTTTCAAAAATGTGCTTTAAGACTCCTTAAAGCACATTTTGTGTTTTAACTTGTTTTCAAGCTTGGTTTTCTTTGGTAATTGGTTTAATATGTTCATTAGTATATAAATAAGGTCTTGGTAAGTTCATTAGGTCTTAACCAAGCTTATCCCAAGCTTAGAGCACATTTTGTCCTTTATTGACCTTAAAGCATATTTTGTGTTTTCTATCGTTTAAATTGTTTACTAATGTTTCTAAGACTCTTTTTAGTCTTAATATACCATATTTAAATGTTTAAACAACATACTAAGGTTTGGGGTATTTCAGGGGTATTATTACCACACTCGCAATTAAACGAGTGCTAAGGCCTAAAAAATTAACTCAATAGCAAACCATTATCAATAAAAGTAATACAACGCCCATAATAACAATCCCTTAAAATTTTCAAAGTTTCAAGCCTAAAATAGAATTCGATTATAAAATAATCAGCCTATGTGAAAGTCGTTTTCCCAAACCCTAAAGGACATCATCAGTGTCTGTGGCAAAAATCCAAACAAACACACAAAGAGCCTCCGTAAAGTCAAAGAAACTGAGTAACTACTGCACTCTGTAAAAACATTTTCTCTTTTAAATACCATTTTAACTATATAACCACACAACATACAAATCATTTCAATAATACTAACACACATCAATAAAATTATCATTACTGTAGAATACTCCATGTTTGGTTTCTTAGTAACCCAAAAATATGATACCAGTTTAATTTAATTATCTTCCTTGTCCCAAGGCACACCCAGGATAAAACAACTTTTCTTTCTCTTTAGCACGCAGTTGTAACCCGGACCCCAACACTCGGTTAGGAATCCAATTTTTCTCACTTTTAAGTACAACACGCAGCTCAGACCCCAACATGCAGTCGGGTTTCCAACTCGCCATTAAATCCTTAAGTGTGCACACCCTCAATAGTACAAAAGATTAAAAAGTAGAAATAGGGCTAATTGTGTCCTAATGCGGCCCACAGTATCTCAAAGTAATGCGTCCTAATGCGGTCCACATCTACCATCTCATTCATGTGTCCAAATACAACCCACATGCACCATGGTTTTCTCCTCTTTAAAATTATGTAATCATTATTGATTATTATTATTCACATTTTAATTAAATATTTAATTTTTCATATAATCATCTTATCCATTATAAAATAATTCATTAAATCACAAATATATATTATAAAATAATTCATTCACATACATAAATTCAATCTTCGTCATGGCACAACCATTCGATCTCAAGCAATGATAACACACAAAATTCACATCCACTTAAAAATTTGTTTTTTATAAATTTAATAAAAATTAGTGACCGCAATAACTTACCTAGTATTTAGCAATGATTCACAACACAATCAAGCACGAAATCAACTAGTACTCCTCGTTCAGAAATTAGGAGCCTAAAAACAATGATGTGTATCTTTTTTTTGTTGGTCCCAACGTAAGCAAGGGAAGGACACAGAGGGTGAGAGATGTGAGATTGAGAAGGAAGAGAAAAATTGTGAGTGAGGTTGGCTAAAAAAAGATAAAAGGGAAAAGTCTACGATAGAGAAAAAAGGAATATTATGATGTGCAAATCAAATGGGATAGCAAGGTAAGAATTTATAGGATGTGAAGGAAAACTAAAGAGGTGGAGGATAGAAACTGTTTATTAATTAAGGTAAATTAAACCGGTGAGATAAATTACTGAAAACTAAAAGCTAAGAAAGATGGAAGGTTAAAAGTGGTTTATTAAATAAGGTAGGAAATATAGAAAGTTAAACTAATTCATTAGATAAAGTCAGCAAATACAAAAGGATTAAATTGATTAATTAAAAATGGCTTAGTTAATGTAGTAAAATCAATAGTAGCATTTTAGATCATATCAATATTATTATAACTCTGTTATAACTATATAAAACCTAATTAATCAAAATAAACACAAGGATCACTAATAATACGGTAAAACTGTAACAACCCTCTTGATAAACACGTAATAATCCCTCACGTAGCATAATTAAAAACGTCTTACAGCGGAAGTATAAACAACAATATTAATTCTCACTCGGGTGTCACCTGCCATTACTCGCCCATGCGAGTAACGAAGCAGAAACTAAATACAACAACAATACTAAACAGCGATACTAAACCGTAGTGATAACGAGATAAATCCTATACATCATACTAAGTCCATAATCATAACCGATGACAAGTGAGCGTCTACCCATCCTTGATTATATATAGCTGTACCATCTTACAATCCGAAGCCCAACATAACTATACAAGTGAATTCCATGCGTGGTAAATAAAACAAAACCCTAACTACCTGGGTCCCGCACTTCAGCTTCGACGATGATCAGCAACCTGCACAATGTTGTGAAGCTTAGCGATAAACGCTGAGTATGCTAGGCTTGCACTCGGACCCTATTGGTCACTTGGTCATTATTAATCATCTTAATATTAGATTGGTTACATGCCTTACCAGTTTACAGTTATAAATAATACTATAACAATCATGCGTAAACACATAGTCATCCATCCAACCAATACAGTCACTACATTTCACAATCAACAGTTGCATAGACGAATGTATCGAATAATTGCAATAAAGTGCATAATCGCTTTTAGCGAACGGTTTTCATACTTATTAATATTCGGCCTTAAAGGCCACATCCAACCAAACCATGTTTAATTATTTACCAGTTGGGTGTCATGTTAGGACAACCCAAATTAACCTTACCAATGGACAGTAGTCCTCCCGTACACACAAAGGTGCTCATGTTGCCAGAGGTCCGGAGGCCCCTGGTCATTCACTGTGCCTCGTAAGGCGTCCATATAAAGGTAGTAGCCGTCTACCAACAGCAGGTGCCATCTGACCCATGATCCAATTAGGGCTCGTTGGGAAATTTCCTGGAGCGGAACCCGATCGGGTATCCCCTCAGTGATCACAAATGCGCAACCAGGTTGAAATACCCCGAACTTAATTAGGGTGATTAAATTACTCTAATACAATATTGTAGGGCCTAATAGTGCCTAAGTAATTTTGGTAAAGATAATAAATCCAAAAGAAACAAGAAAACGCTTAAAAAGCAAAAAACACTAAATTAAGCGTTAAGTGACCATAGGAGGAATACGACCTCTACAAGGGTCTTAGATGAATTTACAAGGATTAAAAAGGCCTAAATAATATATGGGAACAATTCCCGAAGAAAACGGATCCATAAAACGAATTAGAAAAACTAATAAAGCTTTAGCGCACGTTTTTCGAGAAAACCCAAAAACGTGACTTTAAGTGGTCAAACGAACCCGTAAAAATTATAGTTCATTAAATAACTATAATTAAGCATTAATGGAAGCTTAAGAACCAATAAAATTAAAGAAACGAGAAAATTCCGGAAAACGGGCTCAGTTAGTGAATAGTGCTAAACCGGGTAACTTAACGAGCGTTTTCTATAAAAGATGAAAAACGCTCCCAGCTTATATACAGTATGGGGCTGGTTTTAATAAGGAGAGCATCCCTCTCTATTACTAGCTAGCTAATTAAATAAATGAAGAGGAAAAGCAAAAAGGGAAAAAAGCATAAAGTAACTTCCCTCCTCTCTCTCCTCTCATTTTCTTTTCTTCCTTCTCTTTCCTTCTTTTTTCTTCCCTGCCTTTCTCTCTTTCTTCCCCATGGCTGGTGATTTCTTCCTCTCCTTCCATGGCTACTCCAACTTCAACCTCATGCCCAAGCTTAATTAAAGCTCCAATCACAAAAATAAGTACATATTATTCATCCTCTCACCAAGCTCTATCTATCTCTCTTTTCAAAATTCCAAAATGGAGAAGTTCATCTCCATGGGTTTTTCCCATTTGAGGAGAAAATGGCATCAAAGTGAAACTTGGAGTCTCCTCTCTCTCCTAAGGTAAAAAGATCCATGAAAAAACTTATTTTCCCCCTTCTCTTGTGTTGGCCGATTTTTGCCCATTATCATGCCTTGTTTCTTCTTGTTTTGGAGCTTTGTTTCCACCCTCCAATGTTGGGATAACCCCCTTCTTGATTCAAGGGTGAGAACCCCTCTTAAAAAGCTCCAAAAGGTAAACCCTAACTATGGTATTTTAAGCCTTGCATTGGATTAGTGTATTTTTAAAGAGTAGGATTTTAATTATGTGCATTTTTGTGTTCCTTGAATATTGGGTTGGGGTTTGGAAACCCCATCGCCCAATTTGACCGAAATGGAGAGAGGAGAAGGAAGGGAGCAAAAGATGACTCATGAGAATTTTAGGTAAGAAAACCCACCTTAATGCTAATTTTATGTTTTTAAGGATTTGGTATGGGTTAAATTGATTAATAAACCCAAAATTATGAGAAATAATGTGTTGGTTGTGTTTAGGAAAAACTTGTGAACTTAATTGTGAATTGAGGGCCTTGGAGCCAAATGATTTGAGGCTTGTGTTTATATTGTTGTTTAATGAAATTTAGAGGATATAATGTGTGCTGGTAGGACCCTTATGGGTGTGGTTAGTTTAGGATTGGTTTAAGTGGGAAATTGATGAGAGTTAATGGTTTGGGATATGTTAGATTTATGGGGAAGTTATGGCGAAATTTCGGTAGAAAATAAGTGTTATAAGATGACTTAGTGAATTGGAGAATCTAGGTGTGTGTAGTGTTTAGTAGAGTAGATTATTAGCCTTGAAATGGTGGATGGAGAATGAATATGAAAGAGTGTAAAATCTGTAGCAAAAGGGTGTTATAGTGCTTTGGAATAACTAGAAAAGAGTTAGTGCTTATAACTTATGAAACAAGGAGTGAACTTGGGTTTTAGAATTGTATATACCTAGGAATGAGTTGGAATGGTCATTAAGTGATTTGGTAAGTTTGGTAGGAGGTAAGAACTATCAAAAGGAAGTAGAAATGCACAAGTGTGCAAAATGCAAGAATGTGAAAGTTGAATTTGATGAATTTGAGCAAGAATTGAGTGGTGGATTTAACCAATGATTTGTAGTGGTTTGGAGTATGTTTTAAGGTGTTTAATTATGTAGAAAACTTGTGGAAATATTAGGGAAAGTTTGAGTGTGGATTAAGGGTGGATTTGGGGCTAAAATGTACCTTAATAGCAGGTTTTAGCAGAGTCCGGGACTTAGGATAGGAACCAAGTCCCGGACCGCATCAAAAAAAGGCCCGAGAGTGAATGCAGGAATTGGTCCGGGACTTAGGTCCAAGACCAAGTCCCGGACCAGGTAGAAAAATGAGCTGATAGTACGTTAATGTATTGGTCCGGGACTAGGGACCCGGACCATGTCCTGGACCATGCCTGAAATTCAACCGTATGTGTTTTAAAGGGGCTAAAAGGTGGGGGATTGATTGGTATTGGTTTTAGGAGTTGTTTGGTGGCCTTTAAAGGTCCTAAGAAGTGTAAACAAGTTTGAGAAGTGAGTGAGTAAGTTGAGAAACTAAGTACACTAAGTTAAACCGAAATAGCGGGATAACGGGGTAAGTACGGGAGTAGCAATTATGTACCTACCGTAACACCTTGATATTAATAGAACCATTTGACATGTAATAAGTGATTCAAGAGTAAGACTCGAGGAACGAGTATGAACTGAGGAACGTGAGAACACCCGGTAAAGTTAACCTGGTGAAAGGTATGATTTTCTCATGCTCTGTATCCTAACTTGGTTACTCTGATTTGTGTGCTTGTTTGATTGTGTGATCACTTAACAAGATAAAAGCACGAATCAGATTGTTTGCACCTTGTAGTGCTTGTATTGTATTGTATTGTATTGTTTGTTGTTGAATTGTATCTTGAAATTAAAGTTTGTATAATTCATGAAATGTGTGTGTATATGAATTGTTTGAGTGTGAATGAGCACAGTAGTGCGACTCATATTTGAGTCTTGTTTGAGTAGTGACTCGTAGAAAGAGTCAAACACGAAATAATAAAAAATGTGGAAACACACCAAAACTGTCAAACCAATATACGATAACACAAACCTATGAACTCACTAGAACGTGAGAGAATTGTATGGGATTAGTAAGCTCCCGATAACGGTGAGAGAACCGAATTGACTTAAGCCACAAAACAAATAATGGTGGAAGTACTAAGTAACCTCTATTAGAGGATTGATGAGTGTTCAAACTTGAACCTTGAGAGAAATAAAGTAAGATAAGGGATCACCAAACCCCTTAGAAAAATTGTCGAACCCCAATGAGAGGAACGGACTAAAATGAGCAATGTCCCGAACATGTGAGTATTCGATAAGTTGGGTACAACCCTAAACCTTAGTAAACTAGACATTGAAAATTCCCTAAGCCAATAGATGTTATCGAGAGAGATACCTCTAGGCTAATCCATGAGATTGTGAAATGACTCCGAGAGAGGAGTTTTGGGAATTTGAGTAGTCCGGTGGAGAGCTGGACATTTGTGAACTTGAGGAGCTAAATGCATAGCTCCTTTTGTATTTGTAAGCCCGGTGGTGGGTCTTGTGTATGACCCTGCCCGGAGGTTATGGCTAAGACTTAAAAGATGCCTTTGAGTATTGAGTATTGATTTGAGAACTTGAGTATTGATTTGAGTATGTGAGTATTGAGTTGAACCTTGAGAGACTTGAGAATTGAGTTTGAGTGGAGGATTGAGTTGACTATTGTAGAACTTAATTGAGCTTGAGAGTAAGAGTAACCCAAGTATGTGGGCAAGATTGAAATTGAGTAAGGCACAGCGAGGTAGAAACCCTCAAGGCCTAAGACTAAGTGATACTAACCTCCAAACTTGTTGTGTTAGTGTGATTGCATTCCTTGGTTAAATGTTGAGTGTTTGTGTGAATGTACATATATAATGTATGTTGTATGCATGTTGTCTGAATTTAAACGAATCGCATGCTCTCGGCCAAATAGTCGGCGTACCCTCACTAGTACGCGGGGTATGCGAATTTCATATACAACAATTTTGCTGAGCCCTTAGGGGCACCGTTTTTATTTTACAGGAATGTCGAAGCCGATCAACCGTTCGAGAGTAGGACGGGGTTGTATTAAATATGGGTAGCTGTTTGAGAATTGTATTTGTTGTATTATGGGATTGTAAGACCGAACGGTCATCACTAGACTTGGGAATTGTAGATACTCGGTATAGCATTGAACGGATATTGTATTGTAAATTTATGGATTGAAGTTGTAATTGAATTGAGATTTGACTAAGGAAATGAATGTATTGTTTGGTTGTAGTGCTCGGTATATAAGACTCATCAGACCGATATTGTATTTGTATTGGTTGTTTGGATTGGATTTGGCCTTGCTAGTCATGTGGGTGACTAGCGGCATTGTACACCCCCCCGGTTGTAGAATGTATTCCGCTGCATTATGGTTGGTAATTGAGACGGGTTAGGAGATAATGATGTGATTACCGGTTGGGGTGTTACAAAAAGTGGTATCAGAGCGATACTTTGCTCTGATGGTCTAAATACCGAGTTTAGGAAAATACCAAGTTAGGAATTAGAGACTTAGGGCTATGGGTTGAGTGTTAGCATGAGAGGTACGCTAGACAGGAACTTCCAGTGTGATCTGGATACCTACATAACCAATCCCGCCCTCCGCAACCCCTGTTGTAAAGTTGGGGAAGGAATGCTAGAGAGATGGAAAGACCTCTCATACTGTAACACCCCTACTACGCACTTAATAATAACCGAAATCACAACGGAAGTAAACAACTAAAACAATAACTAAACGGTTGGTGTTACACGCCGTTAGCCACCCACGTGGCAAACAAGGCAGAATACATACAAATTGTACTGGTCTGATGATCAGACTCCCGAGCATAGAACTAAAACCTTAAATACATATTATACAAAACCGAGTATTTAATTACATTCCATCACTGTAAACTGTCATAGTAACTGCCACTATATCTATCACTGTAAGACAACGGCATCCAAAAATTATATCGCCACGGGAGCACATGCGCTTCCCGGGTCAACATCCAAAATAATCAAAAGTATTCCATGACCTAAGATCTATAGCCACTCCGCTTCTTCGATCAACATCCTGCAAATAAATATGGAGCCCCCGAGGGGGTCAGCAACCCTTGGCTGGTATGGTTAACGCACAGCCCATCAGCTACCGGGATACGCGCAACTATTTATCATGATAACATGGCATTGATTTAAGCATACAACATATATATGGCATATCAAAAATATTGCATAGCACAACAACACACACATAGTGAGAACATTTCACTTAGGAAACAAACCATGATGGTTAGTCAACATTAAAAGCCTAGAGAACCTCATGTTAAGCTTGTTACACAAACTCGTTACCGTTCTGTTAGTCGAACAAGTAACTTAATGATAAGTGTGAAATATAGAGCATTTGAAGGGTTTAATTTGCTTATTTTTTTGTAGTGGTTTGGCCAATATTTCTCACTTATCATGTGTTTTTCCAATGATTTATGTTTAGATAATAATTGATGCATTTTATGTATCAAATGTAGGTAAAAGTCATAGAATTGCATTCTTCACTTCACAAGCTTCGCAACAAACGGTGAGCAAAATGGAGTCCAAACGAAGAATATACGCCCGAAACAAGTTTCACTCGTCAGGATACTGACATGTCCGAACTTATGTCCGAACTTTGATGTTCGGACAAAGGTCGAAACATCCTGAAAATTTGTCCTAACATGCGTCCGAACTTCCAAGTTTGGACGCCACGTACAGAATTCGAAAATATGCATTTTTAAGAGTTAAAAATGCCTATTTTTGTTATAAAAAGTCACTGAGGGTTGGGGGAACAAATCCATTCACGTCAGATGCCTCAGACGTGGCTCTCACGCCACGCCTCACCTCCCTCCATCACCATCACCATCGATCAACACCATCACCACCACTATCTTCAACCTCTAGCCCGGCAAACTCCAGATCTGGACAGCGGAGCGAATTTAGAAGTTTTTTATTCCAGATGATTTCTCAATCTCTTTTCTCTGTCTATTTTATGATTATGTCTCTCTAGATAGGATTTGCTCTGGGGGAGAGTTGTTCGTAATGGATACGAATTAGCTAGTATTTTTGCAATTTGAATATGAGATTTTACCGGATTGTTTCTAGGTTAATGTATAACATTCATCTTCTCTATTAACTTCATGAGTTCTTAGAGTTGTTTTGCGAATCTTGTTACGATCAGATCAGGTGACTAACAAGAAGTTCAAATTAATCTGGAGATTTATGGAAAAATTAGTCGGATAGATAATTTTTCCCTGCAAATGCTAATAATTCTTGCACGTATTCCGCCTATATGTGTTTTGTCAACTTCTAGGTTAGAGTTGACATGTTTGATAGGTGAGCTCTTCAATGAACTAGGATTTAGCATTGAAGAGAGTAGAAAGAATTGGCTAATCTGAATCTCGTAAGAAAATTGTAGAAATTGCTAACTGCTTCCAGTAAAGAACAACCCAAACCGGAGTTCCATTCATCTGATCAAATTTATCATTTAATTTCATTAATTGTTTATTTAAATTTCACTTTAGCAAATTCTATTTCAAAAACAACAAACAACCAATTGATTTTTAGTTTGCTTAGGAGTAGACTTATTTCCTTTCAAGTCCCATGGATTCGATACCTGGTTACTTAATTTCCTATACTATAGTGACCGGGATTTTGCAACCCGACAGGCTTTTCGTTTTATTAATTTCTAGGTTTATCAATTTAGTTTTAGTAGAACTTTTTCCCTGTTTGCACTTAACTCAAAGATGGATCGGATATAGTGACCCAAACACACCACAAACACACATATTTCCCCCTAGACCGATCATCAGTCAGAATAGGTAAGCTTTGGATGAAGCTAGCGGGAGATTGAACGCCAAGAAGGAGGACAACCTTAACATTAAAAGAGTCGAATCTGATGCAGATATCTACTCTTATACATACACGCGCGACCGGACAACCGGATTCCTCACCCCCCAGTACACTTGTTAGAAGTCCCATTGTCGGGGCTTGACACAACAATTCACAATAGGAATATAGTTCTAGTTAGACACATAAGGAGAATGAGATATAAGTCGTTAATGCAAACCACAACCAGTTCATACATAGCCGTGGTTAGAACGCTCCTTAGGATAGAAACGTTATAACCGTATACCGTTCTCGTGCGTTACCCTAACACTGGTTAGCTAGTAATTAGTACGCATTTCGAGATTACCGGTATCGGTACGCACACGCCACGACAACACAACAACTGTAAACTCATTTCATGGTTCAATCTTATAAAGTCGTAAACACACAGAAAAGCAAACAACACACAAGCCGGTGTAAACCGGTAGGCAACAGACTGCAAGAAAACCATACCTTGGTCCTTGCTGCTTTTGTTTTCCTTCGTAGGCAACTCCTATACACATTTAGTAACGTCGGTTAATTAACTTATTTAACTCCTGAACTACTAAGTATTTTACATGATTATATGACATGTTTTAATGCTTAAACTTACCCTTGGTTACCTTCATTATACCCCCTAGGGTTAACTACTAAAACCACATTTAGTTTGTTTTTTTTATGGTTTTGGTCAGACTGACCCACCGACCGACCTAACCCATTAGGTCGGTCCACTCCAGTAATTCTCGGGTTTCAAAAATTCCACTTCGACCGACCCACGTCCGACCCAAGTCCTCTGGGTCGGTCCCTTCCAGAAATTTTTCCATCTTTTAAACTTACCCGACCGACCCAACACCACTCCGACCGACCCATAGCCATCTGGGTCGGTCCATTCCATAACTTATTTTGTTCTTCGTTTTTAGCCCGACCGACCCACCGACCGACCCAACCCCTTGGGTCGGTACACTCCAGAGACTCATCCGGCTGGTTTTACAGAGGCCGACCGACCCAGCCAAGGGTCGGTCCCCTGGGTCGGTCCACCACAGAACTTGCCTAAAACTTGTCAAATCTTCTCCAAACTTTTCCTCAACCCTCCTAACATGTTTCAACACCATTTGGCATACTTAAACCTTTATACAACAACCACCAAACACATTTTCTAACCCCTTAAACACTTACTCTTTTTCTTACAAAATCTCTTATACTATATTGTTTTTCCTTAGACTTCTAAGTGGTGTTTCTTACCTATGATAGCAACTATACCAAAATGTTTCCTCATCACCAACAACATCATCTCCCAAGCATCTTTTCTCACTAACCAAAACTCCTTTATGCCACCTCTAGAATTCTCTCCACAAGTTTACACATCTTCCTTACAACATCTTATTTCCTCATGTTTACCAAAGCTCATTTAAAACACTTAGAACTTCCTATACATTACCTAATTTTTTTGACATGGGTTCTACTAACATCTTGTTACACCAAAACACATAGTTTTCACCATTAAACATCCAAGAACACTTAAATCCACCAAGAACATTCTTATACACAAAACTTCACCCATTTACACTACATCACAATATAGTGCATAATTTAAATTGCTTGGCACTTAGGCCCTTAAATAACATGGCTCTTAGGCCCTTAAATTGCATAAACCTTAGACACTGAATTTCCACATGTATATATTGCCTTTGACCTGCAAATACACCCATCATCATACATGCCCTTTAATAATCTCCTTGAGAGCTTTTACTAACTCATTCACCATTGGCTCTTTAGGTAGTTTTAACAAGCAACATAAGCTCATTTTTCCTAAGGCATTAAACTACATTAGGTTAGCACATTTACCTCTTTTCCTTCACAACTTTCACACTTGTTTTTACTAGCTCTTGCTTGTTTAGAAATCGGCAAGGCTTTGATTTCTTGTCAACCTTCTAATCAATATACAAGCAAGACAATGAGCATTCAAGCTTCATGCTTAAGCTCATTTATAAACCCTATTTTACATATTGTCTTAAAACATTAAGATGATTGTTTTACCTTGGTATTGGAAGAGAGTTTGAATAAGTAGCAAGAGAAGACTCCACCAAGCCCTTGGAAGATTAAAATGAAGCTAGAACAAAGCAAGACAAAGACATCATCAATGGTGATTTTCGGTCAACACTAAAACATTGAAGAAATGTTGTTTTTCTTGGTTTTTCCTTACCTTGAAGCAAAGGTGATCAACAAGGCATAAAAATATAAGTTCAAGCTCCTTCAATGGTGGATCTCCATGGCACCGAAATGGTGGTCTTGAAGATTTGAGAAGACAAGGTTGAAGAGCTTGATGAGACTAGAAGAATGGTGGTCTTAGAATTTGATTTGGTAAATGGAGCTAGGAGATATAAGCTATGGAAATTGAGAAATGGTAGAGGTGCTGTAGCATAACCGATGGAGAAGAAGGAAGGAGGTTGGAGATGGTGGGAACATGAAGGAAATGAGAGAATGAAGTTTGAAGTTGCTTTTAGAAGATATTTGTAAGTTAAAGTAAATTGTACTCATTTAGTCATTCTTTATTTACTTAATAAGCTAGCAAGAGTGGTGACTCACCACCATAAAAACCGGCCCCCTTTAAGTACTTAGGGGTATTTTAGTCTTTGTTGACCAATTAATTCACTTATATTGACTTATGTTATAAACTAGCATAATTTGGTTACTATTCACTAACCAAGGCACATAATTGTGAAAATTTTGATTTCCCATTGATTTAGACTTCCTAATGTGATACTAAGTAGTACACATGTTAATTAAAGAGTAATGATGGACATTTAGCCATTCAAACCCATTTACAAGACAATTTTTCAAAAATGTGCTTTAAGACTCCTTAAAGCACATTTTGTGTTTTAACTTGTTTTCAAGCTTGGTTTTCTTTGGTAATTGGTTTAATATGTTCATTAATATATATAAGGTCTTGGTAAGCTCATTAGGTCTTAACCAAGATTATCCCAAGCTTAGAGCACATTTTTGCCCATATTAACTTTAAGGTATTTATTTGTGTTTACTATGGTTTAAATTGTTTATTAATGTTTCTAAGGCACTTTTTAACCTTATTATACCATGGTTTAATGTTTAAACAACATACTAAGGTTTGGGGTATTTCAATCTACCCCCCTTAAAAGAACTTTGTCCCCAAAGTTCACATTTCCCACATATCTTTAATATTAGAACACGGGGAATACTTATAAAACAATACTTCCATAACAACATTATCAACATACTTACATAACATCGGACACAAGGTCCAAACAACATAACATCATTCAGTCACAACGGTCTGTAACATAACAAGATAACAACATGACATAGACAATGTATTTAAATACATGTCGTACACACATAACCGAAACGGCTCTACCCCCCTTAAAATAGGGGTACGCCCCGTACCCAATACATACAAACACTAAGAAGTAAATAATGACGGGTACTTCGCCTTCATGTTATCTTCCAGCTCCCAAGTGGCCTCCTCGACGTCCTGGTTAGACTAGAGGACCTTCACCAGTCACACAGACTTATGGCGAGTGTCTCGAGTCTTAGTGTCCAGAATCCGTACGGGAGTCTCCACTAATCGCATGGTCGGCTCTAAGGTTAGCCTTTCAGGCTGAAGTACATGAGATGGATGAGGCATATATTTCTTCAACTGGGACACATGAAATACATCATGTACCTTGCCCAGCTCAGCAGGTAAATCAAGCCTGTAAGCTACCGGGCCTATCCGCTCTGTCACAACATATGGTCCCACATATTTCGGGCTCAACTTGCCTTTCTAGCCAAAGCGAAACACTCCCTTCATGGGGGACACCCTAAGAAATACCTGGTCGCCTACGGCGAACTCCAGGTCACGTCTGCGCACATCAGCGTATGACTTCTGCCTATCCTGAGCTGCTTTCATGTTAGCCCGGATCTGGCGTACTTCTGCTTGTACTTGCTCCAGATATTCTGGTCCTATAATGACCGTCTCACTTGACTCATCCCAGCATAATGGCGTGCGGCATGGTCTACCGTACAAAGCCTGGAAGGGATACATCTTGATCGAAGCATGGTAACTGTTGTTGTAGTTAAACTCGATCAGATGTAACTTATCAATTTAGCTGGTCTGAAAGTCAAGTGCACATGCACGTAACATATCCTCAAGTGTCTGGATGGTGCGCTCACTTTGACCATCAGTCTGCGGGTGGAACGCCGTACTCAGCTTCAGCTCGGTACCCAGCGCTTCTCGTGTGGATTTCCAGTACCTCGAGAGGAACCTGGTATCCCTATCAGACACAATCGTTTTCGGTACCCCATGATGTCTTACGATCTCTCTGTCGAAGAGCTCTGCCAGCTTCACCACTTTCCAAGTGTATTCATCGGAATGAATCGGGCCACCTTGGTCAGTCGGTCAACAACAACCCAAATCATATTCAGACCTCCCCTTATAGGCGGAAGCCCTACTACGAAGTCCATGGAAATGTCATGGAACTTCCACTCAGGCACTGGCATTGGCTGTACCATACCACCAGGTCGTCGGTGCTTAAACTTGACCTTCTGGCAAATGAGACACCTCAACACATAATCATTCACATCTTTCTTCATTCCAGTCCACCAAAAATATCTTTTCATACCTTTATACATCTTTGAAGCTCCGGGGTGAATCGAAGTAGTAGAACAATGGGATTCACTCAGTATGCGCTCCTTCAGCTCAGCGCTACTTCTCGGAATACATAGTCGGCCATTAAGCCTAATCAGGTCATCATCGTGGAGTCAGAAGTCGTACTTCTGACCCTCGAATGTGCCATCAATAAGCTTCTGCCTGATCTCCAACATATACTGATCCGACATCTAAGCACTCCGCACCTCTTCAACCAAGCTAGAATGAGAGACTAGCGAATGGAGAGAGTGTGATCGGCGACTCAGTGCGTCAGCTACCACATTTGCCTTACCCTCTTTGTACTGCAGGTTGATGTCATAGTCATTCAGAAACTCGACCCATCTTCTTTGTCTCATGTTCAACTCCTTCTGAGTGAACAAGTATTTCAAACTTTTGTGATCAGAATATATTGTCACGCTTACCCCATACAAGTAATGTCGCCATATCTTCAATGCAAAGACAATGGCCCCCAGTTTTAAATCGTGGGTAGGGTAGTTCTCTTCATGCTTCTTTAGCTGTCGGGAAGCGTATGCGATGACCTTCCCGTGTTGCATCAACACACATCCCATACCTCTTCCTGATGCGTCACAATAGACCTCGAAACCATCTGAACCGTCTGGTATAGTCAAGACCGGTGCAGAGGTAAGAGCATCCTTGAGAATCTGAAAAGAACTCTCGCAGTCGTCTGTCCACTCAAATGGTGCATCCTTCTTCATTAAGGAAGTCATCGGCTTCGAGACACTGGAGAAGTCCTTCACAAATCTCCTATAATATCCTGCCAGGCCGAGGAAGCTCCGGATGTCGGTAACTGTCTTCGGCCTAGGCCAGGTGCGTACCGCATCTATCTTTGCCGGATCGACAACGATCCCGGTCTCAGAAATCACGTGACCAAGGAATGAAACTTGGTTCAGCCAAAACTCACACTTAGAAAATTTGGCATACAACTGATTCTTTCTCAATGTTTGCAACACGTTTCTCAGGTGGCTTTCGTGCTCACCCTTCGATTTTGAGTACACAAGAATATCGTTGATGAAGACTACTACTGACTTGTCCAACTGGTCTTGGAACAAGCGGTTCATTAAGTCCATGAACTTGGCTGGTGCATTGGATAAACCAAACGGCATAACCGTAAACTCATAATGACCGTATCTGGTTCTGAAAGCGGTCTTCTCAATGTCACTTTCCCGGATAGCAATCTGATGGTAACCGGGTCGTAAGTCTATCTTGGAGAATACTGATGCTCCTTTCAACTGATCAAATAAGTCGTCGATGCATGGTAAAGGATAACGGTTCTTCACCGTTACTGCATTCAGCTCTGGATAATCGATACAGAGGCGGAGACTACCGTCCTTCTTCTTCACGAAGAGGACCGGCGCTCCCCATGGTGAAACGCTCGGGCGTATAAATCCCTTGTCGAGTAGGTCTCTCAGCTGCTCCTTGAGCTCTGTCATCCCGGCTGGAGCCATACGATAGGGCGTCTTCACTATTGGTCCGGTTCCCGGAACCAAATCAATATCAAACTCTACTTCCCTTGGTGGCGGCATGCCCGGCAGTTCCTTGGGAAAAATATCAGGAAACTCCGACACTACCGACACATCTGAGCTAAACTATGGATCTCTCTATGTCCTGAACATAGCAGAGGTATACATCATTCCCTCGTCGTAACTCACGATACATGGCCATGGCGGTGATGATCTGAGTCGAAGGCTCCCTGGGCCTCTGGCGGTATGATATAAGATATAGTAACCCCAGACGGACTCCGAAGAAGCAGACGATGCTCGGCACATAGGATTCTGCCCTTGTACCGCTCCAACCAGTTCATCCCAACAATCACATCAAAACCAAGCCCCTCGAACTCTATCATGTCGATCAGAAATTCTTCATCTTTAATTCGTACAACAACATCTCGGTGGTAGCGGGTACATCTGATCCGCTCTTTCGACGGGAGAGTGACTAGGAAGTCAGGCATCCCTTCACCGTCTAACCCCAGTCTCTTTGCAAAAGATAGCGAGATAAAGGTATGTGAGGCTCCAGAGTCGAACAAGATCGATGCGTCCACTCCATTTACTGGAAAGGTACCGGTGAGGATAGTGCCGCTTCTGCCGGCTTCTGCCTCATTACAAACACCCAGTATACCTCCCGTTCCGAGTGCACAGCCTAATTCATTGGCAAACTTATAAGTATTTGGTAATAACACGGTTGATATACTCCAAAACAACATCTCTTTATTCATTAACATACTCTTTACACCATAAGTTGGTTTACATTGCTGACATAACTAGCACATACAACATCCTTAGCATACATTGGCTTAACTCATTACATAATTGCACAAGGCTTAAAACTGTCTGAAGGTCAAATTCAAACGTCCCGGTTTCATATGTGTGGCATTGATCACTGTCAAAGGTGCGGTATTCAGTTTGATCTTCTTGATACCGTGGTATAACATCCTTGACTGTCCACCCAAGATTAACACATCTCCTAACTTCAACACTAATTTCTTCGCGAGATCAGCACGCTTCTGCTCACCGTACACAAACACTGCGGTATCACCAATTGACCAAGACACCACAGGTACTCCCTTACTTAGAGACTCGGGTGTTTCATCCTTATCTTGGTGTAAACCCAACCGTCCACCTTTCTGGTAGAAGTTCACAATACATAAATCTGCTTTAACACTTGGAATTGGTTCCGATTCAACTTGCTGAGCAATTCCCACGACGTGGTTAACGACCGCAAGGAACTCCTCGGGTATCATCGGTACTGTTGATCCGTCCTCCGCTCGCACATCTTGATATGTCTTAGTGTAAGGGTTCCAATCCTTACCCATGCACATCATCTTCAACTTCATTTTTGATCCTCCCGGGTACTCTGGAGTATAGAAACCACCAGGTGCTGCTCCTAGCTCATTACATCGCGGATGATGTGGATTTGTGCTTCGGGTGTCAGGTATCCGCTTAAGAGTATCATACCTAGCTGGATGACCTGACATTGCTCCATTGGGTATTCGGTGATGCTGACAGTTGTCTCTTCGGGGTTCGGTGTGGGTGGGATTGGATAACAAATATTGAAGGTTCCTAAGGTTTAGAATTACCTATTTTAGGTGACTTTCACATTATACTTCAACTCATTACTTATATGATTGTACATTTATACTCACTAACACACATGCATGAAATGCGGTATGCAATCACTTATTTCACTCAACGGTTTAAGTGGTACCTGGTCTAGAAGAGGATCCTGGTGCCTCAGTCCGGTCACTACATTCAGGGCGGCCTTGCCGGATCCCGACCCTTTCCCCTTCTGGGAATCAGTGTTCCTCTGATCTGTGGGTGGCTGATTAGTCATCTTCGGGCCATCGGTGGTCACGACGGCCTTACCCTTCCACTGCCCCTTGGGCTTATGGTTTCTGCTGTTGGGGTTCCGGTAGCACTCATAGTCTTGGTGTCCCCACTTCTCGTAGTAGCGACACTGCACATCGTTTCCCTTGCAGTCCTTGCCGGGGTGGTCCCCGTTACACCACTTACAGTAGTAGTGGCGCTCCGGTCCAGAGCCCGTGCTGGATGCTAACATAATACACATTCAGTACACTTCACAATATAACGATACACACTTGAATTCAATATTGGAATTAATTAGTTACCCTTGGGCGGGGTATGAGCGTAAGGGCTTAGCCGCATAGGCATAGGTGAGCTTCAGCGGCTCCTCAGCGATGGTGGTCGGGGCTTGGCCTTTCCACCCTGTTGCTGGCCTTTCTAGGCCTGGGGATAAGGTTTCTTCTTCTTTCCGCCCCCGTACCCTTGCGTGCTTTGGCCCTCGCTCGAGACCTTGCGCTTGTGCGCATTCTCCTCGTCCCTCAGACGGACGATGATCTCCACCTTAGCAGCGGCATGATAGCACTCCTGAATTTAGGATGTCAGTCATGCCCCGCAAACAACTCACAAACTCACATTAACATTCACTTACAATATACACTTATTCACATCACACTGTATTCTAATTACCTGCAAGGTAGTATACTCAGCTGGCCCCATCCCATAGCGAAGACGGTGGCTGAGACCGTTGTAGAAGCGGTTTACCAACACCCGGTTCGAGTATCCCAGGTCCGGTAACAGGTGGATAAGGCCGGTGAAAGCGGTGTAATAGTCATCAACCGACATCTTATCCCCTGCCTCAGACTATCCAGCTCTAGGCGCTTGGCCTCTTGCACATGTATAGGGTAGTACTTGGCTCGCAGCAGTGCCGTATACTCCCTCCAACCAAACTGAGGATCAGCCATCCTGTCCTCTCTCACAAGCTTCCACCAACTCTGTGCCGAACCCTTCAGGTAGTATGCGGTGAGACGGACCTTGGCTCCAGCAGGCACATCCAAGGTCTCGTAGGCGGTCTCCAACTCGGAGATATACGCCACCAGCTTACTAGGGTCGGTTTCCCCATGGAATGGCGGTGGTCTCAAATCCGCCAACGCCTTGACCCAGTTGACCCGTCGCGCGGCTGTGGTTGCGGTTGTGGCCCTTGTTGGTCCGCACCGCCTTGCTGCTGATGCATCGCAGCTACTAACTGGGGAACCATTTGGGCTACGGCGGCTGCCACTGCCTCAACCATAACCTATGTCGTAGTGTTCTCGCCCTGGTCACCCGTATCACTAGTGCCGCGCCTGCGGCCTCCACCTCGTGGTCTACCTAACATCTGTATTTTCATGGACATTCATTAGCATTATGCTTGCACACTTATCGGTTCCAACGGTCGTAACGCGTCCCCGACATTAAGGTATTTCCACATTTAGTTAATGGTTAACCTTCCTATAACTGCTCACTACAGTAACTATAGCTAGATTTCCAACTCGGTGTATTCCTAAGCTCGGTATTCTAGTCATCAGAGCGATACTTCACTCTGATACCACTTTTTGTAACACCCCTACTACGCACTTAATAATAACCGAAATCACAGCGGAAGTAAACAACTAAAACAATAACTAAACGGTTGGTGTTACACGCCGTTAGCCACCCACGTGGCTAACAAGGAAGAATACATACAAATTGTACCGGTCTGATGATCAGACTCCTGAGCATAGAACTAAAACCATAAATACATATTATACAAAACCGAGTATAATTACATTCCATCACTGTAAACTGTCATAGTAACTGCCACTGTATCAATCACTGTAAGACAACGACATCCAAAAATTATATTGCCACGGGAGCACATGCGCTTCCCGGGTCAACATCCAAAATAATCAAAAGTATTCCATGACCTAAGATCTATAGCCACTCCGCTTCTTCGATCAACATCCTGCAAATAAATATGGAGCCCCCGAGGGGGTCAGCAACCCTTGGCTGGTATGGTTAACGCGCAGCCCATCGGCTACCGGGATACGCGCAACTATTTGTCATGATAACATGGCATTGATTTAAACATACAACATATATATGGCATAGCTAAAATATTGCATAGCACAACAACACACACATAGTGAGAACATTTCACTTAGGAAACAAACCATGATGGTTAGTCAACATTAAAAGCCTAGAGAATGATTTCACCCTCATGTTAAGCTCGTTACAAACCTCGTTACCGTTCTGTTAGTCGAATGAGTAACTTAACTCAAAGATGGATCGGATATAGTGACCCGAACACACCACAAACACACATATTTCCCCCTAGACCGATCATCAGTCAGAATAGGTAAGCTTGGATGAAGCTAGCGGGAGATCGAACGCCAAGAAGGAGGACAACCTTAACATTAAAAGAGTCGAATCTGATGTAGATATCTACTCTTATACATACACGCGCGACCGGACAACTGGATTCCTCACCCCCAGTACACTTGTTAGAAGTCCCATTGTCGGGGCTTGACACAACAATTCACAATAGGAATATAGGTCTAGTTAGACACATAAGGAGAATGAGATATAAGTCGTTAATGCAAACCACAACCAGTTCATACATAGTCGTGGTTAGAACACTCCTTAGGATGGAAACGTTATAACCGTATACCGTTCTCGTGCGTTACCCTAACACTGGTTAGCTAGCAATTAGTACGCATTTCGAGGTTACCGGTATCGGTACACACACGCCACGACAACACAACAACTGTAAACTCATTTCATGGTTCAATCTTATAAAGTCGTAAACACACAGAAAAGCAAACAACACACAAGCCGGTGTAAACCGGTAGGCAACAAACTACAAGAAAACCATACCTTGGTCCTTGCTGCTTTTGTTTTCCTCCGTAGGCAACTCCTATACACATTTAGTAACGTCGGTTAATTAACTTATTTAACTCCCGAACTACTAAGTATTTTACATGATTATATGACATGTTTTAATGCTTAAACTTACCCTTGGTTACCTTCATTATACCCCCTAGGGTTAACTACTAAAACCACATTTAGTTTTTTTTTTATGGTTTAGGTCAGACCGACCCACCGACCGACCCAACCCATTGGGTCGGTCTACTCCAGTAATTCTCAGGTTTCAAAAATTCCACTTCGACCGCCCATGTCCGACCCAAGTCCTCTGGGTCGTTCCCTTCCAGAAATTTTTCCGTCTTTTTAAACTTACCCGACCGACCCAACACCACTCCGACCTACTCATAGCCATCTGGGTCGGTCCATTCCAGAACTTATTTTATTCTTCGTTTTTAGCCCGACCGACCAACCGACCGACCCAACCCCTTGGGTTGGTCCACTCCAGAGACTCATCCGGCTGGTTTTACAGAGGCCGACCGACCCAGCCAAGGGTCGGTCCCCTGGGTCGGTCCACCACAGAACTTGCCTAAAACTTGTCAAATCTTCTCCAAACTTTTCCTCAACCCTCCTAACATGTTTCAACACCATTTGGCATACTTAAACCTTTATACAACAACCACCAAACACATTTTCTAACCCCTTAAACACTTACTCTTTTTCTTATAAAATCTCTTATACTATAATGTTTTTCCTTAGACTTCTAAGTGGTGTTTCTTACCTATGATAGCAACTATCCCAAAATGTTTCCTCATCACCAACAACGTCATCTCCCTAGCATCTTTTCTCACTAACCAAAACTCCTTTATGCCACCTCTAGAATTCTCTCCACAAGTTTACACATCTTCCTTACAACATCTTATTTCCTCATGTTTACCAAAGCTCATTTAAAACACTTAGAACTTCCTATACATTACCTAATTTTTTGACATGGGTTCTACTAACATCTTGTTACACCAAACACATAGTTTTCACCATTAAACATCCAAGAACACTTAAATCCACCAAGAACATTCTTATACACAAAACTTCACCCATTTACACTACATCACAATATAGTGCATAATTTAAATTGCTTGGCACTTAGGCCCTTAAATAACATGGCTCTTAGGCCCTTAAATTGCATAAACCTTAAACACTGAATTTCCACATGTATATATTGCCTTTGACCTGCAAATACACCCATCATCATACATGCCCTTTAATAATCTCCTTGAGAGCTTTTACTAACTCATTCACCATTGGCTCTTTAGGTAGTTTTAAAAGCAACATAAGCTCATTTTTCCTAAGGCATTAAACTACATTAGGTTAGCACATTTACCTCTTTTCCTTCACAACTTTCACACTTGTTTTTACTAGCTCTTGCTTGATTAGAATCGGCAAGGCTTTGATTTCTTGTCAACCTTCTAATCAATATACAAGCAAGACAATGAGCATTCAAGCTTCATGCTTAAGCTCATTTATAAACCCTATTTTACATATTGTCTTAAAACATTAAGATAATTGTTTTACCTTGGTATTGGAAGAAAGTTTGAATAAGTAGCAAGAGAAGACTCCACCAAGCCCTTGGAAGATTAAAATGAAGCTAGAACAAAGCAAGACAAAGACACCATCAATGGTGATTTTCGGTCAACACTAAAACATGGAAGAAATGTTGTTTTTCTTGGTTTTTCCTTACCTTGAAGCAAAGGTGATCAACAAGGCATAAAAATATAAGCTCAAGCTCCTTCAATGGTGGATCTCCATGGCACCGAAATGGTGGTCTTGAAGATTTGAGAAGACAAGGTTGAAGAGCTTGATGAGACTAGAAGAATGGTGGTCTTAGAATTTGATTTGGTAAATGGAGCTAGGAGATATAAGCTATGTGAAATACCCCTAAATTAATTTAAATTAATTTAGGGGTTTTCTTTTATTAAACCTTTAATAATACTATTAAGTATTAAATTATTATATGGAATTATGGAAATTAATTTAGGGGATTCCTCCTATTTAACTCTAAAGAATACAATTAAATAGTTAATTATTATATATTACTATATAGTATTATGAATTTAATAACAAGATTTATAAGTCAATAAATCTTGGAAAAATTCCTAGACACTCCAATTATATTATAAAGATTTTAGAAATATTGGGAGCATTGATTTGGAACATAAAAGTCAATATAAAATCCTAGAAACCTTAAAGCTTATTAAGCCTTGCTAGGGTTGACTTTTTGAGAATGGTCAAACTAGCACATGAAACCTATACCAATAAATAGGTTATGGAAAACCATGAAGATCAATAAAAAGAACGTCAAAAACGGATCATCCTAGCCAAAGTTATGCTAGATTGAAGTTTAGAGTCAAAACTTTGAAATCTGCCACGTGTCAGTCAGTCACAGGCCCCCCAACACTTAGTCGATTTTCTCCTTGTTTTTCGCCACCAGCCATCCGATTTTTGCCCTAACTTTAGATGCGGATAACTCACTCATCTCTCAGTATTTTTCAATGCCGTCTTCTTCATTCTCTTCTCCAAAACGTCCTCTTTCCAACCATTACTCACACATACCCTAATTCATTATACATCAACCGCAAATTCGATCTAAAGTTGCCTACCTGCGAAACCTGTACCCAGTTTTCCAGTTTTTCACCGAATTCAGGTAACTTTTGTTCGATCATAACTTCTTCGTCCCTCAACCAAAATTTGATTTCTTTAGCTTGTTTTGAAGATCTCTAATCCCTCTACAATTTTTATGTTTATGCCCAAGTCTGATTCGTAACCGTTTGGAGGATATAGTTGCCTAAAGTTTCCGATTCAACATCACAAGAAATCATAGAAAACTGCAAGGTATAAACTCGTAACTTTCGACTTTAATTTCTTCTTGTGTGTTTGCGAGTTAGAGTTAGTTCTTGTTATCAATATGTAGAGGTAAGTTTACTCTTTCGATTAAGCCCTTACACATAGCCTAACTCGTACTGTACTGCAAGTTATAGATCCTCAAAGTCGGCCTCGTGAACTGCTCGAAAGTTCGAACCTTTCCAGAATTCCAAATTCAAATTCCTCCGTTTTTGCAACTCCGGTGAGTTTCTGATCAAATTGCTCTGTTATTGTCATTCGTAATCACATTACCGGTCTAACCCATGTCTCAATTTCATCAATTACGTGTTAGATTAGGAGAATTGGTCAAATCAAGCTTCAAACTGAATTAGGAACCCTAACTTCGAACCCAGATTCGATTTTGCGGAATACCACATCAAGTGGTGAAATCAGTGTCATTAGAATCGTAATTTAATTTCGAAAAAAATGGAGGAAGAATCACTCAATTTGGTTTTTGTAGATTGTGAGAAATTGGTGAATTAGTACTCGAATCGGGATTGGGAATCGCTGAAGAACTCGGCTTTCAGCAGCCGTCCGATTGCAGTTATAAGAAACGGACGGCTGAGATTAGATCGTTTCAAATTAAAAGTATAAGTTTTTATTATAATTTCAGAAATAAACCCTAACTTGTTGAATGTGTTTAAATGCCTTCCCGAATGTATTTTGTCACGAAATTTTAACTGTAGATTCCTTATAAAATCTAGTTATTTTGATGTAAATTAATATGGTTTTGGAGAGTTTTTAAACGTAAGTTATGATTTTTGCAAGTTACGGGTTTTCTGGAATTATTTGGATAATTTAAAAAGATATTTTTATGAAATAAAAATTTTATAATATGTATAAAATGTTATAGTTATTATATATTAAATTTGGGAATTTTTGGACAATGGTAAATGGTTTTAAAAATTGTGTTTATGAGTTTTTCATAAGAATAACTTATAATATATGGTTTTTAATGTATCAAAAATTAAAGTATGGTTTGTTAATAAGCTTTTTAGGTTGGGGAAAAATAATAAAACCTAAATTAACGTTTTATACCAGTATGTTTATAATATTTTGGGTATTATCTTTTAAGTGAAGTAAGTAAAAATTGTTTACATATATATATATATAGACTTATATGAGAGTAGTAAAATAGAAACTTATATTAAATCAAGGAATTAAACTAGTCTACATTTTAATTTATTATATAATGTGGAAGTTAATATACTTAATTGAAGCTTGGGGAAAAACATTATTTTATAAACCATATACCAGATGTTAATATGTGTAAAAGTTAATAGAAATAATTAAATACAATAAAACTACATAAATAATGTTTTGAACAAATCCTAGTATATATAAATATATACACATTAAACATAAATAAAAGAAATTAAATACCTTATAGGAAATATAATACGAAGGAATTAATAAGTTAAACTAAACCTCTACATAATACTAATAGAAGAATATTATATGAGGTGGTATTAAATTATAGTTATGTATTAGGCTTAAAGAGTTACCTTTGAATTTCCAAGGTTTATATATAAACCATATTAAAATACATGTATAGTATTATTTTTCAATGACCAGAATGTAAATCTAAAATTGGGATTAAGTAATTAATAAGTTAAAACTTAGGAAAACTTGTGATTAGATTGCATAAATGTTACACAAATAGATCTTATTCTATAATTAATGATAAACAAATGTAATACGTTTACATCTAAATGTTCTTAATATAAAAACAATAATTAAATAAATAAAATACTTTTACATCTAAATGTGAGGTAGGTTAGTAAGTCTAGATTTGATCATTTCTTAACATTTATGGTATTGAAATATAACTTAATGTTTAAGATAAAGTCATTAAAAGGATTATGATGTTAAACTATATTAAACTGATTTGGAAATTTATCTAAATAATAATCCTTAAGTTTCTTGGCATTAGATAACCATATGAAATAATTTATAACATTTATTACCAATACTTAGGATGTGAGTTACAATTAAGTGAGGTATTTAGTAGTTAGAATTTATAGAAGGTTTATAAATAGGAATTAGATACTTAAAACCTTAAAACCTTTAGTTAGATGAAACTAGGTTATATAAGAGATCATATTGATCTACTTTACAACATTGAAAATATTAATATATCATTTGAATATAAGGTATGGGGATTTTTCAGAATATATTATCTTATTACATAATTAACAATTTCACTTAAGAATCAGGGTTTAACTCTTAGATAAATTTTACCTTATGTTGATATGTAATGCTTATCCTAAAACATAATAAAGGGAATTAATTTATTAGTTATTCCTTTGAGACCTTAGGTTTTGTAAATAATTTAAAACGTATTTAAGACTTAAGTTTATTGAGGTTTAGTATAAAAGAGTTATACATAGTCTATGGAGGGAATGTGTGTAAAAATAAAACATTTAGGAAATTAAATGTAAGCAAGGATACATAAAAGGTTATCTTAAAACACCTTATTATATAGTTAATGATAAAGTAAATAATGTATCTTGTGAATACTAAATGTAAGAGTTCGATAAGTCTAAGTTAATAATAATATAGTTATTTCAATATGAGAGGTAATTCAACATCTTATACAAGATTATTAGACGGTTATAATAGGAAGTCATTCTGAACTAAGGATATGATAATTGAGTTTAGTGGCTCAATTAAGTTATAATAAAATGTATCTACAACATTATGATTCCAATATGCAAGATGTAAATCTTAATTAAGTTAAGGGAAAGACTTAATCATAATAGGTTATCTAGTAGATATTGTTTAAATACATAATCTTTACATTGTGAGATAATAGTATAGTATTCTAAGATGAATCCATCATAGGTCATAATACAATGTTTATTCTAAACCAAGAATAAAGGTATTGAGCTTAGGATTATTATTGAAATTCTTAGATTTAATTATATAATATAAACACATTATGATATAAAGGTTTCATAAGTCTTGAATGGGGATTGTGGTTAAATATGAATTAAGTGGATAGGAGTGGACAGTTAGCGGGTGTTAATAAAATACATTCCTTGATCCTACAACCTTGGGCTATACAACCTTCTAAAATAAGTAAAAGGTTATACATAACATTTAAGCGAGGGCTTATAAGATAATTGAGATTTGGAAATAAGAGAGAGGGGTTTATTTAAGTTTAACTTAGGGTACAGGTTTTTGATAGTAAATTATCTTCAATGTTCCTCAGATAATTGTTGAATGTTTGCACGAGTTTACTAGAACGGCTACGGCGTTAACCAGGTACGATTTCTCGTACTCCGATACTTTTGCTGATTGACTTATGAGACGTTTTCGAAAAACGCTAACTGAGTTTAAGAGGAATTTCTAAAAGGAAATGGTTGTGTGACAAACTCAGCTTGTGTGACTAACTGAGCCTTAAATGTGAAACTCACTTGGGTATTGGTTCCTTCATTTTGGTTGTTCCATTAGACATTGACTGCTTAGGGTTTACGCTTCTGCACTCTATAGGACTGAGTGTTTTGGTATTGCTCTAGGTAGTTAGTGATCTGGGGGAATCTGGAAAAGGTCAATTTGGTAAATTCTTCTTTTGACTTGGATATCGTTCATCCATGAGTG
This sequence comes from Limonium bicolor, assembly GCA_023374045.1. Taxonomy (NCBI): domain Eukaryota; kingdom Viridiplantae; phylum Streptophyta; class Magnoliopsida; order Caryophyllales; family Plumbaginaceae; genus Limonium; species Limonium bicolor. The sequence goes on from CM041778.1 coordinate 331,946,714, forward strand.
GTTCTGGAGGTTTGGCGTGCGCGCGGTCTTCAATGGTAACAGTGAGGGGCGTATATCCCCTGTCCCAAAAGGGACGTTGTAGACGAGAGAGGGGTTGTATATCCCCTGTCCTTAGTGGACGTAGTTAACAGAGAGGGGCTGTATATCCCCTATCCTTAGTGGACGTAGTAAACAGTGAGGGGCTGTATATCCCCTGTCCTAAAGGACGTACTTGACGGTGGGGGCCATCTCTCCCAGTTGAATTTATTCCACTCTTGAGTATATTTTGTCTATGGGTTCAGTTTTCTGAAATGGTGGGGACATAAACTGTCTACCACGGGTTATGGGTATTCATATCATTCATAGTCCTTTGTGACTACCTGAGTCTTTCTACTCCTAACTGGAATTGGTTCTAACTTGAGCATTGGATGCTTACTAACTATATGGTGTGACTTCTTAAGTGGTTGACTTGGTTTTTAAGTTCTTTGTCTCTATCCTTACCTTGTTCTCTTTTCTCTATGGTTGATTGTTTTGAAGTGCCTCCTGTCCCTGTTTTACTTTCAAGAGTTTGATTTCAAGTTACTGTTTATTTTGAAGAGTTATGTTTTAAACTTTTGCTTTGGAGAATTGTACCAGTTCCATTCTAGGGAACTGACTCACCCCTCTCGGGGTGGGCTGCTTGGTTTCATCTTGCAGGTACAAATTGATTTACTAGGTGGCCACGAAGAGCATGAGTGATTGGGATGGGATTAGGTTTATGGAGAGTGAATGTATCTTATTATTGTTATGTTTATGTTAAGTTTTCTCGAAGTTCAGACCGTAACTTAGTTAATTGTAATGGTTGTAGTTGGTGAGATTGGCACCGGGTGTTGGAGCCCGATGGTCTGTAGCACCTTTAGTTTATTTTCCGTTGTTGTTTTATTATTATAGGGGTGTTACAGAAAGTGGTATCAGAGAGTAGTTACGCTCTGAACCCGAGAAAACAAGCCGAGTGAAATACTTAGAATATAGGTGCACTTAAAATTAGGGAATTGGGGTAGAATTGGGAAGTGAGGGTTCCAGTAAGGCACCACTCCTAACCCTTCTTAGATTAGTGAATGATTTCTTTATACACTTTTTTTTTTTATGAATGTCTGTAGAGAGTGGTGTGCTGTTGTTCTGTTCGAACATTAGACTACAATAGAAATAGGTTGGAATATCATCTATTGAGTATGTTAAGATTTTGGTTGGGATAATCATGTATTAAGCTATTTTCAAAAGCATACTTATGGAGAATACACGGCTAAGAATACAATTCCTTAAGAGCAAGTACACATGCTCCTAGAAATTTTAAAGAATACTTTTGGTTGAAAACAGTATACAAATAGAACTTTAAATAACTAAATTAGTATTGATATTATGTGAAAGTACTTCAACTCCTTTAAAGTTTGAAAATAATCTCAAGAATTACTTGGTACAAATTGTTGCCTAAAGGTAATGTTTGGATAAATCTTAAGTCTAGAAAATTATTAAGTAACAAACACTAGTAGCATACACCCGAACCCATAAACCACACTAAAACTCTATGCTAACTTTAGAAAGAAAACACCTAAACCTAACACCCTACAGGAAGTGCCTGGTGCGACGAACTCCTAGGCTGAAAGTAGTGGGGGTGCACACCCACTTCTAGAAGTTTAGGGGCTAGACAAGCCTTGTCATCTAACCGTAAATAATCTTCTACGCAGGTGATGGATTGTGTTGAACTTGAGGGGATGGTGGTAAGACGTTACCATCATGAAATCTTGAGCTAGGCATATTTCATTACTAGCCACACTGAACAATTCAAAACTTATATACTAAGATCCAGTACTAAATTCATACATGTAAAGAGTTTACCGAGTTAAATCCTTGGTGAAAAATACTTACCTATGGAGTGAAAACACATGAGTAATAATAAACTAAATACTATTGAGCCTTAAATACTTGGAGTATTGAGTGTCTAGTGAAAAATTGAGAGTTACTTAAAGATTTGGAAATCCTCATGTTTATTTAGAAGTTTAAAGAGTGATCTTTACAAAAGCCACCATTGTCTAAGGGAGTACTAAGATTTAATAATCAGAAGAATACTTACATAGAACAAACCCTAAGAAAAATAATTATCAAGAGTGAGTGAGTTTTCATTAGACTAATTCATTGACTTAAAAATTTATATATTGAGTCCCTACCTTTAAATTTTTTTTAAGATAAAGAAACAGATTTTTGGAGCTACATTATAATTAATAAGAACTTCCAAAAACTCTGCCTTGTGTGAAATTATGTAAATATATAATAAGTAATTTTATGAAGTACATACTTAATGGTTTGGTGTCTAAAATACTATAGTAATTATAAAAACAATTGAAACTTGAAAGTCACAGAAAATATTTATAAAGTTTTAACATATGGTTGGCTAATAAACCCTTGAAGATAATTTTGAAAGATTATCTAGGATCATTAAATGATCTGAAATATTATTTTAAACTACTCAAGTATGTTACACCTGATTTATAGCTTGTTAATATAATTGATATGATAAAATGAACATATAATGGGCATATAGTTCGTACCAGTCATAAAGTGAATGGATAAGAATCATAAAATGAAATTTTATAATAATCAAGAAAATACAAATACATAACAATCACGGGGTACAAATATATATATCAATCATAGGTAAATTCAACAGTGCCATAAAATTTACAACAAAGCTTGATAATAAGGTGCTGAATTCTTTGAATGTGGTGTGTGAAAACAGAAACAAGTGTTTGGAATTGTTATAGAATGAATACCCTAGAGTGGTTTGATTGTGTGATAAACATTTTAAAGCTTGTAGAACAACTTGATATTTAGTTTACCCACACACCGGAAGGGGGTGTGAGTAGTTGGTAGATAAATCTTAAACTTCGGGACGAAGTTCTCTTTTATGGAGAATACATTTTATTACATAGCTGTGCAAACATTTATTTGATATATTAAAAGCCTAGAAATAATTCTAGAAATTGACAGTTCAATAGATCGTCAGGTTGCAAAAATCCCGGTCGTAGTAGTATAGCAATTTTATGAAGCGACCTGGGTGTCAATCCACGGGACTTGATGTGGTAAGTCTAGCCTTAGGTAATGGTTAACTCAAAGGGGGGTGTTGTGGTTTTGGGTTTCAAATAGATAACAAGAAAGTAAATAGCAGATAAATTAAAGTGATAGTCTTTGGAGTGTGAACGGTATTAGGTTCAGGGAGTTGTTTCACTAGCAGGGCAAATATGTATAATTGAGATAGTTATAATGGTTAAGTATCTAGATCTTATTAATGGAAGTCTTGATAGACTAGGTCACATTATCTATACTATCTTAGATCTAGTTTTCATATTGTCTAGATTTCTTATTTTAGTCTTAATTTATTTAAGCTTATCACTATGTAGCTACGATAATTACTATGAGTAATCAGGATCTAGAAGGGCATGTATTCTAGTCTAGACTGCAAGTATATCTAGATGGTTTTATGCCAGAATACTAGTCGAGTTTGGTCCGGACTAAGCTCCTATGACTAATGTAATCTATCCGATTGCAATTATACAGGTAACAGGTTAATAGGACCGTCAATGCTATCACCTTATCTGATCATAACATGATTCGAGGATGATAAAATGACGTTATTAAAAGCACTTAAAGAGCATTAACCGAACAATCCAAATAGTCTCAATAAAGTAGTAAATAATGCAGAGTTTAACTAATTAAACATCCTTCCCCTAGAGTAAATCCTCTTAGCTAGACATAGCGATTATAATCATAAATGAGAGAGAGTTGAGAGAAATCATCTGTTACGAAGATCTTCTTGCTCGCTCCGTCCTTGTCCTTGCGCTATGCTGGTTTGGAGTTGGTCTCTTGGTGACAATGGGGTGAATCTGATGAAATGGGGCGAAAGTGGAAATTTGGTGAGTTTTGTGAGGTGTCCGGATCAATTGGGTCGGACAGCGATCGGACGTGAGATGTCCGGCTAAGTTGGGTAGGACGCGTCCGGACAGGGTGTTCTTGGGTGGGTCCGGATCCGGACGTGATCCGGACACAACTAAATGCTGTAAATGAATATGGGTTGTGTGTGTGGATGAGAGCGGAGGTTTACGGAGGAAATTTAGTGAAGATGAGCAGATGAATGGGATGAGTCGTGAATGAATGAGTTAGTAGAGAGGAGAGGAGACTGTGAAGTCAGATACGATTAGAAATGAAGGCTGAGCAGGGTTTAAATAGAGTTAGAGGAGCAACAAGGCTTAGTGGAAGTTTGGTAAGTTACAATTATTTGAGCATGGGTCGTGTCTTAATAAATGCTGCAGTCGCCTCACGATAATTGCCGTCTGATAATTGCGCCGAAAGGCTAATTATCTGCGCAGCGCATTTTTATTTTTCAATTCTGTGTGACGTCCGGATCTGTGTCCGGATCCGGACGTGACACAGAACTTTTAGATCTGCAGCTCGAAAATGTCCGGATCGCTGTCCGGATCTGGACAAGACAGAAAACTCTCAGATCTGGATTTTAAGTCACGTCCGGCTTTGTGTCCGGCCGAACAGATCCGGACAAGAGAGGTCCGGATTTACGTCCGGCTAAACCCATCCGGACGTGGCCAATTTTTGTGTCTCTTCTCCTGATTTGTTCCCCGTTTGTTGTGTTGTAATCTTTATGATGTAGAATCTTCATTTCCTGGGTTTTTCCTATATTTAGCATATAAAATACATCAGTTCTTATCAAAACATCAATCTTAGGAAAACACATAATAAGTGGGAAACATTGCCTGAATTGTTACAAATTATAAGGTATTTAAACCCTAAAAAAGCCTATATGTTTCACACTTATCAACTTCCTCACACTTAAGCTTTTGCTTGTCCTCAAGCAAAATAGAAATAAGAACATCTCTAAAAACCGTCAAATAATCTCAAATTTTAAACAAGTGCAGGGCGAAATCAAACAAAGTGATAAATGAATAATAATCTTGCTCTCTAGAGGTAGGTTTCACAAACAGTGAAGCAAGAAGAATTTTTGTAAAAGCATAGAGAAACTAGATTGTAGAAAACAAGTTAACTTAGCTTGGGACTTTCCACCAATTTTCATTCCTCTAACCTTTGGATGACAAGGGGTGTGAAGTAATGTCGTATTCCGCAATACCTTTCAACACCACGTACTCGTGATCAAAAACAAAAATTAAACTGCAATAAACTTTTCTTTCCCATGCAAAAATATTCTTCTTCCAAGAACTATATACAAACAAACGAATAATTGTGAATTGCAGAGTTATTCCGTAACCCAGACTTTTCTCCCTATCCTTATAACGGTGTTGGGCCAACTATCCCAGATCCCGAGACCTTAGGTAGATAGGTTTAAGGCACCCTTAAGAATTAATAACCGGATAGACGAGGTCTGCTATTGTTAGGAAAAAAAAAATTGATCAGTGAAGTACCTTGCCTTATCCTTTTCATTCCAAACATTCACTTCATTTCCAAGATCCCAAGCTAAAATAATCTGGTTTCCACAACTAGCCAGTCTACCATATTTTTGTGAAAAGAGAGTATTTTTAAATAAAATTATTTATACAAACCTTATCAAGCAAAAAGATTCCTACGGTTTCACTTGGTTTAATTTCACTCGGTGTGCACGGGATTAGAGTAGCAAAAAGCAAGTGTGGCCTTAAAGAACAACTAGCATGTTTTCAGGGAAAGGTCTTTCCTTCCTCACACTTAAGATGAGCAATGTCTTCATTGGTCATAGAAGAAAAAATAATAAAAAGAGCTTCCAAAACATGCTAGACTCATAATAGATGTATATGCAATAATTAACCCTCAACGCAACAAAGGTGGAACATTAAGAAGGTAAATTAGGAACTGAGACTCCCCTGGTGTTATAGAGGGAGGAAGATGTTCTTCCTCACACTTGAAGTTTTTCAGGGGTCGAGATATTCCTCATGAGTCACAGACAGTATGCGTGTCGTCCAGAGCAAAAGTTGCGAGTTTCCCAAGCCATTCGTTTCGCAGTAGATAGGATATGTAAATAAATCATTGACGAAGGCTTTACTGCTCAGAGAAACAAGAAACTTAGCAATTTAGAATTTAAGCACTACCAAATATAAACACCATCACTTCACCTGTTAGTCTCGTGATATACCGTTAGTTTTAACAGACCAAAAGGAAAGCAATGTAGAAAAATAGAACGTACTAAACAAATAAAAAAAAGAAAGCAGTAAAGATATGATGGCTGTCACTGAGGTGGGGGTGGTGGCGGAGGTCTCGCTCCCAACTGGGCAACGAGCATCTGCATGAGCTGGGTGTTCTGGGCCTGCTGAGCGGCTGCCTCTCTCTGGTGAGCAGATGCCTCTGCCATGAACCTAGCAGCCTCGCGGTGTAAAGCATCACTGCGCTCCAAACGCTCAGTGATCGTAGTCTGGGTGTCTCGGATGGAGGTCTGCTTGGCCTGGAGGTGGTCCTGCGTCTGGCGGATGTCATCTATATGTCCCTCCATGCGCACCTGGCGCTGCTGGACATCCCGAACTGCTGTTGTACCTCACCAACCTGCTGCTGGACAGCTCCAAACTGCTTCCATACCCCCGAATCTCTGCTCCATCCGCTGCTGCTGCTGGAGAATGGAGTCCATCAGAGTCTGCATCTCAGGTGGGATGCTCATCACTGGGGCCGTGGGGGGCGCCATGGTAGCAGTGGCCGGAGTAGAGCTGGAACTCGCAGATGTACTAGTGGATCCTAGGCCGAGGTGCCCTTCACCCAGCTGCCGTCATCAAGGTGTAAGAAGCCCCATCTCCTGAAGATCGCAAGGGAGATGGGTGTCTCACCCTCCCTCACCGCCATCTCAGTGAAGATCTCCTCGGGGAGGGTAGAGATAAGAAGATGATGAAAATGGGAAAGATAGTGGTGATCTTCTTCTTCTTCGTCCATAGATATGTCACCACCTTATGCAGCTGCCTGAACATGACGAATGGGATCGAGATCGATGACTGCTGGCTGGGGATGTGGTGAGGCAGGAGGTAGTCTAGGAGCACACAATCCTCGTCAGAAGCATCATTCCCAGCCTGAGGCCGAATCTGATGACTGAGGATCTCTGCTAGGGCCCTCTGGGGAAGAGAAGGAAGTATAGCATACGGAGTACAGCCTTACTCTCCTCACCCCGTCGGCGAGTAGTACTCCCGACCTCTCGTAACCACCTAGTCTTACTCTCCCTAAGCGCGTCCTCCGTAAACTCTCGATGTGTGTCCGAATTATCCGGAAAAATAAAAGATCAGCAAAAGTGTCAGGGGTTACCTCCACCTGGAACTGGCGGACGTAGGAGGTAAGTGCTGTCTGTCGTCTGTCCCACAGCATTGGCGTAGAACTCGTGTACCCTCTGAGAGAAAAACCCACACCCATGCGTCGCAAGATGCTGGTGGCGCCAATACCCTCAAATATCTCTGTAAGCCCGGCCTCAGCTGATGCCTCATCGGTGATGCGCCTCTCGATGACGAAGGCACCACCTGATCATACCAAGCCCGGGTGGCAGCTGATCGGAAACCATCAGGTCGGAGTGGGGTCGGGGCGGCTCTGGCTGGTCGTCGGGTCGGGGTTCCTCGAAGAGGACCCTGTGTGTGCCCCTCTAGTGCGAGCCATCTAAACGATAAACAGAAAGCAGTAAGAAATTGAAAAGTAACAGCCACACCAAAACCCGAAACCAATCGAGCAGCATGTTCTATTTGAACATATTCTTTCACACAGTTTATTTGAGAAACAAGGCATTAAAACAGCCAAACATTGCACACTATAACATCAAACAGGACAACAATCACCTAGGAAATAATTGCAGAAAAAAAATTCAAAATTTTGTACATGTCCGGGTCTGCGTCCGGGTCACTTAGCCGGACGCAGATCGGACGCGTCTAGTACCCTAAAAAAATTTGCGTCGCGAACAGAGCGACGGCACCACATAAATTCATCCAGAATGCACCCAATTTTCGCACAAATCTCTCAGAATTCCCTATTGGTTTCATATCTCTACTACAATTCAACATCAATACACGCTATAGCTACCGATTTTACTGAAAATTGACGAAACAAAATTCAAAACCTGTAACAGTCGAACAAAAACCTAGTTTGAATTTGATTTCGGTTCGAATTGTGAGAGAACGTCGGCAGGGTACAGGCTGGGCAGTGCGGTGGGCGGCGCGTCGGTATTCCGGTGGTGGAGGCGGCGTAAAAGGAGGAAGAAGAGTGGAGGTGGTGTTTTTGGTGGTGGCGAGAATGGGGTGTTTGGAGTTTTCTGGGTTGAGGCGTCGGGAGGTTGGAGACGGGTTGAAGCAGAAGAAAAGAAAAGAAGGAAGAGAAAAAGAAAAATTAAAACCGGCGCGCGATTTGGTGCCGTCCGGATTTACCGTCCGGATCCGGACGTGACTTGGTTTTGTGGCCAGGTTTGTGTCCGGCTAAGTTAACCGGACACGTTTAAACGTCTCTTTTTTTAATAATAAATTAAAAACCTTTGATCTAAAACACCTAAATTATTTTAGATAAAAAAAATTTTAAAGGCCTATTACCTAAAATAATCAAATAAGAATAGAACAGCCACAAGAAATGCAGAAGTGAAATAGTAATCTACTAATCTAAAACACTTTTGAGTTAATAAAAAGGACCCATTACCACAAATACTCCAATGAGATAAACACAAGAATTTCAGAAATTAAAGAGCAAGAGTGTTTAAGGGCTCCCTGATTCGTGGTGAACATTGTCATGATTTTTCCTCACACTTGAGTTCAGTTTAGCTTAGAGTGAAGTACCTGAAAGATTAAAGCTGCAAAACCAGAAGAACTCAAGTGGAACTAGATAAAAGCATTAGTAGATAATAAGAGCCAAGGCTCTTCCAATGTCCAAAACGGTTATTAATGCTCTACAAGAATTAAAATAGAAGAGTAAAATAAATGATTAAACTAATGAAATGAAAAGAGATACAAACCGGTGGGTTGCCTCCCACCTAGCTGCCCAGAGTTAAAGTCTCTGGCTAGACTTTACAGGTAATGTCAAGGAGGGCCGCCACAGCAGCTAGCAACAGCTTTCTTCAATTGAAATACCATTGCAGGCGTGGCTTTTTGGATGCTTTTGGAGGCAATGCTGCAGTACAGATAGCAGAAATGGATAATGGAAGAATAAGAACTTTCAATAAAGGATATACTTGTGCAGAAGGCTGAGAAAATGTATCGCCTAGGTACTTCTTCAGTCGAGCACCATTCACTTTGAATATTTCTCCTGTCTTATTCTCTAGCTCGTATGCACCATAAGTAGTGATCCCCACAACTTTGAATGGACCTGCCCAATGAGATTTCAACTTGCCAGGAAAGAGGCACAGCCTGGAATTATAGAGCAACACTAGATCCCCTACTTTAAATTCTCTCTTATGGATCATTTGATCGTGAATCCTTTTTGTGCGCTCTTTATAGATCCTTGAGCTGTCGTACGCCTGGTCTCTTAGTTCCTCCAACTCAGAAAGCTGAAATCGCCTCTTCTCTCCAGCATCACGTAATCAAAGTTGAGAGCCTTTAAAGCCCAATAAGCTCTGTGCTCTAGCTCAACTGGGAGATGACAAGCCTTCCCGTACACTAGCTTAAAGGAGACATTCCAATGGGAGTCTTGAATGCAGTTCTATAAGCCCACAGAGCATCGTCAAGCTTGACAGACCAATCCTTCCTGGAGGAGTTGACTGTCTTCTGAAGAATCCATTTTAGCTCTCGGTTACTCACTTCTCTGCTTGCCCATTAGTTTGGGGATGATAAGTAAAGCAACCTTATGAGTCACCCCGTACTTAGTCATCAGGGAATCAAAAGCCTTGTTGCAAAAGTGAGAACCTCCGTCACTGATGATAGCTCTTGGCACACCAAATCTAGTAAAGATGTTCTTCTTCAAGAATTTCACCACAGTTCTAGCATCATAGAAGAAGAGCAGGGGATTGCTTCGACCCATTTGGAAACATAATCTACAGCAACGAGGATGTAGTGGTTTCCGTGAGAGGAGGGAAATGGGCCAGTAAAGTCAATACCCCAGACATCAATAGCTCAACTTCAAGGATTCCCTTCTGAGGCATCTCATGCCTTCTTGAAGTGTTCCCCATCCTCTGGCAGTTATCACATGAGCACAGAAGCGGTGGACATCCTTGTGTAGAGTGGGCCAGTAGAAACCACACTCTAACACTTTAGCAGCTGTCCTTGTAGGACCATGGTGACCACCTGCCTCTCGGGAATGGCAAACTCAATCACACTGTTAACCTCTTCATCGGGAGACACCTTCTGATTAAACCATCAGCACACACTCTAAAGATATGGATCCTCCCAAACGTAATGACGGACTTCAGAAAGAAAACTTCTTCCTCCGGTTGTAGCTTAGATCATGGGAATCAGACCAGAGGCAAGATAGTTAGCCAGGTCAGCGTACCATGGCTCTTTAACTTTCCAATTACAAAGACTGTTTCGTCAGGAAAGAATTCATTTATGGGGACCCCGTCATCTGGAGTCTCAAGCCTAGATAAATGATCCGCACCCCATTCTGCTTCCCTTGCTTATCAACAACTTCCAAGTCGAACTCTTGGAGAAGCAAGATCCATCTCAGGAGTCTGGGCTTAGAATCATTGTTTTTGAATAGGTACTTCAAGGCAGAGTGATCGGTGTGAGCAATTACCTTACTTCCCAGCAAATAGGGCCTGAACTTGTCCAGAGCAAACACCACCGCAAGTAGCTCCTTTTCAGTGGTGGTGTAATTCTTTTGAGCCTCCGACAGAGTCTTACTCGCGTACGTGATAACCCTCAAAATTTTCTTTCCTCTGACAGAGCACAACACCAACAGCAAAGTCACTAACATCTGTCATGACCTCAAAGGGAGAGACCAGTCAGGGGGTACCACAATAGGGGCAGAGACGAGTTTACTCTTGATAGTTTGAAAGGCCTTCAAGCAGTCTGCCGAAAATTGAAATTTACATTTTCTGCAGAAGATCAGACAAGGCTTCGAAATTTTGGAAAAGTTCTGGATGAACCTTCGATAGAACCTGCGTGACCCAAAAAGATCTAACTCCCTTGACTGAAGTGGGAGGAGGTAACCCCTCAATGACTTCCACCTTCGCCTTGTCCACCTGAATACCATCTTTGGAGACCCTGTGTCCAAGCACTATACCTTCATGGACCATGAAATGGCACTTCTCCCAATTCAAAACCAGGTGGGTCTCCTCACATCTAGGGATGGCAATGGGTCCGCGGGTACCCATTTCACCCGTCACCCGACCCGCTAAACCGGGTGAAAACCCCTATAAACGGGTGAAAAACGGGTGACGGTGGAACGGGTACGAGTGCGGGTCGGGTGACGGATGAACATTTTTCACCCATCACCCGACCCGCTCACCCGCATAGATTTATATATATATGTATTATGTAAATTGTTACTTATTATTCATTCTCCTTCACTCATGATTTTTGTAACCCTAACTAGTGAACAAGGAACATTCATGCTCTGGGTGACTGCGTCATTCTTTATTCTCACCACTCTCGGTAATTTTACAGCGCCTAGCATACTTGCTCTACGCAGTTTTTAATTCTCTTCACTGAGATAATCGCAACCCTAACTGGCAAACATGGAACAAAGATGCTTGTGCCTCTATTTTCTTTCTTCACTCTCGGTAATTTTGAAACCCTAACTGGAAACAGATAACTTACATGCTCTACGAAGTTTTTCATTCTCTTCACTGAAGATAATTTCAATCCTAACAGGCGAACATTGAGCATACATGCTCTGCGCCTCTTTTACTCTCTTCACTTATGGTAATTTTGCAACCATAATTGGCGAACATGGAACGTACATGCTCTGTGCAATATTTCATTATTTTCTCTGAAGTAAATTTCGCAATCCTAACCGGCGAACATAGAACATACATGCTCTGTGTCTCTATTTTCTCTCCACTCACAATAATTTGCAAACCTTAGTGGCGAACAAGGAAAAAGAAAAACAAACGGATAAACGGGTTCACCCGCGGGTGACGGGTGAAACGGGTGATGGGTGATACATAACGGGTGACGGGTCGGGTACGGGTGGAGTGGGTGAAGTCGGGTGACGGGTGCGGGTGATGGTCCACCCGACCCAAACCCGACCCATTTTCATCCCTACTCACATTTGCCTAGTATCTGATCCAACTGATCAAGACACACATCAAAACTCTGGCCATATACCGAGAAGTCGTCCATGAAGACTTCTATGCTTTTCTCATAAAACTCATTAAAAATCGCCATCATACATCGCTGAAATGTGGCTGGAGCGTTGCAAAGACCAAATGGCATCCTCCTATATGCAAAAATGCCATAAGGGCAGGTGAAGGTGGTCTTCTCCTGATCCTCTGGCGTAATGGGAATCTGAAAATAACCGCTATACCCATCAAGGAAGCAGTAGAACTCTTGCCCAGCTAGCCGCTCCAACATTTGATCGATAAACGGTAGCGGGAAGTGGTCTTTCCTTGTGGCTTCGTTCAAACGCCGGTAATCGATGCACATCCTCCAGCCCGTGTCTGCCTTTGGGGCACCAATTCACCTTTATCATTGGGAACCGCCACTATTCCTCCTTTCTTGGGAACAACTTGCACAGGAGAAACCCAGCGGCTATCAGAGATTGGGTAAATGATGCCTGCATCCAAGAGCTTCAACACCTCAGCTTTCACTACTTCCTTCAGGTTTGGGTTTAATCGCCTCTGGGGCTGCCTCACTGGCTTGATACTGTCTTCCATGTAAATTCGATGAGTGCAGAACCCTGGACTAATCCCTTTAATATCTGCCACTGACCACCCCAAAGCTCCCTTGTGTCTTCTTAACACTTTCAGAAGTCTTCTTTCCTGCGAAACAGACAAAGATGAAGAAATAATGACAGGCAGGGCGCTACCCTCTGCCAAGAAAGCATATTTAAGATTTGAAGGAAGAGTTTTGAGTTCAAGAGTAGGGGCTTCTCTACTGAAGGAACGAGCCTCTGAGTAGGCCTGTCCAGTGGCTCCACAGGAGGAGCATGAGGACGAAAGTAGGTTCATCCCTGATTAAGCTGCTGGACAACAGTAGCTACCTCCGTGCTCCCTTTGTCATCCTCAATCGAGTGGCATAACACCTGCTCTAGCAAATCAGAATTCTCAAGCAGGAAAGAAGAGTCATCAGTAGTTTTAGCGACAAACGCATCATAATCATCAGAACAATCAACATCCACTAAAAGCACAGCATGAGAAGAAGCATTTGTTCTCATCATCTTAGTGATATCAAAACTAAGCTCCTCATTATTAAACTTAAGGGTGATCTTTCCTTTGTCAACATCAATGACAGTTTTAGCAGTTCGTAGGAATGGTCGACCCAAAATTAATGGCACTTCAACATCCTCATCCATATCAAGAATGACAGAATCAGCAGGGAAGAAGAAGTTACCAACACCTACCACAACATTCTCAACCATACCACGAGGTTTGATTGAGGAACGATCAGCTAATTGCAAATTAAAATTGATTGGGACAAGCTCACCAGCATGAAGCTTCCTAAACATTGAATAAGGCATCAAATTTATACTTGCTCCAAGGTCGCAGAGTCCAAACCCACAGTCCATGTCTCCAATGGTGCAAGGGATGATGGGCTGCCCTGGATCTCCACACTTTGGAGGAAGCTTCTGCTGGATGGCTGCAGAGCACGTCTCTGTTAGCTGAACAATCTCACTTTCCTTGAACTTTCGCTTGTTAGAAATCAAATCCTTCACAAAGCGAGCATAATTAGGCATCTGCTTGATAGTATCAATCAAGGGGATATTAATAGTAAGCTTCGAAAACACACTAAAAAATTCCCAAATTGATCATCAAGTTCTTTTTCTCTCAATCTATTAGGGAAAGGAAGTTCCTTAGGAACCACCTTACCCTTGGAGTTTTTAGCAATTAAAGTATGAGAAGGGGAAGAAATAGGAGCCTGGGTCTCCTCAACAACTACCTCAGGAGGGGCTGGGGGCCCTGACGGTGCACCAGTGCTAGAAGAAGGAAGACCGGTCTCCTCATCAGCTTGATCCTCAGCCACTTGATTTCTATTCATCAACTGCTTCCCACTTCTTAGGGTAACTGCTGCCAATTCTCCAGAATCCTCGCAATCTGAGACCGATACTGCCTTCAACTGTTCCTTGGGATTGGTTTCTGCTTGGGAAGGCAGTGATCCAGAAGGTCTCTGTTGTAAGAGGAACTGAGTCAGCTGGCTCATTGTTCCCTACATTTCCACCATGGCATTCTCTAATTTCTGGTTGATTACCGTTTGCTGTTCCTGAGAAGCCATTAACTTATCCACCATCTCCTTCAGACTGGCATTGTTTGAGCTCAATGATGGTTGCTGAGCTTGAGGCTGCTGTGGCCGGAATTGATTATATTGAGGCCTAGCAAAGCCGGGTGGTCCCCCCTGGTTCGTCCTCTGAGGTTGCATTTGATGTGAATTCAGTGCATTGTTCGGATTTCCGTACCTCAGGTTTTGGTGCTGATTCTGCACCCAGGGTTGCCTGTTGTTGAACTGGCCTATGACATTGGCCTCCTCGTTTGCCTCATCTCGGCTACTAGTGGGCAGTCCTCATAATCGTGTGCATCCCCACACTGAGAGCAGCAAGCTTCGTTGGTACTTGTAGAGACTTTCTTGGCGGATTGCTTGGGGGTTGGTCCCATTGTGAGCTGCTCGAGCATTTTTGCCATGCTCCTCATCGTAGTTTTCATCTGTGCTTGCTCGGCGGCTAGCTGTTCCATCATTGGGTCTGGAGCTCGAGAAGAACTGTGACCTATTGAGAATACTCGTCCTCCATTGCTGCTCCATTGGCGAAGCTCCTCACAGTAGGACTCCATAGATGCCATGAAATCCTCCCCACTTTTTGCTAGCAGGTTTCCTCCTAGGGCGGATCTTATCTCGCCTCTGTTTTCGTCTTTTAACCCCTGGAAGAATCCCTGAGCCAATGAGGTGATATCCTGACCATGATGAGGGCACTGGCGGAGTAGTTCTTTGAATCGGTCCCACGCCTCACAGACTGTCTCACCACCCTTTTGTCTAAATGCCATCAGGTCGGCAATCATTTGTCGTGTCCTGGAGATGGGAATGTACTTCACGTAGAACTTATCCATCATCTGCTCCCAGGTGGTAATGATGTCTGGCGGTAGTCGATGGAACCATTTCGAAGCTTCTCCAGATAGGCTGTGCTGGAACAGGCTCAGTCTGGCATACTCCTCCAGTCCTTGAGATAAGCCAAGGGAGTCCAAGTGCACCAGAAATCGATGTACATGGTCTAATGCATCCGCTGGGTCGGCACCTGAGAATGTTCCTGCAGGGTGATTTCGAACAGCATTGGATTGGTGAGAGGGTTTTACCTTTTGCCAATCGGCTACAAGTTCTGCAGTTAGATTGGTAGAACCACTGGGCCTCTTCTTGGTGTGGCTGGTGGTCTGTTTATCCTTCCCATCGTGTATTGGGCCACTGCACCTCCTCCAATTTGGTCATGATTTGCTGCCATGTTAAAATCAAGCTGCCTTCTTGCTCTCAGAGCTTGGAGGTAGACTCTCTCGATTTCGGGATCGAAGTCTGTATCCGGGGGACCAGTTGAACGCGTTCTGCGCATCCACTAGGTGCTTATAATCAGCCAGAGAAAAAGGAACAAAATGCGTGAGTTTTAGAACTAAAGTAATGAAAAACATTGTATAAAATGGCACACAAAATAAATTAAAATCAAAAGATATTACAAAACAAACAATTATAAACAATGTGTTGCAATAAAGTAACAAATTAACCAAGGCTAGGGACTAGACAAAAGTCAAGTCCCCGGCAACGACGCCATTTTGCAAACGATTTATTTGATATATTAAAAGCCTAGAATAATTCTAGAAATTCAGTTCAATAGATCGTCAGGTTGCAAAAATCCCGGTCGTAGTAGTATAGCAATTTTATGAAGCGACCTGGGTGTCAATCCACGGGACTTGATGTGGTAAGTCTAGCCTTAGGTAATGGTTAACTCAAAGGGGGTTTTGTTGTGGTTTTGGGTTTCAAATAGATAACAAGAAAGTAAATAGCAGATAAATTAAAGTGATAGTCTTTGGAGTGTGAACGGTACTCTAGGTTCAGGGAGTTGTTTCACTAGCTAGGTTCTGCATATTCTACTACTTAAGTGGAGACTTGGATCGGCTTGTAATTCTCAATTATCTATTCTGTATTAAGTCTTAATTCCAGATAGCTCATCTAGACAGGACATGTAGTTCTAGTCTAGACCTAGCAAGTATATATAGATGGTTTTATTGCACAGAATTACTAGTCTGGTTTTGGTCCGGACTAAAGCTCCTAGTGACTAATGTAATCTATCCGATTGCAATTATCACAGGTAACAGGTTATAGGACCGTCAATGCTAATCACCTTATCTGATCATAACATGATTCGAGGGCTGATAATAAATTCATGACGTTTATTAAAAGCACTTAAAAGCATTAACCTGAACAATCCAAATAGTCTCAATAAAGTAGTAAAATAATGCAGAGTTTAACTAATTACAACATCCCTTCCCCTAGAGTAAATCCTCTTAGCTAGACATAGCGATTATAATCATAAATGAGAGAGAGTTGAGAGAAATCATCTGTTACGAAGATCTTCTTGCTCGCTCCGTCCTTTGTCCTTGCGCTATGCTGGTTTGGAGGTTGGTCTTGGTGACAATGGGGTGAATCTGATGAAATGGGGCGAAAGTGGAAATTTTGGTGAGTTTTGTGAGGTGTCCGGATCAATTGGGTCGGACAGCGATCCGGACGTGAGATGTCCGGCTAAGTTGGGTAGGACGCGATCCGGACAGGGTGTTCTTGGGTGGGTCCGGATCCGGACGTGATCCGGACACAGCTAAATGCTGTAAATGAATATGGGTTATGTGTGTGGATGAGCGGAGGTTTACGGAGGAAATTTAGTGAAGATGAGCAGATGAATGGGATGAGTCGTGAATGAATGAGTAGTAGAGAGGAGAGGAGACTGTGAAGTCAGGTACGATTAGAAATGAAGGCTGAGCAGGGTTTAAATAGAGTTAGGAGCAACAAGGCTTAGTGGAAGTTTGGTAAGTTACAATTATTTGAGCATGGGTCGTGTCTTAATAAATGCTGCAGTCGCCTCACGATAATTGCCGTCTGATAATTGCGCCGAAAGGCTAATTATCTGTGCAGCGCATTTTTATTTTTCAATTCTGTGTGACGTCCGGATCTGTGTCGGATCCGAACGTGACACAGAACTTTTAGATCTGCAGCTCGAAATATGTCCGGATCGCTGTCCGGATCCGGACAAGACAGAAAACTCTCGGATCTGGATTTTAAGTCACGTCCGGCTTTGTGTCCGGCCGAACAGATCCGGACAAGAGAGGTCCGGATTTGCGTCCGGCTAAACCCATCCGGACGTGGCCAATTTTTGTGTCTCTTCTCCTGATTTGTTCCCCGTTTGTTGTGTTGTAATCCTTATGATGTAGAATCTTCATTTCCTGGGGTTTTCCTATATTTAGCATATAAATACATCAGTTCTTATCAAAACATCAATCTTAGGAAAAACACATAATAAGTGGAAACATTGCCTGAATTGTTACAAATTATAAGGTATTTAAACCCTAAAAAAGCCTATATGTTTCACACTTATCAAGCTGCCCAATGGGTCTTACGCATGCCTAGAAGTAGTCTAGGTCGTATTCATGTTCGAGATCCATGCTCTAGAGACCGACATTGTCGTATCTCGTACCTAAGTGTTTTACTTAGGTTATTAATTACATAATTATAATACTAAGGGTATTATATTAAGTAACAATCATTTTATCATGTTGCATGCATATGTATGTTTATATAAGTCGATTTATAGTCGACATAATATTAGCCCGATGGGCATTCACGTACAGTAGTAATAATGCGATAATAACAAGCAGATATACAGCTTAACCACACACATGCATATAAGCATCCACATATAAATCTTATCACACATCAAATAATATCTGGACCCGAGGGAATACTCAGGACAATCCAGATCAAACCCCTTTACATACCATACACCTTAGACCTAGGATGCGCAGTAGACCACTAAGCTTGTCGAGCGCCTTCGTCTGAAGTATGATCTAAACAGTAGCAACACTATGAGTCAGTCTTCATGACTAACTAGATCCGGTATTTCCGAACAACATTGTAACCCCGACAGTTCATCCCCGGATTTCAACAGTTAATTGTTACGGGTTTCTCTAAACCAATCGGCTTCGTTACTTAGACTCGTAGTTCGTAATATTTCGACTTTTGAGTTTAATCCATTATATTTATGTAATCTTGTACATTATTGAACTTAGGCATATAACCTATAGTTACATGCTTACATGCATTATTTATCATATGGTATTATTATCCCATCATCCATTATAATACATTGTATTATATAATCCATTAATCTTGTAATAAACTACATTGAATTCAAAACTTATAACTTATAGTTCATAAACTATATTCATGTAATAATCTTCACCATTTATATTATATGGTTTCCAACCATAATATATATCCACCCTTATACATATAACTCTTGCATTATATATATATAAAAAATATATATGTAAGTTTCAAGTATTATAAAACTCTTATATTATATGTCACATTATTTAATGTGAATATCTTTACTTATATTAATTCCATTTAAATCACATTAATACCATATAATTGTTATAACATTTATAACATTGTAGACCATAGTCTAAATTCATTTTCCAAACCTTATATTTTCGGTACAGCACTATATTCCCTTTTAATTCCATTTTGACCACATAACATTATGTAATGTTATACGATATACTAATATCATATAATATGATATTTATCTCATATAACTTATAACCTATAGTTTTTATACAAAACTATTTTTAATTGCCGAAAAGGCACATCCATAATCTAGTTTTATTAACTTACCATATCTTTATGTTTATTACAATATCACCCCATAATTTATACCATGTTATATATATCATTAATATAACATTTTTAACTTTATAAAAAGTATAACCTAAGGTTTTATATGTATGAGAATAACCGAACAGACCCTTGTTTGTTCTTATTTATTTTTCCAGCACCTTTAACTTTCCAAATTTACAATTTGGCCACATATATAATATTATGTTACATATATCATGTATTATAACATTTTAAGCCTTAATATAAATAACATATAGTTATATAATATTCTAATTTCCGAACAGACCCTTAGGCTATTCTAAATTATTTTTCCACTCCTTTAACTTTCTATATTTACCAATTGACCCAATTTATAACATATAGTTTTATAATATCATTAAAACTATATATTATACACATATCTTAGTAAACACTCTTATATTATTCTAAAATTCACCAAATTTCACCAAAAGGTTATAAATACCAATTCTACCCCATAAACTTTTGGTATTTATACTTCCACCCCATATGTCATGTAATTTGTAACAATGACATAAATAATTATATATTATAGTTACCATATTGGTTAAATGTGTTGTGGAGTTGTAACCTTATGATGAGGAGGTTTAAGGGGTTAAAATGGTGTTAGAACATGTTAGGATACATGTGGGAAGATTAGAAAAGGAATGGGCAAAAGAAACAAGTTAGAATGACAATTCCAAACTGTAAAATTTAACAGATTATTGTATGGTCCGGGACTTAGTCCTTGGATGAAGTCCCGGACCACATCTTAACCCCCCCAAGTAATCCATGTTTAGGTTGGTCCAAGACCTAGGTCTAGTATAAAGTCCCAGACCAGCACTTAAAAGCTGCCGAAAAACAACTTACAAGGTGATCCGGGACCTAAGATAGGTACCAAGACCAGGACCACCCTATTTTCATTGCCGAGAGTTGTTGAAATGACTTGGTCCGGGACTATAGGTCCGGACCATGACCCGGACCAACATGAAAATTGAGCCGTGAGTTGTTCTTGAAGGAAAATGAATGGGAATGATTAGTATGTTATTAGATGATAGTTAAGGCTTGTTTGGTAACATTTAATGGGCATTAGGGGTGTGAATAAGTGTGAGAAATAATGAGAAGTAAATAACTTATATGATTAAGCTTGAACTACAATGAACTAGTAGTTATTAGTCGGGAATCATTAGTGATGAAATGAGATAGGTTAATTAAAGGAATTAACCACCTAATTTGATGATGTTATAGGGTCTGAGTATGGGCTCCGGAGAGAGTAGACAATCGACGACACCGGTGAACGGTATGGTTTTCTTGTAGCTTGCTTCTAATAAAGTGTCCCTCGGCTTGTGTTCTTTTGCTTATATGTCCTGACTAAACAAGATAAAGCATGCAACCGGTTTATTGTATTCGTTGTATGTTGTATTATACTAACACAACTTACCTTTGAGGACTTACTAACTAAGTTTAGTAAACAATTGTATGAGAACATTGAACACTCCCTAATATTGGTTTGCTAGTAACCGAAATAGGTTTAACTAACAAACATTGTCTTTGAGACTTCTACTAACTGGAACTTGGGGGTGAGAAATCCGGGACTGACTTCGGTCATGCATGTTAAGGTAGAAGGTCGGTATCTTTATCAAATCCGTCCTTCATTGAGACTTGTCTTTGGACTTGTCGTCTAGAGTCGACAAATAGACTCGACCAACTTGGATTACGGCTCAAGGTGGGAGGCAAGATTAAGATGGTGCGGTGGGATCTCCTAAATCCCAAATTGAGAAATATTGTTTATTTAACCTAATGGAGTTGATAGCTCATTGGCTAGGGTTACTTTTGACCAGACAAAAATAAACAATGGAATAAGGAACAACCAAATCTAATTAAAAAACGGTTGATATATTTGAGATAAGGTTGAATATGAGAATTAAACAATTCTCAAACTTAAGGAGTTAAAAAGCTAACTCACTTACTTAATCAACGTCCATTACGTCGTTCGATCTGTTTGAGCTATGATTGTTTCATATAATTGTGTTGTTTTTTATCGTACTTCTTATTATTGTTGTATGAATAATCAATCGCATGTATATGACAAAATAGTCGTGTGTAGCCCCGTTAGCTTGTGGGCTACACGTTAACCGTACCAGCAAAGGTGCTGAGCCCCTTGGGGCATCCATATTATTTTTTCAGGTAAACGACAGAAGACGACCTTCTTGAGTGTAGGAGCGGGTAGACGTTCTTCGGGTTTTCCATTTTGTTATACGAGATGTGTATGTACACTCGTTTGTAGATGGTAGAAATTAAAGTGAACTATGTTAGAGTGTAAGACATTGATACTCGGTATATGTATTTTGGTTAAGGTTTTGTGTATACTTATGTTCGGTATATTCGGGTCCATCAGACCGTAGCTAGATCTTGGAGAATTTAGTATGCCTAGTTAGTCACGTGGGTGACTAACAGCGGTAACACCAACTTTTGTAGAAATTTCCGCTGCAATGTTAATATAAGTACTTGGAGGTTGTGCAATGATTCCGGTTTTATGAGTTGGGTGTTACAGAGCTAAACTATAGCTCAGTAGATGATAAACTTCATTAGCTGAGCATGCTCAAACATATACTGAACATACATATACATATACGAATACATAGCTTAACCAAACAGATCAGAAGTCGAAGCGAAAATCAGACAGAGGAAGATGCTTTCCTAAAGTAGATGAGGGGCAGATCAGAACAGTAATAGAGAGCTTAACAAAATAGAGGTGGGACTCTAGACACCAGTTGACACATCAGAAAGGGCAAACACAAAAGCCCTATGGATCCGCAGACCCCACATTAGAAGTCATTGAGATGACTATGGACCCGTCAGTCACTAAACATCTAAGGGACCCTGGGAGACAGACAGAAGGGAACCCGAGGGGAAAACAGAAGGAATCCCTACGCAGCATGCTATGGGACAGCCCGACCCGACTATCCAAGGCTCAGAAGCTAAACATCTAGGTCCCAAAACAGAAGCTTTGCAAAACAGA
Source organism: Limonium bicolor (assembly GCA_023374045.1). Taxonomy (NCBI): domain Eukaryota; kingdom Viridiplantae; phylum Streptophyta; class Magnoliopsida; order Caryophyllales; family Plumbaginaceae; genus Limonium; species Limonium bicolor. The sequence continues at coordinate 331,968,695 of CM041778.1, forward strand.
ACAAAAGCCTTAACAGAACAGAACAAAGCGGAAAACAGAATCTTATCAAAACATATCAGAAGTCTTAACAAAGCAGAAGTCGTAATCTGACTAACACATACGAAAGCCACATTGTAAACAGAAGCTCAAACGCTCCTTCAGAGAAGAAGATGAGATCAGAAACTTAATGGAGATTTTCAGAATGCAAAACTCATATTCACTAGCTAAAACACATCCAAAAGATAGTACAAATTGAAAGGACACCAACGCTGCAAAAGGCGCTCAAAACGCGGTTAAGACAAAGAAGTTATGCCAAAACAGACCCGTGTTCGGACATGCGTCCGACCTTGCATGACCAAACACAAGCCGAACACAGAAATACAAACGTCCAGACTTACATGTCCGAACAAGGTCCGCAAATGAGGAGTAGATGCGTCCGAACTTGTGTCCGGGCTTACATATTCGGACACAAGTTGAACAGAAACCCGAAACTCATCCTCGCTTCACGTCCGGACATACATGTCCGGACGGAGTCCAGATACCACACAGAACAAAGCAAAATGGAAGTGTCCGATGCCACGTCCGGACACTGCAAAAATTGTAGAAAACCATAGCGAAACATAAATGAAACAAAATGCCAAAATCACCAACATTCCAGCATAGGTTTACATAATAAAATACTCCAATCGAAATACAAAACCACGGGGTTTTAACACATCATAAATGCAAAACAGAACTCAATCAGAACACCACAAATCAGAGAGAAGCCAAAGAAATATACGGAAAATCGAACAAAATCCAAAATTCCCCGTGGTTGAACACACACCACACACCAATCCATTTACCACCTACCTCACATCCGACGCTACACAATCTCTGCGGACCCAACATTATGCCCACTAGAATCTCCACTAAGAATTGCAATCACTTGAACGAATCGGAAAGCAACCGGAGTCGGAAACGAAGCGAAGAACATGGAACCATCAACTTGGAATCCCAACTCGAGACCAACAGATTAGATCACCCACCACGCCGAAACTAGAATTTGGATTAGTTATCACATGATAGAGAAGTTGGGAGGAAGAGAGAAATGGAGGAAGATGAAGACCTTTGCATAATGGAAGTTTTGAGAATGCGAGAACTGAAGTGAAATGTTGTCAGGAAGGAGGGGGAAGGAAAATAAATAAATTGAAACTCCCTCCTTAATTGATAACATTACCACAAGAAAAGGAGGAAAAGGAATTAGTATTTCCTTTACTAACACTTGAATAAATACAAGGAAATAGAAGTGGATTAATGATAAGTGTCCAAATGAGCATGATTTATGGGTGTATTTCATATGTTATATTAGCACTTTTCTTGCTCATTTCTTTCTCCACTTTGTTAGTTTTCCTCTAGTTTATGTTTTATTGGTTATCTTACAGATTTATTGGTTAAACATGATGAAAACCAAGCTAGGATCAAAGTAGACGAAGAGACGAACGCATAGGCGCAAATGGATCTAAAAACGGAGCTCAAACGAAGAATCTGGAGCCTGTCGAAGTTTACAGATGAGACAAAATACATGTGTCCGCATTTGTGTCCGCGTAGCCCCTACCCAGACAGGTGTTGTCCTGATTTGTGTCCGCGTAGCCCCTACGCGGAAAGCTCTAAAGTAAATATGTCCTTACGCGGACAGAAACTCAGACACGCGTCCGTACGCGGACTCAAACTCGGACATAAACAGATCTCGCCAGGACAAATGTGTCCTTACGCGGACAGAACGCGGACGTCTCACGTCCTGATGAGCCCTATCCGGACACAAATCCGGACACGTGTAAATGACTGCGCCAAATCCAAAAATCATGAGACTGATAGATCTGCACCGCCTTGCTGTTTTTTCCTCATTTGCGGCACCTACAAACATATCGATCTACCCCATCAGCAATATCAGGCGCCGCCACTCCTTAATTTCTTCACGCATGCTCCAGCCTTGTCTTCTTCCTCCTCTTTACTTCTATATAAACCCACGCTCATTCTTCATCAATTCAGACAATCGATCACAACTCAACGCTCACCAAATTCACTCTCACTCCATCCAATTCCATCTCCATCCATACATCCACATCTCCACTTCATTTCCATTATTTCCCATCACCAAATAGCCTAACTCTTCCATTTTCCAGAAAACCAGACGAAGAAGACGATCTGCACAAAACCAGGCCGTGTCCGCGTTTGTGTCGGCACAGCCCCCACGCGGACAGGATTGTCCGCGTGGGCCCCACCCGGACAGGACCAACTTGTACCTGTTTTGTTCGTTTTTCTTCGTTCTACCTATCTATCATCGTTTTGAGGTCGGCATAAATCACGGAGACAAGCCCGGAAGCGAAACAACTCTCCCCAAAATAGAGTTCTTTCTTTCCTTAAACTTTACACTGTTTTAATGTCTATCTTTACTCTATGTTTATTTCTGTCAATGTCTGAGTAAACTTATATTTGTGCTTAGGATGGGTGTTTGACCCCAAATAATTCAGACTTATTTATAATATCGAGTTTCTTATAAATATTTGTTTTATCTCTCTAAATTATTAAATGCTTAAGAACTGATCATTTTTACACATTTACGGTTTCTCTTATTTCAATGATTTTGTAAATTTGAGAATAGATCACAAAGAGAGACAAACGTTAGATATTATCTCCTTAATTAGCTGATAAAATCCATCGCTGTTATAAAAAGAATTTTTGCTTAATGCTAATTAATGATTTTGTAAATTTGAGAATAGATCACAAAGAGAGACAAACGTTAGATATTATCTCCTTAATTAGCTGATAAAATCCATCGCTGTTATAAAAAGAATTTTTGCTTAATGCTAATTAATGATTTTAGACTTTTTCTGCTAGTAAAAAGTCTATTGCATTAATTAAGGGTTGACCTTGTCTATGCTTTAGGAAGGCCACAAGATAAATTCTTAAACAGACAAGTAGAGCAAATTAGGATTATAATTAAAGTCTGAACTATATTTGGGCGATTTCACCTTCCTTAGCACATTTTCCATCCATTTGATACACAACTGTTTTATTAAAGCTTTAATTGTTTTAATTTGTCCAAACCCAAAGACACCAAGATTGCCACTGGCTAAACCCCCTTTTATTTACTGTTTATTAATACCAAAACTAGCAAATTGAACAATTTCCCTGAGGATACGACACTTGTTGTACTACTCCGACTAGGTGCACTTGCCTATTAGTTTGCAATAAATCTATATATAATATTGTGTAGATGCTACTCAACAAATAATAATAATAATCCCTCCCTTACTAATAACTAAATAACGAAGGGAAAAGAAAATGAAACTCTCTTTTCTCAGAATGAATACCAGAATTCTGGAATAATAATATAGACGAACCAACATAAGGACACATACTAAGAATTCCCTTTATGAAACTGAAATAAAAATAAATAAGATGAAACTAAATAAAATAATAAATAAAAAAATAAAAAAACTAGGGCATAATAAGCTCCCTCCAGCTGAGGAGTTCACCAGGAGTCTATTTGCATCATCAAGACCGTTGAAGAAAGATAGACATAAGGATTGGTCATCCAAGCCATAGTGGGAGCAATTCATCAACATGTCTTTGAATCGATCCCAATCGTCATATAATGTCTCCCCCGGTTCTTGGCAAAAGGTATTGTCTCTCCAATCAATTGCCTAGTTCTACTTGTGGGGTAATACTTGGCAAGAAATTATTGAGCCATTTGTGCCCAAGTGTGGATTGACTTTGAAGGAAAACTCCTATACCATTTTGATGTAGTATTTGGCAGTGAGTGAGGGAAGAGCTGCAAGAGCATCCTCTCGTTGACTCTACCAGCTTTACCAAATGAGTTACAAAAGTCGAGGAAGAGACTTAAGTGATTGGGAGCTTCATCGGGATTTGCTCCACTGAATTTCCCTAAGTCTCGGACAGTAGTGATGTAGTGGGTCTTGAATACCCATTGTCTGGCCTCTTGAGGCGTCAACTCTGGAAGGACTATTGCTGAAGGTCTCCCTTCAGCGTCTGGCTGGCTGTAGTCTTTGAGAGCCATTTGTTGTGGGTTCCCGTTATCTTCTATCCCCGGTTGTTCTTGATCAGCCATAATTCGATTTTTTAAAGTTCGGATGGCTCTCAACAATGAACGCTCAAGCTCGGGTCTCAAACTAACATGTGGAGATCCCTTGGCTCGAGTGTTTGGCATACACCTAGAGAACAGAAGGTGCCTAAACCACACCAACACCAAATGCTCTTAAGTAGTAGAAAATGTAAGAATATAGACAAACAACTAAACACACAAATAACAAAAAGAAAATAAACAAGATACAAACACTAAATACACAAAACTAAAATACTGAAACTGGGGAAACGATAGAAACTATCAATTTCCCTGGCAATGACACCATAAACTTGTTGGGAAAATTATAAACATGAGTAATTAAACCTAGCTAAACGGGCAATTGCACCCAATTCCTTGTAATATAACAAGTGTCGTATCCACAAGGAAATTGGTTTCTACATCCCAAGCTTTGGTACTTTAGTAAAATGTGAATAAAAACAGTAAACAGGGGTTCAGCCAGAGGCAAGCTTAGTTGTTTGTCAATGGAAAAACAATAAAACAGTAAGTTATTTGTTTGATGGAATGGGTGGAAGAGTACCCTAGGATAGTGGGGAATCACCTAAATCACACAAAGAATCTCATAACCATCACTCATTATCCCATTGTCTATTAGAGTTCAACTCATGAATCCCCAAATCATGGGAAACCCAATTCTTACCTAATTAGTCAAACCCCTTAATTAAAGGAGGTTTAAGTCACTAAGTAGAATTAAGTAAGAACTCTTAAATAATAGCCCTAAGATTTTACCCCCAAAATCAAGAGAGCAAAAGTTAGGGTTTATCCCCCCTTTAGTCAAATTCCAAACTCAAACTCAAATGTTGAATTGAACCACCATAAATGCAATAAGAGATCAATGTAAAGCATTAATTGATATTGAAGGGAATAAAACAAGAGTTTTAAATGAGTTAGTTTCTAGCATTCAATGAGTAAAAATAGGGTCAAGCCCCATCCTAGGATACAAATGAGACTACAACCATTAATAAAGGAAAGATAAGGGAAGAGGGAGAGTTAGCCATGGGAGGAGCTCTTGAGCTTCAATGGAGGTAGATTTCTTCAACCTCTTCTTCTTCCTTTTTTCTCCTCTTATTTTCTCCCTTATTTTCGCTTCTCTCTCTCCTCTTTTTGTTTGTGTTGTGTGTGTTGAATAATGGAGAGAATCCCCAAAATATAGCTTTTCAAAACAAAAATCTGGGCAATTTTTCCGTCCGACCGACACCCTAGGGTCGGTCCATGGGTCGGTCGGCTCTCTGGTGATCAAAGCTTGTGCACATTTTTAAGTTTGACCGACCCTACCTAAGGTCGGTCCCAGGGTCGGTCCCAGGGTCGGTCGATTCTAGTGAGCTGCAGAAGAGTTGGACAAGGTCGGACTGAACCTCCTAGGGTCGGTTCTAGGGTCGGTCTAGTGTAGAAACCTCTTCTTTGTGCTGGAGTTCTCCCGATGCTTCCCATTGGCTTGACATCCTCCCTGAAGTGTTCGAATCATTGATGCATCCTCAAATTAAGCTTTCAAAATGTACTTACATGAGTATTTACCTATTCAAATATGTCAAAAGTATATCACAAAAGTACTCCATATAGTGGTGAAATAAGTTATGTACCAAATAAAATAAAGACCTTGAAATAACACTATTTCACTACTTATCAACAGGTGAACCACAAGAAGCAAATCTGGGGTCAAATGATGTTCAAGCTACTGAAAGTCCAGCGTTGAAAGGTTAACCACAAGAAGCAAATCTGGAGTCAAATGATACTTATGCTACCGAAGGTCCAACGTTACAAAATGAAGGGAAGAGACGCTTGAGTAGAGAAATTCATAAACCTTCATACTTAGATGACTATGTATGTAGTACATATTTTTAGGACATTCTAGATGAAAGATTTTACATACAGAACAACCTATACAATCTTCTCACGGATTGTGAATCCTTAATTGGCACTAGACCCACTAAGACTTGTACTTTTCCTGCTTCTAAATCCAAAAATCCTCTTGACATCATCATGAAAGTGGAAGAACCACAAACCTACAATTCGATCTCTCATTACCGTGACACTAAAGAAGAGTTGGATTATCTACCAATTGGATGTTACAATGCCTTCTTACACGGAGATTTGGATGAAGAAGTTTACATGAAAATACCTATGGGTCTCAGTGTCAGTAGCAGAAATAAAGTGTGTCTTTGACAAAAAAAGCTTGTATGCTGTCAAACAAGCTTCACAACAATGGTTTTCAAAGATACCATTCTTTCGGAGGACTATTGGGTTTAACCAATCAAAAAATGATACTCCTTGTTCTACCGGAAATAGGACGTTCACCTTTTGTTCATTGCAATTTATGTGGATGACATGCTTCTTGTCAGAACCCACTAAGAGGATCTTGACACCATCAAGCAAATTTTGGATGATAATTGTAGAATCAAGGACCTGGGACACTTGCATTATTTCATAGGAATTTAATTTATTCGTTTCAACGAAGGCCTTATTCTTTCTCAATGTAAGTTTTGCTTAGATCTTATCAAGGAATACAATTGTGAAGGTAAAAGGGAAGTTGCGAGTCCTATCATTTACATGATAACAAAGGCAAGCCTCTCACAGACACGACAACTTACAGGAGGCTAGTAGGAAAGCTCAGTTACTTATCCAACACTAGACCAGATTTTAATTTCACGGTTCAAGTGTTGAGTCAGTTTATGCAAACTCCACATGATATTCACATGCAAGCAGTGTTGCATGCTCTTTGTTACGTAAAAGGAACCAAGAACTATGGCATTGTTCTTTCTGGAAGTCCAGCACAACAGGTGGATCTCCAAGCATATTATGACTCTGATTGGGTAGCTTGTCCTCGCACAAGATGATCAGTTTCTAGATTTTATATATTTCTCAGGTACAATCCCATATCTTGGAGACCAAAAATCAAAAAACCGTCACATTATCTAGTGTTAAAGAATAATACAGATCTACGTCATGCATGACTAAATTAACTTGGCTTAGTTGACTACTGTTAGAGCTTGAAGTTCAAAATATCACACCCATTTCTGCCAAGTGTGATAATCAGTCTGCCATACATATCGCTCGTAATCAAGTTTTTTATGAGCGAACAAAACACATTGAACTTGATTGTCACTTTGTTCGTGAAAAAAATCCAACAAGGCTTGACCGATGTGGCCCGCACTCCTACCACTATCCAGTTAGTAGATATAACGACTAAGGCTCTTCACATAACTCATTACAAGCGTTAGTTTATAGACCGTGGGAGGGGGAGTTGTTGGACTAAGAATAAGACTATGGACCGACAATCCATAGTTAAGGAAAGTCAACCTACTAAAGTTTACTTTTCAAATCATTTTATAGATTTGTCTTCTTGTATAGTTTAATTACTTTTAGTCGGAAAATTTTATTCTTTAGATTTGGATAAATCTTCATTTAATTTCTTTCGTTTCTTTTGGTAGGAGGATTTTATCCATTATGTTTGGATAAATCTTCATTTATTTGTTTTCATTTCTTTTGTAACATTTTGGGTATAAATAGGCTTCTGTACCCTTTCCTTCTACACACATTTGAAAATAAGAAAACCAACAAGAATCTCTCATTCAGTATTTTTCTCCTCTTGTTCATTCTTCTCGTCTGATTCTTCTTCTCTTCCAATAGTAATTTGTCCATAGAAGTCAACTTGAATTTTATTTGATTTGATGAAACAACAAGAGGTCAACTATCTAGCTAGTAACATCTCTTAGATTCTATAACTCTAACTTAAGCCTTTATATCTTGATTTACTACATCATTTATAATGATTACACTAACCTCTTTTGGTTTCGCCGGGTTAACGGGTTCATATAGATTTTTATAAATCTTAAATATTATGGTGAAGATTTTGAATTGAAATTGAAACATGACAAGTAGGATTTGGCTAGAAATCTTAAGGATTAAGGCCCATTCTTTTGGGGACTGAAACTAATAGCTGATGTCAGTTGTCATTTGAAGTTAGTAAAAATAAAGAGAAAAAGTAGGTAAGAGAAAATGTAAAAAATTGATATGACCATTGATTATGTGACATATATAGGAAAAAAATGAGATGATCAAATAAACTTGATTGATAATGTTGTAAAAAGAATGGGGCATTAGGTTTAGCTTTTGATTTGGAATTGAATAAACCAGCTAATTTAGTGTTTAATATGAAACATACCCGTGATAACATGTTTTTACAATAGAGGGGCACAATAGTTATACTTCAGCCAAGATTTCTAATTAGTGAACTCTCCTAATAAAATTGGTGCCAAAAGTAACAATCACTAATGCTTCTAATTTGACATAATAAAGTCTCTGGTAGCCTAGGTAGGTTGAAGTTAACTATGAAGTTTATAATTGAACTGAGTGTAAATAATCTACATGAAATCAACTTTGTGTGAGTAATCCGAACCTAAGGTAAATTGTATATCTTATAATCTAGGCCAATAAGTCAAAAATAAGGTAAATGAATTGATGAATTATCCTCTACCTATGTTTATAGATTCACAGGTTTAATGTCCCATTCTGATAGGGTTATAATTACACATTTATAAGGGAAATACGAGGTCAACAGAGTATATGAAACATCATGTTTGACAATGAAATAATATTTCATTGGGAAGAGAGACAAATAAAAAATAAGCACATGGTTACTAGAATAAATTATTTTATATACATGATCACCTCCCGCCTTAATGATCGTGCTTCTCAAGAAAATCGTGTTCAAATTTGCCTACCCAATGTACGAAAAAAGGACCAATCTTCTTTGTTTTGTTTACACCTTAAACGTCCTAACTCCTAACCCGAGGACTTCAAAATCCGGGTAGCTCTTCACTTTTGCATTATCAACCCTCAAATACATGAATTAAATCACCTCTAGCCACAAGAAGCAGATACGAGTACGACAATACTATAGCAATTGCTATAAATACTTCTATTCAGACTATTCACATTAAAGTGTAACCCAACACCCCCCTTGCTGAAACCCTTTCAAAAGCGACACGCTTAATCCTATTCCTACTCACTTTGTCGTCTTCGATTCTCTTCTAAGAGCTTTTCGCACATTATAGTATCCTGGAAACCCAAGAAGATATCCGGCAGAAATTCCCGTCTGTCTGACTGTGAAATCTTTGAGAAACCAAATGAACCAGTCCAAGTGTTAAGGACGCTGTGGACTGCGGGTAAAACCAACTTCTCTACTCCTAGCTGTGTGAGCGTCTGAACCATAACAGCAACAGCAGAAACAGAGTAGAAAGCAAGGATCAACATCAGAAAGTGAGCATACCAACATTCCAATCATAATGAACCACCGCCACTTCATTTAATGCTGATATTGCAGGTAGAAATAAATAGTAGTAGTTAATGAGCAAAAAGTACCTTTTCTAGCTGGTTCATCAGCACGCGGCACATTCCTAGCCGGCGATATTGGTAGCGCGTACCAACCAGGGGAACTTCAGCCACTCTATTCCCAAAGATTCTGAAGTAACATTAAGGAGTTGTTTACAATCAGTAATTCTGTAAGTAACATTAAGGTATTGTTTACAATAAGTAATACTTAAGGTCCAATTCAGCATGTAATATACCTTGTAGTCGCCACACTGATTACTGCTTCATTTTTTTCCAGAAGCACTGTGTAAAATCCTTTAAAGCTCAGACGTCTCAGGTCCGACCTGCAGTGAAGTCTCATCCGTATCAGCAAGACATCCGGATTAACATAATGTTGATCAACGATAAATCAACAAATATCGGCACTCTAGTCTTATGAAAATCTTACCCTCTGCTAAAGATGACACCTTCAGCGAGATCTTGCCCAGTACGACTGTCTTTGACAGGCTCGAAACACTCATGCAGTACTTCAAGAGCAATACTAAGTTTGGAGTAGTTCTCCAACGAAGTATTATCATCACAATCAACCTTCTCATATGGCACGCCCTTAATCAGAGTCCAAGTTAGATTATTTTCTGGGCCAACAGGAATAGGTTTGCCCAAAATCTTTTGGATACTATTGTACACCTGCAGAAGGGTTTGAACCAGAACATGTCACTTACCTAAGTGACATCATTCAGATGAAGTACTAAGTTTAATGCAATGCCAGAGATTCTTTGTTCCAGATTACGATTCAAGTGCAAACAGGTCAAGAGAAAATCCTGAAAGTACCTTTACACATGCTCTAGAGCAAAACCATTTCCTAGTATCAACATCAATTATGGACTTGAATCCACCAGGCTTGCAGCTGACATGGTCTGCCAAATGTTTCAGCAAACATGCATGAGTTATCCATAAGGAGAGACAATCATAAAATTAGTTTGGATAACATCAGCAGAAAAATAGAAACAGTGAACCTACATTTGCGCTCACACTGATGACAGCTCCTGCAACTCTCTGTCTTGACCTCCCCACTAATTTCTATGAACTCACTTCTACCGCAAAAAGCACAACAGCAAGATGGACAGAACCAGTCTCCCTCTGGTAAATCCTGCATATAGCAGAACGCAAAATACATTCATTTCACGGAAAACAGCAATAGCAAAGTGGCATAATGATCTAAAAACGAAGAGAGAGTACACTTACCATCAAACCTACGCATTCCATATGAAATGAAGAAGGACAGTGATCGCATAAAACTAATGTACCACCATCATGACAAACCGAGCATATATAATCACTCTCACTCTTGGTACCAGTTTTCCTCTTAAGGTTAAATTTTTCCTCAGACAACCTCCTTAACTTTCTCTTGAGCATTCGCTTTTGATAATAAACCAAAGATTTTTTACCATCAAAGAAAACATTTGCCACAGACCAGTTGTAGAGGCTCCTAGCGTGAACTTGAAACTCACCCACACTGACCACCTTGTTGCAACATAAACACTTTATGCCATCATGGCATATTTTCCCTTCCAAAAATTCATCACTGCGTTCTTCACTTTTGCAATACACCTTCTGCCTGGGCAGCACCATGTCATTCTCAATCAACCATGTAAGAATGGTAAAAGGATTCTGATGTGAGGATGTCAGCTGACGTACCCTCTTGCTTGATCGGACAGCTTGGGTTGGATAAGAGAAAGTTCTCTCTTTCCTTTTACCTCTTGAGATGTCAGCACGTAGGTTGTTGGTGAATCTAGGTTTTCCATCGTTCATCAACCCATCAGAAAATATATCATGGGAGAGGGAACATTTTTGAAGTAGTGCCTGTCTTTTTCCTTTTTTCCTCGTATAGAATTTCAGAGTTCCTGAATTTCCAAGTTTATCTTCACCCACTTCCTTGGAATGCTTGATCACAGGGACTAGACTCAGCTGAAGCTCATTATTGGTTGTTGAAGCCATATCATTGGATGCAAGTCTTGTAGTGACTCCTTCAAGTTCATAAGGGCTTGTGCTGGGTAGACAGTTGGTGTCTGAACCTTTGGCCTGAATACTCTCCAATGCGGTTTTAATAGAAGAATAAGCCTTGCGAGGGGAATCAGAAGAATAATAGAACCATTGTTGTGACTTATTCTTCTTTTGCGCAACCCTGAAAGACCAGCCCATGGCTGCTAGGTGCTTCCTTGCTTTAATCGCCATTTCCTTACGATTATTCAAGGGGTGATTGTTCGCATACTCCAGGTACTCAGTTACAATCTGGGGGAAATATTCAGCATCAACCACGGGCACAACTGATGCTTGATCAGTATCATGAACAGCAAGAGAGTTGTCAGCACAAGGGTGAATGGAGAGATCTCTACAGGTAATCACTGACACAGATGAACTATTCACAAGGTTGGCCTGGTCCTGCGTTAATGATTTCACAACTCTCTGGAGCGAATAGTATATCTTACCCTGGGGTGAGATGTATCGCACCCGAACACAGTGCTCTACTTCTGAATATTCTATTTTCCAGCCCAAACAGAGGAGATGGCTTCTCAGATTCTTAACCGTGGTGGGCGTCCTTGACTGATGCAGATACTCAGAAACTGAACTGGGCAAACACTTGGGACCCGAAACTATACGACCTTCAGCTGGCTTCCATTGTTTTGATGACTTAGATTTTGAGGTAGGATAGTTTCCATCACATATCTTGGTACTAAGGCAGCAGGATTCTTCACTGGTGTCACGCGAACGATGACTGCCATAGTTTACTTGGTCAGAAGGTGATTCAGATAAGACCATAAGCTGTTCCATCTCACTTTGTTCACCTGAGTACACAACCAACTCCAACCCTCCTTTGCTCTGTAATGCAGTGGTCTTGGCATCAGTCTCATCCATCAAACAGCTTCCTAAATCATGCTCAATTTCTGTATCCTGAGTCAGAGTTTCGTCATCAGCACCCACAAACTCTTGTGAATAATGTGCAGTGTCGAGTATTTCCTTGGCAGTTAACTTTGTATAAAAATTTATAACCTCCACAACTAGCTGTTCCCACATTGTTTTCAGAGGGGAATTCCACTCCTTCAACTGATAAACATTTCCTTTTCCCTCACATCAACCATAATTGCTTTACAGAAACAGGAATCATGTTATCTCTTTCATAATCCCTGATGATATCTAGAAACACCCACTTCCCCCGGATAGTCCAATTACCAGTGGCTCATTCCAGTCTTGAGTCAACCTCAAACGATTCTTTTCTATCCGTATTTCATCACCTTGATCAGGAAAGAAAATGATACGGTCCTCAGAGCTGCATGAATCATCCAAGACTACACCTTCCCACCAAGCATCATCGTAGAAAGCATCAACACAGAGACTATAATCGAGATCCTCCCTCATATCAATCATTGGAGGGCAGGGTCTAATTAGTCCAGTTGATAGCAGAAGGGAACGGTATATCTTCATGGAGAGCTCCTCAAGATTATCTTCACGGACATATTGTCATATTCACGGCAAACAACCACCATTAGCTGAAATTAAAAGCCCAGATGCCATGATCCTAGACATCCCTCCTCAGACTCCTAACCTGCCATCATACCCACACAATTAAATGAACCACATACTAAATTCTTCAAATGAAAAAAATAAATAAAATGAGTTATAGCAAGGAAAAAAACCATGAAATGTAGACTTGGGATGCAAGGAAAAGTTGGCATTCCAAGAAAACACAATGTAACACTCTGCAGCGAAATATGACAATGCAAGATTTGGAAATACCTCCATGGAAACAAGCCTAACCATTAAACTATCTACGAATCGGCAGAGCAAATTCAAATCAGCGAAAAGATAACCGTCAAACAGTGTATCGAAAAACCACTTGAAAACCCTTAGTAGCTGCAATGGTAGAATCAACCAAACCGAAAATTATCTCCAATGGCTCTAATCTAGTGGCCCTCATTCCACTCGGTTCAAATTATAAAGTACCCACCGATCGTAGTCAGTCACTCCATCTGTATGGAACCAGTTCCCGGTTGAAAAAATAAAGAGCGAGACTATAGAACACGAAAGTTTGGGGATCCATGCAGGATGAATAAATCGGTTAGAGCAGGGTAATCTTTTGCGGAACCGAAAATGAAGAACGAGAAGTGCGTGAGGGAGAATGTACGTACTTCTACTTTTCCGCCGGGTAAAGCTTCATACTTTTCGTCATTTGCGGGTTCCACCACCGGTGAGTGCACCGGCCAGACCTAGTTTCCGGCATGAAATGGAAGTTTCTCAGTCGAAGTACTCGAGAGAACGTACGCGAGGAGTCGAGGTTTGATCTCGGCGATGGCGGGGAGGTAGGAGACAGGAAGGGGAGGGGTCGGACTCTGCACGCACGTTTCGGAACAACCAAAGAGAACGCCGCCAATTAAAGGAAGGAAGAATTTTATCTTATTTAATACTTACTTAGTACTTAGTACTAGTAAAAAAAACGAATTAATTACCAGATGAATAAAATCCTCCGCATTGGGCCAGTCGGGTGATTCAAAGAGTAATTTTACCTCAGGTTGTTTTAACTCGGTTTCATTTTTTTAATATCTTTCTCCAGTCAAAGTTTCTTCTAGTTCCAATGTATCTGATTCTGTTTGCATTCTATTTTCAAAATAAGTGAAAATGAGGATTGTTTACCATTTTTGAAAAGCAGAATAAAAGTTAAAAGAAGAATTGAAACCTTTGGTCAAAATGCCTAGTAATAAAATGCTGACATCATTGAGGTTGTAAAATACTCTAGGCTTTGTTTAGCTATGGTTTTTTTCGTTGTGTTTTAGTATATTATTAAAAGTCATATATATATAAATCATCTAAAAAAATACTATCAAATATGTCAAAAAAACTACTCCCTCCGTCTTGAATTGACCGTTCTGTTTACTATTTGGACATGTCGTTTGACTTCAATTTTAACATATAAGATAAATTAATTTTGAAAATTTAAGTTTTTCATATGATTCCTCACATGATAAACTATATGTTGCAAAATTTAGATTTATAAAATTATTTTATCTTATATGCTTAATATTGAAGTGGAAAAACGTACCATAAAACAAACAGGACAGTAAGTCGGGAGATAAGAGATAAAGAGAAAACGAAGAAAAGAGAAGAATTGCACCTAACTCTACTATTGGATGCCAAATTAAAAGTAATGTATGAAAATGTAGAAAAAAAGTATTGGATATGGATTAATTTTATGTATTTGAATTTAGTTTGAACAATTGAATTGATATTAATCTTTCAATTAATGTACATAATATTAAAACAGTATTATATATCCAAACATTATATCAAATTACACTTAAAAGTACATTACATTGCGCTAAAAAACGCAAATACTTTGGTTGTTATTCTTTGTATTTTGGTAAGAAATAAAATATAACCTGTGTTGGTACGCTGATTGATTGTTAGATCTGATTGTTGAAATAAATTCAATCTAAATGAATTCTAAAAAAAATAAAATAGAGATAAAAAGTTGGCCTAAGAAAATCTCATAGGTCCTATCCAAATCCAATACACCATGGTCGAAGAGTTCCACGCAGCCAAACTTTGTGAAATATTTTTTTCTTCTTTTGCTTTGAGATGTTTGAAAGAAGATTTGGGAGCAAACGTAAAAAAGTTTCCAAAAGTACGGTATGCGATAAAGAATGTGGCTGAGCGGACTTGGACTTCAGTGATTGCTGCTATTGGAGGTTTGGACCTCTGACTCAGTCTGGCCTGTAAGTCTGGCCTCTGCTTTTCAGTTTATCTCCTCTGGATATTTATAACAACGTGTTCCTAATATTAGTAATTTTACTCTTTCTGTCCATTAATATATGTTGTTTTAGTGTAATGATTTTTGTTAAAAATATGTCATTCTAACTTTTAACACATTTTTTCTATTTTAACCCTATTATTCAACACAAATGTAATTATTATCTAAATAATAGTTTCTAAAATGTACAAGTTTTCCCATTTTTTCACTTTTTTCACGTTTTTTTTCTAATTTTCTTAATAAATGTGCAAGTTTCTAAAATGATAAATATTGTTTAACGGAGAAATTACTATTTTTGGTGGTTTTTTAAATCACCATCTTACTAATATACCATCAATCCGTTCAATCAACATGACATTAATATATATCCATATGTTATGAATTTTGTAGCATTTTTCAGCAACATGTGTTATGATATTTAAAGAATCATAATATAAACCATTGCTAGGGCTCTGTTCGGTATGGCTACTTTGACAGTATATTTGGGTAACTGTTGTACGCTGTAGTATATTTGTTAATAGTTTTGTGCTGATATATTTGTAATTGGTTTAAAAAATACAGTTTGATAGTGCAACATATTTACAACTTAAGTTAGTGAAGTTAGTTATTTGCAGTACGTTTACCGTATTATGTAGTACAATTATAAATATTATGTTATAGTTTAAAACTAATTTGTTAGAAAAAAAAGATAAAAGGAAAAATTACAAACAATACATTACTATATGTAAAAAAACTTATATAAGAAAACAAAGAAAATAAAAATATTTATAAACCGATAGAATTTAATTTTTATTATTTAAATACAAATTGCAACTTCTATACTGTAACGACCCCAAAACCACCCTAGGAGTTAGGGACGTTACACGCCGCGTATCTATTACCTAATAACGCAAGGCTCTAACATACGAACCCAAAAAAAACAAAGTACACTTTTATTAACTGAAAACAGATTACAAGGTCTATCTGACAATACATATAGGAGCCGAACTACATTACATAACGAAATCAAATTACAAAGGGCCTTAAGCCACAGCTACAAATACAGAGCAAAGGACGAAGCAGAAAGCAGAGCGGAGTCTTCAAAGGAAACTTAGACCTGCAAATCAGACGGAAATAGGGGTGAGCCAAACTATAGCTCAGCAGGTGATAAACTTCATCAGCTGAGCATGCTCAAAAACTATATAAACATAATCATACTAATACACAAGCTTAGCAAATCAGACCGAAAGCGTAACAGAAATCAGATAGAGAATGAAGCTTTCTCAAATCAGAGGAGTGACAGGTCAGAACCGAAATAGAAGTTTGTCAAATCAGAGTAGAGAAGCAGAAACTGAGCAAACTGAACAGAAGCCTCAAATCAGAACAAAGCAAACCACAAACTTCAGAAGTTCATAACAGAAGCTCAATCAAAACAGAGGTGGGATACTAGACACCAGCTGACACATCAGAAGGACTTATATAAGTCCTATGGATCGAAGACCCACAACAGAAGCCGTAGAGACAGCTATGGACCCGTCGGTCACTAAACATCCAAGGGACCCTGAGAGAGATAACAGAAGGGAACCCAAGGGAAAAACAGAAGGAATTCCTGGCGCAGCATGCTACGGGACAGCCATACCCGACTATCCAAGGCTCAGAAGCTAAAATCTAGGTCCCAAACAGAAGCTTTTACAAAACGAAGCAGAAGCCTTTAACAGAACAAAGAGGGCCGAACACATCAAACAGATCATAAACCTTTATCAAAACAAAAGTCATATACTGACTATCAAACCCGAAAACAAAACAGAAGCGTAGAAGCTCAAACCACTCTTCTAGAGCAAATAAAAAGTTCCAAGGCTTGTTGAGAAATTTCAAATTAAGGTACACATTACATGTGCTAAAACATATCAGAACAGATAGTACTCGAGAAAAGGAATCCCACGCCGCACAAACGGCACTCAAAACGGAGCTCAACGAAGGAGTTATGGTCAAAACAGTGAGACGTCCGAACTTGTGTCCTAACTTCAAGTTAGGACCCAAGTCGATTTGAAAACAAAGGGAAATACAACAGTGTCCGAACATCGAAGTTCGGACTGATGTTCGGACAGTTTTTCGGAAAAAGTTACGCGGACGTCCGAGCTTCGAAGCTCGAATTATTTCAAAAAAACCGGGGTGTCCAACTTCAAATTCGGACTGAAGTTCGGACACACCCAAACCTCGAAAATACAGAGCTTAACACACACTGTCCTAACTTCGAAGTTAGGACAGCACACAAAAACTGAATTTTCCAGGAGACGAACAGAGCAGAAACATAATGTAATTCAACACCACAGTTGCCAAATCATTACGCACACCAAATCAGATATAAACCAGAGAAACCATGGGGTTTTTGCCATCCAAAAACGCAAACCAACGCATTAAATCTCACACATAATCAATGAACAATCTTTATAAACACAAATCAGCGGCACTCAGAATTCACAAAACAGAGGGAAATTTACAGATGTAAATTCACCATTGTAAAAGCAATACTTACATAACCAAAATACGCGAATCAAATACTACCCACGGGGTTTTAACACATTAAAAACGCAAATCAGAAAATCACCCAAATCAGAGAGTCAATAAACATATACAGAAACATTGCTCGAAAATCCCCGTGGGGTGAACACACACAACCGAATCCATCCATCTACCACTACCTCACATCGACGCAAAGCCATCTCTGCGGACCCGACAACAATCTCTACTCGAATTCCATCCCGAAATCACAAACACTCGCACAAATCGAAAAGGACCAACACCAGAGGGAGAAGCAAGGAACTTGACTACGCAACACACACTCCGACTCTACGGATTGGAATCCTCGATGCTGAAGTTAGACACCAGGCTAACTAATCGCAGGATGGAAGAATTGTGAAAAGATAGAATTGAGGAAGGAAGAGGAGAACTTTGCAGAGCGAAGTTCTTCTTCTTGGGTGAGAAGAAACTGACGTGAAATGGTCGTCAAAAAGGAGAGAGGAAATTAAATTAGATTTGGAATTTCCTTCCTTTATGAATAATAGCATAATTAACGTAAAAAGAAGGAAAAGGAAGGTTAGTAGTCCTTTACTAACCAAAGAAATAAATAACAAAAAGGAATAAAGAGTTATTAATAACTATCATCTCCTACTAATAATTAAATATCGAAAGGAAGAAAAGAACAATGTAAATCTCCTTTCTCAAGCTATGACAATAATATTTAAATGTCATAACACTCTAGTATAAGGTACAAATTAATCCGAACTCCCTTTGCGAATCAGAAGGAATATGATAAAATAAAAAAAAATCTGGGGCATAACATATACAATATATTGCTATTTTCTATAATTTTATAATTCTTACAAATATAAAAGCGTAATGAAAAGGGAACAAGAGTTTTAAATTCTTTGATAATGTTGTATGAATTTATTGAATGAAATTGTAACTTTTAATAATATAGTATATTTTTGTATAACTTTGTATGTTAATAAATTATATGTATTCATATTTTATATTTTTTATACTAATGTGATGTCACACTATTTGTAAAGATAAAGGAGAGACGCAAAAAAGGGCGGAAAGGAAATGGCCAAAACATGTCAGTCAGCCGGATGGTCAGTTATCCAAAATAAGATAATATCGAAGGGGGTAGATTGAAATACCCCAAACCTAAGTATGCTAAGTAAACATCAAATCATGATGTAGTAAGGCTAAAATATGCCTTAGAAAGATTGGTAGACAATTTAAAAACGAAAAAACAAGAAAATGCCTTAAGGGCAATTAGGGCAAAAATGCTCTAAGCTTGGAGAGACTTGGGTGAGTACCCAAATATGATAAGACCTTAGTAATATTCTAATGGTCATTTTAAACCAATTACCAAAGAAAACCAAGCTTGAAAACAAGTTAAAACACAAAATGTGCTTTAAGAAGTCTTAAAGCACATTTTTGAGAAATTGTCTTAGAATTGAGTTTTGAGTGGCTAAATGCCCATCATTACTCTTTAATCAACATGTGTACTAATAGTATCACATTAGGAAACCTAAATTAATGGGAAATCAAAAATTTCAGAAATGTGCACTGATTTGTGAATAGTGCCAAATAGTGACTAGTTTAATCTTTAATCAACTTAGTTTAGTTAATTGGTCAATAAAGGCCAAACATGCCCTTATTTAACAAGGGGGCCGATTTTGAGAGTGGTGAGTCACCACATGAGTCATTCAATTAAAGGAAAGAAGAGGGAAATAAGTAAAGTTACTATTTGCTTTATAAAAGCAAAATATCTCTTAATAAGCTACCTTTCTCCTTTTCTCTCTTCATTTCTCTTCTTCCCACAGTTTCTTCTTCTCTTCTCTTGCTCCAAAACCGAGAGAGCTCCATCCATGGGTGCTTCACCTTCATTGCGCACCAAGTGTTCATCTTTGCTCCAAATCAAAAACTAAGTATAGATTTCTCTTAGTTAGGCCAAGACCTATCTTTCTATCTTTTCAAATCTTTCAAAGCTCAAGCTTGGTGCCATGATAAAACTCCATTGATGGAGGAAAATCAAGTTTGAAGAGCTCATTAGCTTCTCCATTCTCTTAAGGTAAAGAAAATGTAAGAAAACCATGTTTCCATCCTTCCTTCCACATGGCCGAAAATTACTACTCGGGGCCTTGTTTTTATGCCTTGTTCTAGCTTGATTTATTCACCAAGGACTAGTGGAGGTCCTATTACATTCAATGCCCAAGTCTACTTTGAGACTTCAAAGGTAATCATCCACTTTTATGCCTTAGAACACATTTCTAACCTAGGTTTTCATTCCTTGAGGTTAGTGTATTGTTTAGTACTCATGTGAGTCATTGAATATTGGTTAGAACATTGGCAAAGGAAGTTTAAGTGGTGGCCTATTCATTCAAGAAGAAGGTCTAAGGAGGAAGATAAGATAAGCTGAGAAAACAAGGTAAATTACTTACCTAATGGTGGTTTAAGGTTTAAGGAATGAGTTTTAGATGAGTACCAATGTAGCCTAGGGCTACATTAGGTAATGGGTTATGTAACCTAAGAAAAAGAACTTAAATAAGCTTGTGAACTTGTGACTAAGGAGCCAATGGGAATGAGTTAGTAATATAAGTTTGAGATGGATTTTAAGAGCATTATATCTACTATGAGATTGATGGGTGTATTTGCAGGTTGAAGGCTTTTATATGTGGGAAATTCAGTGTTTAAGTTTAAGTATTTAAGGGCCTAAGAGCCATGTCATTTAAGAGCCTTAGTGCTATGCAATTTAAGATTATTGCAATATATTGAGTTTGTTGTGATGAGTTGGTTTGGGTGATGAGATATGATGAGAAAGAACTTGATGTGTGTGAGATGGTTGAATGAGGAAAAATAATGTGTTTGGGCATGATAAGATACTAGAGGAGCTATGGCGAAATTTGAGTAGAAAATAAGTGTTTAGGTGATGGTGGTGAATTAATATGACCTAGGATTTACTAGAGTCATTATGAGGAATTTGAGTGGAAATGAGTGAACTAAGGAGTTCTTGAGGTTTAGGATGACCTAGAGATGTCTAGGAGGAATTAGAGGATTGGTGAGTGTATTAAACACACCAAAATCATGTGATGAGGAATGCTAAGACTTGTGCAAGAATCTGGAGGAAATGATGTATAATGCTTTGAGATGATTTAGGTATGAACTAAGTGTAGAACAATGAGAGTTCGGGAAGTTTGTGAAAGAGGTGGTGATGTTAGTGGTGGAACAATAAGGTTTTAGTTAGATGGTAATGAGTGGACTTAGGTGATGGGAGTGAAGATTGGTGGGGGAATGTTGTAAGTCGTCAAGGAAAGGAAATGACTAGAAACGTATAAGAGGGTATGATCAGGTGAATGGTGAGTAAGTTGCATAAAAGAAGTGGAAATGTCTAAGGAGGGCGTTGCATGGTTAGGGAAAATGAAGAACAATGTCAAGGTATTAAGGTAATGGAAAGAAAGGTATAGGTATGCTTAAGAGTTTAAGAGTGATGAGTAACCAAAGGAAAGAAGGGAAAATTGTGCATGGACATGCAAGATGACCTTGGAAGGTTTAACAAGCAAAGATGGAGTGCAATGCTGTTAAGGAGGAGTTATATGGGTAGGAAAGAAACACTTTGGTTAGTTGAAGTTTTAGATAAAATGCACATGTTAGAGAAATAAGGAATTAGTTAACAAGTGTTAGGAATTTCTTGCAAGAATTGAGCAAAAGGTTAGGATGATCTTTGGAGGTTATTTTAATGAGTTTGGAGGATGATTAAAGGAGGGTTTAAAGGTCTAAATGATGTTAGAATACATTAGAAGGCTTTAGGAGAAGTTTGGTGAAGATTTAACAATTTTTGGACATGTTCTGGTGGTGTCCGACCCAGGGGTCCGACCCAAGTTTGGGTCGAACGGCCTCTGTTAGACGCCAGTGAAGGGTTCTGTAATGGTCCGACCCAGTTGGTTGGGTCGGACATGGGTCGGACAGGAGAGTTTTAAAAGACGGAAAAATTTCTGTAATGGTCCGACCCAGTTGGTTGGGTCGGACGTGGGTCGGACAAGAGGAGTTTTTCAAACCCGAGAGTCTCTGGAATGGTCCGACCCAGTTGGTGGGTCGGACGGTGGGTCGGACGACCCTTAAGACTTAAAAAAAAAAGAGAAACCCTAAGAGAGTTTAGTGGTATTTAGGGTACCCCATTGAGGGGGCAAAGATTACTAGAGGTATAAAGACCTAGGGGATTAAGTTAAGTGTAAGCTTAAAAGTTTAAGGTTAAGTTTGTAAGATTAAGTTGTAAGACTTAAGAGGTGTTAGGTGGGGATCATTAAGGGTTAAGTAAGTTAAATAAGTTAATTAAGTTAAGTAAGTAAGTAAGTTAAGTGATTAACAACCTAAAACTGAATGAATGTTTTAGGACTTAGGAATTGGACTCTGGAAGAGATTAAGCAACCGAACGACCAACGGTGAACGGTACAGTTCTTCTTGTGACCTGCTTGCTAACGAGGTGTCCCTCGGCTTGTGTGCTATTTGTTTTTGTGTGCTCACTAAACAAGATAAAGCATGCAACCGGAATATTATGTTTATTGTATTGTTGTGTGTTTGAAAACTAACACAACATACCGTGAGAACTTACTAACCAACGTTTAGTAAGGAAATGTGTGAGACTAAGGAACGCTCCCTAATATGGGTTCATATAAACCGAAAGAGGTTAACCAACGAACATGGTCTTGAGACTACTACTAACTGGAACTTGAGTGAGGAAACCCGGGACTGACTCCGGTCATGCATGCTAAGGGAAGGGGGTCGGTATCTATAGCAGATCCGTCTTCCGCTTAAGGACTTGTCTACAGACTTGTAGCCTAGGGCCGGTTGCCGGCTCAGCTACGCTGGACTTCCGTCCAGGGTAGGTGGCATTAAGATGGTGCGGTGGGATCACCTAAATCCCAGGTTTGGACTTAGGATACAACCATTCCCCTCCAGGAACGGTGTGTATACTGAGAATAAGTTAAGATTAAGATTAAGGTAAGGTTAAGATAAGTTACAACCATTCCTTTTTAAAGGATGGTTTGTATTTTTAAGACTAAGATAAGCTACATCCACTCCTTTTTAAAGGGTGGTTGTTACTAAGATTAAGATAAGACTAAGATTGAGGTGAGATAAGGATGGACTGAGAATAAGAGGAAATACAACTTGAGGAGTTAAATAATTAACTCTCTAATTAAGGGAACACATCTAAGTCGTTCATTGTGTGTGAACTTTGATTGTTCATATTTGGTTTGTTGTTTACTGCACTTACTATTATGTTGTGCATCTAATCAACCTCCATGCTATCGACAATTAGTCGTTGTAGCCACGTTAGCTTGGGGGCCATGAGAGGATCGTACCAGCATTCGTGCTGACCCCCTTTAGGGGCTGTTTTTACTACACAGGTGAACATCAGGAGGCGGCCGTCGCGAGAGTAAGAAGGGGTACAAGTGCTGCAGGTTATGTGTGGCCTACGAGTTGTGCATGTACACTCGTATGGCAATTGAGTTAGTGAGATGTATAGGATGTGAGGGGATTGTAAGAAGGAAATGTATTTAGTAAAGGTTGTTATGTACTAATGTTCGGTATATTCTATAGTCAGACCGTGGCAAGGTCCTGGTGTGTAAAGAATTCCGCTGTGACGTGTATATATATATGCTGTTAAGTTGCGAGACCACGTTTGGATTGAGTTGGGGGGTTACAAAAAGTGGTATCAGAGCGTAGTTACGCTCTGAAGACAAGAAATACCGAACTTAGATGAATACTGAGGTTGAGATTGAGTTATGGGTTAAGGGATGAGAGATAGAGTGAGAGGTGCGTTAGTCAGGACTTCCCGGTGTTTACCGGATATCCATAGTACCTAGGCCCGCCCTCCACGTCCCTAACCCTGAACATGTGGAACAAACGCCAGAGAGAAGAAAGCCTTCTCTTACTCGGGGAAACCCGATCTGGCAGTTAGCTAACAGTGAGCAATACGAGAAACATCTTGTTGCACAACAGTTATGGAGAACTTGGAGGTTTTAATGGAGCGCAGCAGAGAAACAGGCGCTACCTATGGACTTCTATCAATAAGGGAACGGTAATTACCGGCAACATGGGTCGACATGCTACGCAGTCGAAATAACCCGCAATACCAATGATAAGGAAAGCACTACGAGTGCAATGGATAAGGAAATGATGAGAGACATGAGTACCGGACAGTGGTCCGAATGAGCATAGCAATGGGATAATACAAAGCTTAAGGGATAAGGTTACTGGAAAGTCCAGTTAGAAACGGGAACTCCAAACCCCATACAATGAGGAAGATTACAAAACCTGGCCAACATAACGCAAACGACGGTAGAAACTCATACAAATTGTATACCGGGATAGGACTACGATGTAGTGCCCAAAGGAGAATCATTACTCAGTAACCACAACAAAATGTATGGAGACAAGAGCGAGGATTAAGACATAAGAAAGTATTAAGGGGTTCCCTCAGGAAGAGGAACGCCCTGATAGATGACAGTACTGTCAAACAACAAGGAAACTGCCGGATGGTCAGTTATCCAAAATAAGATAATATCGAAGGAGTCCCGAGGACTACCAATTACACGGAAATTAGAAGGAAGTATCACTACCAACGTACCTTGTACCAATAGCCCATCCTGCATGGCGCACTTGCCATAGCAAGTGCTACCACGGTTAAGCTACACGGAAAGCCATCATGGCAAGATAGGAGAACGCTACAGTTGTAACATATTAATACCGGATTGTAAATCCATAAGAACAGAAAAATAAGACCTTGGAAAGGCCCGACGGCCTGACCATGATGAGATGAGGTGACACACCAGTCGGCCGGGAGCAGAACTTGGACAAAATATTAAACCATATAAATATTAGCAACGGTATAACCTCCTATGACGACAACCGACAGTACGGTAAGAACACCAACCCAAACTCCAAGGGGGAAAACCTAAGAGATCGCTCGGTAATGCGAGCAAAACACTATGTAAGTAATAACATACAAGGGATGTATTATAAGATACTATTGAAACTGTTGAAGCAACGAATTCCAACGAAAACTGGATAGGACTCCCAGGGTGACCATTAAGAATACCAATAACAACATTCTATAATGAAGATGTTGTTGAACCCCGGAAACAGGGACATAAGGAATAAATTTAAGCAGTAATCTACTAAGGATTAAAGATATACAATCTCGACAGAGGGAGGCCTAGAGGACTACCCCCACAGAGCGGGTGTAGTCAAGCCGAACAAACTGATGAATGACAGTTAATACTGTTTGTCTAACTCATTAACACCCAAGTATGATTGATCATCAACGGGTGGCGTAGTCAACGGAAGTTGAACGAAGCGTTGAGATGAAAGTATAAGACGACATGATGATATCCAACTTGGACATCGTAAGGCAAACGCCTAATACGAACCTAACCTTGATTGTTAAAAGACGTAAGTCTAGTAAAATGACAGTATATTCGAGGACACTAAGTAACCTCAGATCTCCTGAATAAACTTCCATAGCAGGAAGCAGGATGCAGCAACTTACCATGAAACCCGATACTACATTTAATATGTAACTTAACGGTCGATAGTGTTCAAAGGACCAGAACCTATAAGGATGACCTACAGATAAATAAGAGTGCAAGTAATGGACTGAGGCGTTATGCACGAAGAGCCTACGAGCCAAGGATGTTAACCACATCAGAGCCCGAGGCGCAGTAAGTTGTAAGAGAGCTTATTCAAGCCATGAGGAACTACAATTCGTAGATATGAACGGTTACAAACCTATAACTTAGATTGGGGAAAATATTACCAAGAAAAGGTACCAATGAGAATATTGAGATAATGCTAAGGACAGGGGCGGAGAACGAACCATGCCTTTAGGGTGGGGATACCTCTCCTTGTTGTGAGGCCAAGAGTGGGAATAAACCCCTCAAAAAGGGCTTTCACTTATTAGAGATGAAATACACTTTATTTAGAAAATGGAAACTATGAACCTTGAGATTACCTTAGAACATACCCGATACACTTGAGTAATAAGGAAGGTTACACAGATAGACCCCATATCCAACACCCAGGATGTAAGAATTAGTAATGGTCAGAGATAAACATTGAGATTGCACATTATGACATGTCAAGTGACCAATGCTCAGAAGAGCTTGTGATTCAGTGAATGACTTCTTCAGGAACCGGTTAAATTACATGGTAAGCAGCATCATACGGATAAAAGAATGCGAGAGGAATTAGCCTACTTACGAATCTGAGATTGGAGCAGAACATCTTCATATTAAGAGTCAACTATTTTACAACACGGTACGACAACCGCCAAATACCGGAATTAAAGAAACCCTAGCGTGTTTGCACCAGGAAGGAATTGAATATGAGATAAGATGTTAGGATAAATGAGTAAGGAGTTGCACCATCAATGGGCAGCAGAGTAAAGGCCAACTACCACGGTAGTAGTGGTCGTGAGTACAATATTTATATAAGTGGATTAAGTCATGGTGCGCGGTAAAAGCGACCGTTAGGTATGAGCCGTCAAATGTTGACACTGAGGCAATTAGATTTATGAGTTAAGACCAGCATAAGTAAGGAAATAAGATGGTAGACGAACTGTGCATTGATGCCAGTAGTCTGGACCTGGTTAGGTAAGATTTCACAGGAAGCACACTACCCATTCCTTAAGGACCTGGAAGTGCATTCCTAGTTAAACAAATATGAGGAAGAAAATAAGAGGCTCTACGGAAAGAGACCTCAGATATTAAGAGACCGAATCAATACGGAATACAGAAAGGAGCCAGAGCATACCATACCCAAGAACACAATAATGGATTTCCCTTGATTAACTTCAAGAAGAACAATAAATGTTATTATGGAACGATGAAAGAGGAGATCGACAACAGAATACTTCATAATTAGCAATAGCTAAACGTGTGACGAGCACTATGAGTTTACTAAAACGAGACGTGGGACGACTGCACCCCACAGGGGCTTGCAGGCCTGACACGCTCATTTATGAGTTAGTTGGGTAAGTAGTAATGTACCAGTAAGGTACCCCATGCATGTAGACGAGTGGTGTAAGGAACACGGGAGGTAGTCGACTCCGTACCACGGACAACGACACAAGATCAGACAAGAGCAGCCATTACCACAAACAATCAAAGAGAAGAATTCAGTTGAACCAGCAACGCAAGGGAATCAGAGAACAAATAATTAAGGACTATGAAGTGCGAGAAGCACGGATTATTAAGTATAGACATAGGACATGTCTTAAGATGAATAAGATTAAACTGTAAAGTGCAATAAGCACTAAACAGTAGTTTCAGATTAGGAATCATCCTCAGACCAAAGGTCAGTTGGGGAGAACGATTTAGACATTCGAGAAAACACTAAGAGTATGAACATTAGATCTCCAGGGAGATTGGATAGGCGAGCTACAACTCATCAAGGCCGTGTATATGAAGAGATAACACGTGACCATTGAGGGACCTTTAGTGCTAAACCATAAGCACGCAGGAGGAAAATATACAATACTGTAAAAGGATAAGCGAGACAGTTAAGCCTAAGATTATCAGAGTCACGCACCGGAAGCTAGCAGACCACTATCTTTGAGATTAGACCAAAATAAGTTAAGGAAACGGTACAAGTACCGTTAAGAATCCTCGATACGGAGACTAAGTAATTTCTGATCGAATTATAAGTAAGATAGATGAAGTGGAAGCTAGAATGCTTGGTGAGAATTAGACATCTTGAACTTATGTTCAAGGATGATATAATGCTGATTACGTGGGCGTAATCCATTTTAAGGGGGGTAGTAGAGCGAAAACCGCTTAGCGTATGTTTGTGTACTGAGTACATAAACTACGGTGTGCATAGCACAAGATAATTTGAGAATATGTTTTACCTAAACATTTTGAGATAAATCATGGTTATTGCACACGGAAGATGTGAATACCATACATATTAAGTACTTATCTTGTTAACTCCGGTGTGAGTACAAGTTAAGAGAATTAAGGAAGAGGAATAAGGAGATTTAAGAAATAAGGAATATATATGAGGTATGAGTCGATATGAGACTATGTGTGAGATAAGAATAAGATAACACTATGAGATATTATTTGATATGAGTATGAGGAAGGAAATAGTAATGCTATGTGGTATGAGACGGCGGAAGTTGGTATGAGACTGATATAGAACTTAGTAGGAATTTAAGTCTTGAGGTAATTACTAAGAGATGAATCGGGAATGTTTGATGGACTGAGTCCACACTTTGGAGATGTATTGATTATGATTAGAAGAACTAAAAAGATAGAAAATTGGACATGAGTGAATTATGTGGATGTTTGAAAATGATGTGGGAGGTGGAACTTGATTTTCTAGGGATCAAGGGAAACCGAACACAAATTGGAGTGGAAGGATAGTTCGACGCTGATGCTGATCACATCAGGGTGGGATGATTCCTGAAACTCCCTACCAGTGGTCACAATTAAATCACACTATGGATAGAGGCATTAGGATAAAAATGAAATTGGAGTTGATTGTATTTTAATTAGAGGAATTATTCCTCACATGACCTCGTAAAAAGGATTACCTTTTTACTGAGTCTCGCCCATGAAGTCGAGGACGCACGAGCCTTTGTCTTCGGACCGGTGACATGGGGAGAGCAGAGTGTTTTGTATTCTGGCCCATGGTGACGAGGACGAATGAGCCATTGTCTACGGACCGGTGACATGGGAGAATACGTTGGAAATTATGTGAATGTTTTTGATCATCAAGAGGAATAAAGGGAATTTTGAGTGCTATACATGCGTAAGCGTGTTGTGTGAAATTTAAGAATAAGCATATGGTGGACCTAAGGATTCAATGAGTTTGAGTATACATAAGTATGATCTGTATGATCTATGGAATGAGGTAAGACATGTATTTTAATAAGATAAGATGCATGGGAACTTTGGGGACAAAGTTCTTTTAAGGGGGGTAGATTGAAATACCCCAAACCTAAGTATGCTAAGTAAACATCAAATCATGATGTAGTAAGGCTAAAATATGCCTTAGAAAGATTGGTAGACAATTTAAACCAAGGAAAACACAAGAAAATGCCTTAAGGGCAATTAGGGCAAAAATGTGCTCTAAGCTTGGAGAGACTTGGGTGAGTACCCAAATATCATGATAAGACCTTAATTTATTCTAATGGTCATTTTAAACCAATTACCAAAGAAAACCAAGCTTGAAAACAAGTTAAAACACAAAATGTGCTTTAAGAAGTCTTAAAGCACATTTTTGAGAAATTGTCTTAGAATTGAGTTTTGAGTGGCTAAATGCCCATCATTACTCTTTAATCAACATGTGTACTAATTAGTATCACATTAGGAAACCTAAATTAATGGGAAATCAAAAATTTCAGAAATATGTGCACTGATTTGTGAATAGTGCCAAATAGTGACTAGTTTAATCTTTAATCAACTTAGTTTAGTTAATTGGTCAATAAAGGCCAAACATGCCCTTATTTAACAAGGGGGCCGATTTTGAGAGTGGTGAGTCACCACATGAGTCATTCAATTAAAGGAAAGAAGAGGGAAATAAGTAAAGTTACTATTTGCTTTATAAAAGCAAAATATCTCTTAATAAGCTACCTTTCTCCTTTTCTCTCTTCATTTCTCTTCTTCCCACGGTTTCTTCTTCTCTTCTCTTGCTCCAAAACCGAGAGAGCTCCATCCATGGGTGCTTCACCTTCAATTGCGCACCAAGTGTTCATCTTTGCTCCAAATCAAAAACTAAGTATAGATTTCTCTTAGTTAGGCCAAGACCTATCTTTCTATCTTTTCAAATCTTTAAAAGCTCAAGCTTGGTGCCATGAGAAAACTCCATTGATGGAGGAAAATCAAGTTTGAAGAGCTCATTAGCTTCTCCATTCTCTTAAGGTAAAGAAAATGTATGAAAAACCATGTTTCCATCCTTCCTTCCACATGGCCGAAAATTACTACTCATGGGGCCTTGTTTTTATGCCTTGTTCTAGCTTGATTTATTCACCAAGGACTAGTGGAGGTCCTATTACATTCAATGCCCAAGTCTACTTTGAGACTTCAAAGGTAATCATCCACTTTTATGCCTTAGAACACATTTCTAACCTAGGTTTTCATTCCTTGAGGTTAGTGTATTGTTTAGTACTCATGTGAGTCATTGAATATTGGTTAGAACATTGGCAAAGGAAGTTTAAGTGGTGGCCGATATTCATTCAAGAAGAAGGTCTAAGGAGGAAGATAAGATAAGCTGAGAAAACAAGGTAAATTACTTACCTAATGGTGGTTTAAGGTTTACGGAATGAGTTTTAGATGAGTACCAATGTAGCCTAGGGCCTACATTAGGTAATGGGTTATGTAACCTAAGAAAAAGAACTTAAATAAGCTTGTGAACTTGTGGCTAAGGAGCCAATGGGAATGAGTTAGTAATATAAGTTTGAGATGGATTTTAAGAGCATTATATCTACTATGAGATTGATGGGTGTATTTGCAGGTTGAAGGCTTTTATGTGTGGGAAATTCAGTGTTTAAGTTTAAGTTATTTAAGGGCCTAAGAACCATGTCATTTAAGAGCCTTAGTGCTATGCAATTTAAGATTATTGCCATATATTGAGTTTGTTGTGATGAGTTGGTTTGGGTGATGAGATATGATGAGAAAGAACTTGATGCGTGTAAGATGGTTGAATGAGGAAAAATAATGTGTTTGGGCATGATAAGATACTAGAGGAGCTATGGTGAAATTTGAGTAGAAAATAAGTGTTTAGGTGATGGTGATGAATTAATATGACCTAGGATTTACTAGGAGTCATTATGAGGAATTTGAGTGGAAATGAGTGAACTAAGGAGTTCTTGAGGTTTAGGATGACCTAGAGATGTCTAGGAGGAATTAGAGGATTGGTGAGTGTATTAAACACACCAAAATCATGTGATGAGGAATGCTAAGACATGTGCAAGAATCTGGAGGAAATGATGTATAATGCTTTGAGATGATTTAGGTATGAACTAAGTGTAGAACAATGAGAGTTCGGGAAGTTTGTGAAAGAGGTGGTGATGTTAGTGGTGGAACAATAAGGTTTTAGTTAGATGGTAATGAGAGGACTTAGGTGATGGGAGTGAAGATTGGTGGGGGAATGTTGTAAGTCGTCAAGGAAATGACTAGAAACGTATAAGAGGGTATGATCAGGTGAATGGTGAGTAAGTTGCATAAAAGAAGTGGAAATGTCTAAGGAGGGCGTTGCATGGTTAGGGAAAATGAAGAACAATGTCAAGGTATTAAGGTAATGGAAAGAAAGGTATAGGTATGCTTAAGAGTTTAAGAGTGATGAGTAACCAAAGGAAAGAAGGGAAAATTGTGCATGGACATGCAAGATGACCTTGGAAGGTTTAACAAGCAAAGATGGAGTGCAATGATGTTAAGGAGGAGTTATATGGGTAGGAAAGAAACACTTTGGTTAGTTGAAGTTTTAGATAAAATGCACATGTTAGAGAAATAAGGAATTAGTTAACAAGTGTTAGGAATTTCTTGCAAGAATTGAGCAAAAGGTTAGGATGATCTTTGGAGGTTATTTTAATGAGTTTGGAGGGATGATTAAAGGAGGGTTTAAAGGTCTAAATGATGTTAGAATACATTAGAAGGCTTTAGGAGAAGTTTGGTGAAGATTTAACAATTTTTGGACATGTTCTGGTGGCGTCCGACCCAGGGGTCCGACCCAAGTTTGGGTCGGACGGCCTCTGTTAGACGCCAGTGAAGGGTTCTGTAATGGTCCAACCCAGTTGGTTGGGTCGGACATGGGTCGGACAGGAGAGTTTTAAAAGACGGAAAAATTTCTGTAATGGTCCGACCCAGTTGGTTGGGTCGGACGTGGGTCAGACAAGAGGAGTTTTTCAAACCCTAGAGTCTCTGGAATGGTCCGACCCGGTTGGTGGGTCGGACGGTGGGTCGGACGACCCTTAAGACTTAAAAAAAAAAGAGAAACCCTAAGAGAGTTTAGTGGTATTTAGGGTACCCCATTGAGGGGGGCAAAGATTACTAGAGGTATAAAGACCTAGGGGATTAAGTTAAGTGTAAGCTTAAAAGTTTAAGGTTAAGTTTGTAAGATTAAGTTGTAAGACTTAAGAGGTGTTAGGTGGGGACCATTAAGGGTTAAGTAAGTTAAATAAGTTAATTAAGTTAAGTAAGATAAGTAAGTTGAATTGAGTTAAGTGATTAACAACCTAAAACTGAATGAATGTTTTAGGACTTGGGAATTGGACTCCGGAAGAGATTAAGCAACCGAACGACCAACGGTGAACGGTACAGTTCTTCTTGTGACCTGCTTGCTAACGAGGTGTCCCTCGGCTTGTGTGCTATTTGTTTTTGTGTGCTCACTAAACAAGATAAAGCATGCAACCGGAATATTATGTTTATTGTATTGTTGTGTGATGTTTGAAAACTAACACAACATACCGTGAGAACTTACTAACCAACGTTTAGTAAGGAAATGTGTGAGACTAAGGAACTCCCTAATATGGGTTCATATAAACCGAAAGAGGTTAACCAACGAACATGGTCTTGAGACTACTACTAACTGGAACTTGAGTGAGGAAACCCGGGACTGACTCCGGTCATGCATGCTAAGGGAAGGGGGTCGGTATCTATAGCAGATCCGTCTTCCGCTTAAGGACTTGTCTACGGACTTGTAGCCTAGGGCCGGTTGCTGGCTCAGCTACGCTGGACTTCCGTCCAGGGTAGGTGGTATTAAGATGGTGCGGTGGGATCACCTAAATCCGAGGTTTGGACTTAGGATACAACCATTCCCCTCCAGGAACGGTTTGTATACTGAGAATAAGTTAAGATTAAGATTAAGGTAAGGTTAAGATAAGTTACAACCATTCCTTTTTAAAGGATGGTTTGTATTTTTAAGACTAAGATAAGCTACATCCACTCCTTTTTAAAGGGTGGTTGTTACTAAGATTAAGATAAGGCTAAGATTGAGGTGAGATAAGGATGGACTGAGAATAAGAGGAAATACAACTTGAGGAGTTAAATAATTAACTCTCTAATTAAGGGAACACATCTAAGTCGTTCATTGTGTGTGAACTCTGATTGTTCATATTTGGTTTGTTGTTTACTGCACTTACTATTATGTTGTGCATCTAATCAACGTCCATGCTATCAACAATTAGTCGTTGTAGCCACGTTAGCTTGGGGGCCATGAGAGGATCGTA
Source organism: Limonium bicolor (assembly GCA_023374045.1). Lineage (NCBI taxonomy): Eukaryota > Viridiplantae > Streptophyta > Magnoliopsida > Caryophyllales > Plumbaginaceae > Limonium > Limonium bicolor. The sequence continues at coordinate 332,001,674 of CM041778.1, forward strand.
CCAGCATTCGTGCTGACCCCCTTTGGGGGCTGTTTTTACTACACAGGTGAACATCAGGAGGCGGCCGTCGCGAGAGTAAGAAGGGGTACAAGTGCTGCAGGTTATGTGTGGCCTACGAGTTGTGCATGTACACTCGTATGGCAATTGAGTTAGTGAGATGTATAGGATGTGAGGGGATTGTAAGAAGGAAATGTATTTGGTAAAGGTTGTTATGTACTAATGTTCGGTATATTCTGTAGTCAGACCGTGGCAAGGTCCTGGTGTGTAAAGAATTCCGCTGTGACGTGTATATATATATGCTGTTAAGTTGCGAGACCACGTTTGGATTGAGTTGGGGTGTTACATTTTAGAACTCTGAAGATAAGGTAATACGAACGTTGTCTTGTATTTAATTCTTTGTGCAAATTTTTGGTGTCTTTATCTTAATCTTATTATGTGTTCCATTCCTTTTCTTGTTCCAGATTAAAGAGCATTATGCCCAATCCTCGACTTACAATGCAAAAGACTTGTATCATGTCAGAGAGAGCATGGCAGCCTTATTTTTGAGAATGGAGTGGTAGACTAGCTAGCTTTTGTATATATTATAGTGGCATGAAACTGAAATGATCACATTTAATGAATTGCTAGCTGTTGTAACAAATTGTGCAGTATTGAATGTTTTTTTGTGGCTATAACAGATTCTGCTGTAACAGATTCTACTGTAACAAATATTTGATCTAGTGTGTATATTAAAAATGTTATCTTTGTTGCAATTGTGCGTAGAGAATGAATTTGTGTTATTGGTATTTGATTCAGGTGTTGGAATTGTGCAGCTTTTACACATCTGTTGCAATTATGTCCTCTGTTGCATATCTGTTGCAATTCTACCTCTGTTACAATTCTGTAGCTTTGTAATAAAAAAATGATTTTTTTTTTAAAAAACACTTTAGATTACGGTTATTGGTAAAACCGTAATGTAACACTTTAGATTACGGTTATTGGTAAAACCGTAATCTAAAGTCCCTTACACGCGGGACCGGAAAAGGCCCTTTAATTATGGTTTTAAACCGTAATTAAAGACGTTGCCGTCTTTAGTGACGTCCGCATTGACTACGGTCCAGAACCATAATTATACACGGTTTTTGACCGTAATTAAATGCTTCTGTTCCACCAGTGTTTATATTGTCGTCACTCACTCGATAGTTTTTTAGGTATTTGGCTTAGGGTTTAGGGTCGCTACACTACAAACCCTAAAAATGCCTTCGACTTTTTTAGCATTTTAGGGTGTTTGGGGGGTAGGGTAATCTTTTTGGCATTAGTTCTACACTTTATATTGTCTTCACTGATTCGATAGTTTTTAGGGTTTGTGGTTAAGGGTTTATTGAGAAGTGAATAATTTGTTAAAAAAAATGAATCACATGTTCGAATAAAGTGAATCTTTTATTTAAGAAAAGAGAATCTTATCAGAAAATTGAATCATATCACAAACTTATGCGAGAACAATACGAATCCTTCGTTTAAGAAAAGTGAATATTTTGTTTAAAAATAGTGAATCAAATGTTTAAGAAAAGCGAATCTTACCACAAATTTATACGAGAACAATATGAAACTTTCATTTATTTAGAAGTGAATATTTCGTTGAATATGAGACCATTATGAATCCTTCGTTTAAGAAAGTTGAATGTTTTGTTTAAAATTAATGAATCAAATGTTTAAGAAAAGTGAACCAAAAATTTATACGAGATCAATATGAACCTTTCATTTATTTAGAAGTGAATATTTCGTTGAACAAAAGTTAATCAAATGTTCAAGGAAAATGAATCTTATATTTAAGAAAAATAAATCATTCGCTTTTAATAATGTGAATCATTTGTTTTTCTAAAAGTGAATTTTAATTTTAAGAAAAGTAAATCTTAAAAAAGATTCATTTTGTTAATGAATAAGGTTCATTTTATTATTAACGAAGATTCATTTTGTTAACGAATAAGATTCACTGTGTAATATATAATCATTCTAAAAACATAAAATTTTAAGTTTACTAAAACATATCCATGATGCATTTTGTTTTGAAGAGCATGAAAAAAGATGAACAATGGTATAATTATTTTGTTTGGGAAATTTACACCCCCCACCCATGAGGTTTGGGGTATTTACACCGCCCACCCATGTGGTTTGGGAATTTACTTTCCCCACCCACAAGCTTTCTCCCGTTTTACTTCCGTCATTCTTTCCCCACTCCCCGTTAGTATTGTCCAGATGTCATAAACTCAACCCACCCTTTCCCACTCCCGGTTCATCTATATTCCGCCATTTTCACATTTCTCTCTCACGGTTTCTTCTTCGTTGGTACCCTTGAAGCTACCCCGTTCTAATTCCTATCGATCTGGTGCTAGATCTGAAACGGAGCGCCACTCCGGTAAGCATCTATGCGCGTTTATCTTCTCTGAGATTCCCACTTTCTCTCGCGTGCTCCTGAGTTCGAATTTGTGATTCCGCGATGCGAACCCTGCGTTTGAACCCTAAAAGGGCGATGCGAACCCTAACTCCTATCGATTTGGTGTTGGTATCCATTTTTTCTTGATTTGGTGTTGGATCTGTTGACTATATTCGAACCCTAAAATGGGTTGTGGTAAGTGTTTTGTGATTCCTTTGCTTCTGGTAAATCTTGTCGAAGTGCTCTGCTGCTCTCGTACTCGACTTGCTGTCGCAGTGCACTTGCTTCTGGATTATGGGAATCTCTGCGATTCTTTTGCTTTTGGACTGTAATGGAAGTGATTTTGTTCGAGCTGATTATGGGAATCTGTTTGCATTGTTTCTGTGAACCTGCTTCTATGAACTTTCATATGCTTCTGCTCCTGGGAAATTTTTTTGCTTGCTGCTGTATGGAACTTGCTTCTGTATTGAAGTTGCTTCTGTATTGAAGTTGCTTCTGTATTGAAGTTACTTCTGTATTGAAGTTGCTTCTGTATTGAAGTTGCTTCTGTATTGAATTTGCTTCCGAATCTGCTGTTGGGAAATTTATTCGAATTGGTTCTGTTTATAACTTGCTTCTATGTTGAAGTTACTTCTGAGGAGTGTTGAACTTGCTTCTGTTAAATTGTATATGTTTGTTGCAAAACTACTTTCTGCTACATCTCTTGATGTGGTCAGTTGAAGCAGCAATGATCTTCATTAGTTGCTCCTGTCCATTTGATGTGGTCAGTTGAAGCAGCAATTGATCTTCATTAGTTGCTCCTGTCCATTTGATGTGGTCAGCATTGTAATGACCAACCTCATTTCAATTGCAGAAGCAAGTTTATTTCCAATGTGCGATTACTGGCCCCACAGTTATGATGTTAGTTGATATGATTTAATGGTCACATGTTGAAGCGGTTGTCTTTATAATTCCATAACTGGTTAGTTGAAGCAGCAATGGTATTTTGCCTAGTTGCTCCTAACTTTTTGTGGCTTCGGTTATAGATAATTGCTCCGTTGTGTCTATCATTCTTCTTCTGATGTCATTACACAAGAGCAGTGATGATGGGCCAAGTACCTGATTTGAGCTCATTCAATGTGACTTTCATTGCTGATAATTCTTGTGTGTCTTTTAAAAAAAAAAACATCATGTCATCTGCCAACAACAGGAACAGTGAGAGCCGTTTCACCTTTGCCAACGTGAAGTGTGCATGCTAAAGAAATGCTAAGTTATATATTGCTCTTACCTATGAAAATCTTGGCAAACTTTTTTATCGTTGTGACTATCCAAGTGGAATCTTCAAGTGGTGGCATGAGGAGGAACTAAACAGCCACTTGTTGAATACCTTTCTGTACGGACAGGAGCGATGCACTGATGGTGATCTGATGAGAATGATGAATGAAATCATAGATTTGAAGAATGAGCTAAGGGAAGTGAAATTGCTCATTCAAACAGAGAGGGAGGGTCTGAAAGGTGTTGCAGACAAGATACTTATGCTTTGTTATGTAATAGCTGTAGCAGTTGCTTTGTTATTTCTGAAGCTGGGTTAGGGTGTTGTAATGATCATCCAGACAAGGTTGTTAGATTTTATGGATTATGTACTATGTACTGTTAGTTAAACTGATTGTACAAGGATGTAATACTTATTGATAATGTAAGATTGCAATGGTTATTTGACAACCAGTGGTGCATTATTGGTTATATATGTCATATTTTACATGTTTTGCTTTTAAACTGTACACATCAGTAGCTTTTTGACATAAGGTTTGACAAGCATTTGCATCGAACCATAACGACAAACACTGGGCTGTCAAAATACTGGACATAGTACCTGAAATACCCCGAACTTAAATATGGTGATTAGATTATTTTAATATGGTATTTAAGGGCCTAATAGTGCCTAAGTAATTTTGGTAAAGAAAATAAATCCAAAAGAAATGAGAAAAACGCTTAGAAAGCGGAAAACGCTAAAATGAGCGTTAAATAACCATAGGAGGTATGAGATCTCGGTTATAGTATCGTAAGTATCCCTAAGGCTTATTCATGCCTAATTAGTATACGGGAATGATTCCCGAAGAAACCGGAGCCAAATAAGGTATTAAAACGCTAATAGAGCTTTAGCGCATGTTTTTCGAGGAAACCCGAAAACGTGATTTTAAGGGGTTAAACGAACCCGTAAAAATTATAAATCATTAAATAAATATTTTTAAGCATTAACGGAAGCTTAATAACCAATAAAAATAAAGAAACGAGAAAATTCCGGGAAACGAGCCCGGTTAGTGAATAGTATCCAAACCGGGTAAAATAACAAGCGTTTTCTGTAAAAGATGAAAAACGCTCCAACTTACTAATATAGTGGGGCCGGTTTTTATTAAGGGAGTCAACCCACTCACACACCCTCTAAGCTAGTAATAAAGAAAGGAAGGAAGAGAAGGAAGAGAGAGGAAAGTAAAAAGCAAAAGCATAAAACATTTCCCTCCTCTCTCTCCTCTCACTTTTCTTCTTCTTCTTCCTCACCTCTCTCCACCGATTTTCTTCCCTCTCTCTCGCTGTGCTGGGCGAAAATGGAGCCCTCCATGGCTGCCCCTACTTCCTCTCCTTGTACAAGCTCCATCCATGCTCCAAACTCAAAAATAATTACATATTTGTAATCCCCTCATCCTCCTCTATCATTCCCTCTTTTCAAAATTCGAAAAGGATGAGTTTCATCTCCATGGGTTTTCCCCATTTGAAGAGAAAAGCACACCATTGTGAAGCTTGGAGTCTCCTCTTTCAAACAAGGTAAAAATCTCCATGAAAGACCTCACTTTTCTCCATCTCCTTGGTGGCCGATTTTTGTCTCTCTCTCTCTTACCTTGTTTTTCCTCTTGTTTTGGAGCTTTGCTTCAACCCTCCAATGGTGGTGAGAACACCTTCTTGAATCAAGGGCTAAAACCCCTCCTAAAGCACTCCAAAGGTAAACCCTAGAATTTTACATTTTAAACACTTCAATGAACTAGTATCAATCTAAAGGTTAGTGTATTAATTGTACTTGTCTTATGTAATTTGGGTGTTGGGATGGAGTTTGGTAACTCCATCCCCCACAAAACCGATTTGGACAAGAAAGAGAGGAGGAGGAGGAATGGAAAAGAAATGAAGGAATCAAAGGCTCAAGGTAAGAGCTCCTTCTTAATGCCTAATTTAATGCATTAGTGTAATGGGAATGGGTAAACAAATAAAAGAACCTAAACCATTGTATTAGTATTGTAGTTGTGGATGTTTTGAGTATTGGTGAGCAAGTGTGTGGATTTGTAGACCTTAGAGCCAATGAATGGTGTATGTGTATTAGTATCACTATTTGAGGAAGTAATGATGTATTGGTATTGTAATTGAAGAAATGTGGTGTATTAAGATTTTGTATGAACCTTGTGTGCTGGTAGGACCCTTGTTGGGTGTGGCTAGCTTTAGGTTGAATTTGATGAGAAAATGTGTATTTGAGGTTGTAAGGGAAAGTAGGGGAGTTATGGCAAAATTTTAGTAGGAATTGAGCATTAAAGAATGACTTGGTAAATGGGAGAACCAAGGTATGTATTGGGGTTAGTAGAGATGTGTAATGACCATGGATTGGTAATTGGAGGATGAGGATAAAGTATATAAAAATCTATAGCAAGAAGTGATAAAAATGTATTGGAGAAGCTAGAAAAAATTAGAGTGCAAGATGTAGTGAAATGGATGTTGGACTTGGGTATAGACATGGTAATTGCTTGGAATTGTATTTGGGATGCTAGTAAAGGTATTGGTAGTAGAAGTATTGGATGTGAGGATTGAGTTATAAAATCTGTACATACGTTAAAAACTGTTACAAGTGTTGAAGGGGGTGAGGAAAAATTGTGTATATGGATTTAGAAATGAGTAGGGTATTTGGGGGATGAACCAAGGCAATTTTGAGGGCCTAAGTAGTGTTAAAATATGTGGGATTAAGTGTAGGAACAATGGGGAAGTAATGGGTAAAGGAGAGGACTGAAAACAGAAATGAAAACTGAAATACTGGGCCGGACCGACCTGGGACCGAACTTGCAAGGTCGGTCGAGCCCAGATTTGCAAAGGACGGAAACATTCTGGAATGGGACCGACTTGGGACAGGACATGAAGGGGGGCCTAGAACAATGCCCGTAACAACATATAACCCTAGATAATAGGCCAGAGGACATTCCCGTAATGCAACCTACTGGAATGGACCGACCTTGCGACTGGACTTGCAAGGTCGGTCGACTAAAAAATTTTCCGTCTTGTAAGCTACTGGAATGGACCGACCTGCGACCGGACTTGCAAGGTCGGTCGGGCTAAAATTTTCCGTTAAGTAATTCACTGGAATGGACCGACCTTGGGACCGGACTTGCAAGGTCGGTCGGCCCTGAAATGTTCCAGCGTATTACCCTACTGACTTTGACCGACCTTGTGACCGACCCTGGGTAAGGTCGGTCGAGTAAAAAAAAAAAGTATATGATTATGGTTATCATATGATATATGTATATATATGTATATATATATATATATGCCTATACACATATGTATATGTAAATGTAGTAATACATCATGAATGGAAAGGAAGGATGAGGAAATGCTCATGTGAGTGAGGAAACAAGTTAAGAAAGTTGTAAGTATAAGAACATTAAGCATACCGGGATAACGGGGTAAGTAAGGGAGTAGTAATTATTTGTATATCGTATGAGCAAAGTATTAATAACAATGTTGGAAACATTATCAGTGGAACAAGTATGAACCAAGGAACGAGGGAGCACATGGTAAAGCTAACTCCGGTGAAAGGTATGATTTTCTCATGCCCCGTATGCTAACCGAGTTACGTTGATTTGTATGCTGTATGCCGGCTAATCAAGACTAAAGCATGAAAATGGTTTATCGCCTTCATTGTATGTCTTGATGTATGTTGTGTGAGCTAACCCTTGTTGATTGATTGTGCGGCTTCATTTAGTGCGTAGTACGACTCGTAGATGAGTCTTGTTTTGTAGTGGCTCGTAGTAAGAGTCACGTTGTGAACTAATGGAAACGTAGCAACACACTAAACTATCGAATCAGTAAACGATAACGCAACCCAATGAACTCACTAGAATGCGAGGGAGTGTACGGGAGTAATAACCTCCCGATAACGGTAGGAGAACCGAAATGAATAATCCACAATTAATAAGTAGTGGAAGTATAAAAGTAACCTCTAATAGAGGAATTAATCCTGGTACAAGACATGAACCATGAGAGTAGCAAAGAATGATGAGGGATCTCCAAACCCCTTAGCAATTAGTCGACCCGTTATGAGAGGACCCGACTGATGCAAGTATGTCCCGAACGTGAGAGTATTCGATACGTTGGGGAAACCCTTAAATCTGAGGATACTAGAAGGTGGAAATTCTCTAAGCTAGTGGAGGTTATCAAGAGAGATACTTCTAGGCTAATCCATGAAAATGTAATATACTCTGAGTGAAGAGTGTGGGGAATTTGAGTAGTCCGGTAAAATCGGACAATTGAGTATTTGAGGAGCTAAGCGTATAGCCCTCGTATTGTAGGTCTGGTGGCGAGTCTTGTGTATGACTCCGCCCAGAGGCCAAAGTAATGAGTATTGAGTATTGCGTATGTATGAGTAAAGTAATGAGTACTGAGTAGGAGGTGAGTACGAGTATGTAATGAGTACCGTGTGCTGAGTATGTATGAGTGAGTTTGAGTATGGAGTACATATGAGTAAGTATGTAGCATTGAGCAGTGAGTATGCACAAGTTTAGTAACGAGTACAGAGTAAGGATCGTGTACGAGTAAGGTATTGAACATGGAGTGATGAGTATACAAGAGTAAGGATTGAGTATGAGCAGAGTAGAGAATATCGAACACAGTATGAACAGAGTAGTGAGTAACGCAACGAAGAGAGTAATGAATAATAACTAGTATGAACGGTTGACCATCGAATTGTCTTCCTTAGTAAGTATTGAACCTTGTATGTGTATGTAGGTATTGTGGTTGTATTGTTGTAGCATGAGTATGTATGTATGCATGTAATATGAACTCCATGTATATCCGACCCAAAGTAGTCGGCGTACCGCGGTTAGCACGCGGTATATGCGAATTTCATATGCAGCGTAAGCTGACCCCATAGGGGGACCGTTTTTAGTGTGCAGGTACTCGAAGCTGACCGCCGTCCGAGAGGGTAGGACGGGAACTGCTATGTAAGCATGGGTAGTTGTATAAAGGGGATTGAACTTGTAATGTATTGGGAAATGTGGAAGTTCAAACTGTATCAGTAAGTTAAGGATTGTAGTATACTCGGTATAGTAATGAATTGAAGTTGTAATTGTATTATGTAGAACACTCGGTATGTTCATATTCATCAGACCGATAGTATGTAGAATTGTAACTCGCCTTGTTAGTCACGTGGGTGACTAACGGCATTGTACACCCACCGTTGAGTAAGTAATATCCGCTGCGAAGGTAAGTATGGTACAGTAATGACGGTATTAGCGGTAGGGGTGTTACAAAAAGTGGTATCAGAGCGAAGTATCGCTCTGATGGATGAAATACCGAGTTTAGGAAAATACCGAGTTAGGAATCAGAGACTTAGGGCTAAGGGTTGAGTGTTAGCGTGTGAGGTACGCTAGTTAGGAACTTCCGCGTGAACCGGAAACCTACAACAACCATACCCCGCCCTCCGCAACCCACGGTATTAAGTTGGGAGAAGAACGCCAGAGAGATGGAAAGACCTCTCACACTCGGGTAAAACCTGATCTGGCTGTTGCAAAGATAAACCTCATTAGAAAAAGAACCTGTCATACGGTAGAGTCCAAGAGCTGGAAGTCCCGAAGACGGTTCCCGTTGGATGATGATGACCGCACGTAATGGCGGAGGATTGAAGATCCTAAATAAAGGATAGTGGAATTTATGGCACCATGGGGCGACATGCTTCGCAGTCGCAAGAACCATGAGTAGCCAGCAAGAAGAGAAGCACAATCGCGCAATGAAACAAGGAAGAGAGAGTAGCAAGCCCGAGACAAGAGAGTCTACGGAATGTAATGTTTGATAATACCAACAACGGTATACAAACCGACTAAGGAACTAGTCGAGGTTGGATTAATACCAAACCTACAAGCCAAGAGGCAATAATAACCGAACAAACATGGTTTGGATAGCTTTGAAGGTATTCATAGAACTTACACCTATAGGACCACGAAATGGTTCCTAAGGATAAGCCAAGTCTCGTTAACCATAGTGAAGGTGTGAGACACCCGGACTGACGACAACCATGTCAAGTACACTGAGAAACGACTCAGGAGATTGATCACCAAGATCAAAGGAAAATCTAGTAAGACCTCCAAATATGGATGGAAACGATACCGTAACCGGTATACGTTAACCGAAAAACAACCTACCCGCGCACTTGCCTAGGGCAAGTGCAGCAACTACAAGATGGTTGGAAGACTTTAAACAACCCGCAAATACTTGCTAAAGTATCGCTATGACGAATGGAGCAAATATAGGATTACCAGTCCTAAGGATTAAATGATGAAACTTCGGAAAGGCCTAACGGCCCGACCATGGTATTAAGGGCATACCGGCCAGCAAGAAGCTGGACTTGGGCAAGACCTCAATCATGGCAACGCCATGAAGAATTCCTTTTAACACTGAACTGTTATTTCAAAACTCAGATTTTTCTTTCAAAACCACGAACCCTTCTTTTAAAACCTTGGATTTTAAAACCAAACCGACGAAACTACGGTGAGTATCAAAGGATGATATAAGAGGAGTTGACAATAGGATACTTCACCTAGGCGTGTGACGAACACTACGAGTGTACCTAAATACGGGATGTGGGACGACCGCACTCCGAAGGAGCTTGCGGGCCTGACAGATAGTTAGGTAAGTGGTAACGTGCCAAGACGGTACCCCACGTATGTATACATGTAGTGTACGAAACACGGGAAGTAGTCAACTCTGTTCTACGAACCATAAGTAAATTTAAAACAGAACAACTTGTTACCTCAACCGAACAAAGGGAACTCGGATAAGCTACAAGCTAAGGAGTCAGAAACTCACTTCAGGTGAACCATTAAGAGTTGAAAGTGCAAGAAGCACTAACAACGGGATAAGACATTGGATATGTCTCGAAGATATCTAAATAAAGCATGATAACTGGACGGAATACCCAGTCTAAGCACAGTAAGGCAAATGCCTAACATTAACACATCAGTGTTCAATGAACGGGATAGAATGCCCAGAACAACTACCACAAACGCACAGGGTGATGTTATAAGGTACCAGAAATACCATTCATCACCGGAAGGGATATCAAATCAGTTATAACACGAGGAAAAATACCAATGGTCTACCCTAAGAACGGGAGACGTTATAACCCTTAACGGGATAACTCAAATCCTGAACCGCAAGGTAGGATGACGGACTGAACATACTTATAAATATCAGCCAGAGGTGATAGCATAATCAATAACACCCAGGAGCAAACCATAAAGGGTATCAAGTCAACACAGTTGAATGAAATGTCGTGGTAAGAACACCACAATTGGAACGAACATTCGGTTAGAACACCGAAGGGATCCCACTTGACAGGGGATACCCCAAATCAATAAATAGTATCGATCAATACCAAGCTACAAAAAGGGTCTCCAACAGACGGAAGCGTGATGTGACAATCGTGTCATGGAGCCCAGTATCACCTCCAAACCCAGCAATGTCTTATGGAGAAGTAATCACTTGGGAATGACCTATGATGAGCAGAGCTCTAGGCAATATGGCTAGTAGGCCATGAAACTATTACCACACACAACCCAACGGTTGCAAAACCATTGTGAATCATATGGAAGGTTGTCAAGGACGACACCGATAAAAGAGTAACAACCGATGAATGAGGACGCCCCTCATAATGTGAGACCGCAAGAGCGGTGAACACATGGATCCCAAGAAGGGGATACCATCAGTAACGGTCAGGAAATATATCCCTTTCAGAACTATTAATGTAGTCAAGCTTGAGCATACAACTATGGCCAAGCAATGTGAAATAAGCTTCAACAGCAACTGTTGATAACCAAGGAGTAACCGGTTATTAAACCAATGATGCTCAGGAAACTCAGAAAAATAAAGGAATACCATATTCAGTATTCGCCAAATACATGGGGAAACATTGTATAAATGATAGAAATGCATGAGCTGAAGCTAGCAACAGCGGAGGCCATGTAAACCAATACTGTGGAAACAGTAAGAACATGGTGCGCAGCAGGCGACCAACGTATGCGAATAATCACCCAATACTATGGGGTTGTGAATACGAGATGGTAGACAGACCAGGCAACAAGCTAGAAGTCTGCACCAAATGATGAAGCACCACCTGAAAGAGTAACGATCAGTCCTATTGCTATCTCATAAAAGAGTTACTGCCAAGAGTTTACACCTCTGCACTCTGTGGGACTGAGTGTTTTGGTATTGCACTTGTGCAGTTAATGATCGAGTGGGATAGCTAGGAATATGAGGAAATGTAAATCGTGGTAAATCCTTCCTTTCACCAGTAAACAAGGCATAAACTAGTTAAGCAAAGGCTTAGAAACAAACCGTGCGGCCTAAGGCCAAAGAAACACGGAGAGTGTGAAACACACCAACGATCACAAGATGTGAATTCCACTAGAATAAAGGTGAAAGGAGACTTAAGAAAGTCACAAGGACCGACGCATCGAAAATGCAAGGTCATACAAGTAAAGAACACTTGTACTGAACCAGAGAAACTGGTATAGTTCAGGAGCCGCTAACAATAGAGGAAGCACTACAACTAAGTAGTGACTTAACCTCAACCGACAATTAGTCGGAGGAACCAAGTGAATGATCACTACAAACACAACAGTAGGTATATAGATTGCCAGAGAGCTGGTTATAAATCTAAAACCCATCGAGTTCACGCACGGTAAAGAATACCACGCGAGATGGAACAGACCTTATTCCCACAATAAGAGGGATAAAAGGCGATGTGTATCACGTTAAGGATAACAAGAAGGGCGAATAACCCAAGTTATCAGGGTCGCGCAGCAGAAGCTAGTGGGCCCAGAATTCTAAGTGAAATACACCTAGAACCGAACCCGGTTAAGAGTTAAATAACTCCGATGAAAATTCTTGATGCAGGGACTAACCGATAGTACGGTTAAGACCCGTTGATCAAGGAACATTGTATAATAGACCGCATGGAAACTGAACCACTCCATGACGGCTGAATGCCTTCGACCAATGTCCAATGTTGACACATGGTAGATTACGTGGGCGTAATCCCTTTTAAGGGGGGTAGAGCGAAAACCGCGAAATGTATGTTTTACGTGATAGGTGCGTAAACTACAATGCGCATAGCGCAAGAGAATTCGTTTTGATGGTTGATACTTATGTTACATAAACATTTGTTCACTCATCGTGTAATTGTGGTAATTTGAGAAGCAAGTATAGGAAAAGGAGTAGTGAAACTCTAGGGGAATGAGAACCCCGATTGGTAATAGTATGAGGAATGAGTATGTATGGGAGACTGGAGGAGTATAAATCGGTTTGGAACCGATGTCTGTAATGAGTATAAATCGGTATACAATCGATGTATTTTGTGAGTATAAATTTGGTATAGCAAATTAATGGGATATTACACCCATGAATTTCTTGAGTATAGTAGTTGGAGATGATGTAGTAATAGTTGATGAGATGATTAGTAAGTAAGTAAGTGAATCATATAAAATGGAAAATGTATGTGTATGATTATGAGTAGCAAGATTAAAAAGATAGAAAACGAAATGATGTTTGACGAGCTGTCTGCTCGTATTGAGGTGGGAAGTGGAACTTGATTTGCTAGCGATCAAGGGAAGCCGAACACAAATTGGAGTGGAAGGATAATTCAACACCAATGCTGATCACATTGGGGTTGAAGGACTCTGGAAGCTCCCTTAAGTGGCCACAATAATAACACTAGTAATAGGAATAATCATCATAAATTGAAATTGGGAGATGTATGCAAGTTTTCAAAATGAATTTCCAAAACTAATTTGGTACAATGTTTTCTTCAAACTTGAGAATGAGGAACGGTTTTGAAACCGCTCCCACGGGCGCTAGTGGATCTTCCATGCCTAGGCACGGGTATCCGGTCGAAACCATAGGAGGTGAAGCTAGTTTTGAGTCTGTGGAAGTGTAGAGTAGTTTGAAACCACTACACCGTTCGTGCGGTGACAGTGTGTGTTTGTATTTTTCCAAAGGCACTGGGGCAGCGTAGTCCCGAGTAAGTATGAGTAAGTATGAGTAAAGTATGAGTAAGTAAGTATGAGTAAGTGCCTGAGGATCTCTATATGTGCAAATGAATTTGATCAGAACCAAAGGACCGTAGAGCCAGAAAGCGTAAGTGCTCAAGTCATGACGGCCGTGAACCAGAAAGCGTAAGTGTTCAAACTTGACCGGTACCTGAGGGATCACTCGCCATTGGGGGAGGATTGTACCTAATTGTCTGTGGATGGACCCCCTTGGAGAGAAGTAAAACGGATATTTTTGATTGCTATGCATGCAGTGACATGCTGTTTGGATGAGTAGTATGCATCATCTCAGACATTTGGAGTTTGACAAGTTATATGTAGAGGTCATAACCTTAGCATAGAGTATTTATACAAGTAACCATATTAGATTCACCAACTTTGAGGGCAAAGTTCTTTAAGGGGGGTAGATTGAAATACCCCAAACTTAAATATGGTGATTAGATTATTTTAATATGGTATTTAAGGGCCTAATAGTGCCTAAGTAATTTTGGTAAAGAAAATAAATCCAAAAGAAATGAGAAAAACACTTAGAAAGCTGAAAACGCTAAAATGAGCGTTAAATAACCATATGAGGTATGAGACCTCGGTTATAGTATCGTAAGTATTCCTAAGGCTTATTCATGCCTAATTAGTATACGGGAATGATTCCCGAAGAAACCGGAGCCAAATAAGGTATTAAAACGCTAATAGAGCTTTAGCACATGTTTTTCGAGGAAACCCGAAAACGTGATTTTAAGGGGTCAAACGAACCCGTAAAAATTATAAATCATTAAATAAATATTGTTAAGCATTAACGGAAGCTTAATAACCAATAAAAATAAAGAAACGAGAAAATTCCGGGAAACGAGCCCGGTTAGTGAATAGTATCCAAACCGGGTAAAATAACAAGCGTTTTCTGTAAAAGACGAAAAACGCTCCAGCTTACTAATATAGTGGGGCCGGTTTTTATTAAGGGAGTCAACCCACTCACACACCCTCTAAGCTAGTAATAAAGAAAGGAAGGAAGAGAAGGAAGAGAGAGGAAAGTAAAAAGCAAAAGCATAAAACATTTCCCTCTCTCTCTCTCCTCTCACTTTTCTTCTTCTTCTTCCTCACCTCTCTCCACCGATTTTCTTCCCTCTCTCTCGCTGTGCTGGGCGAAAATGGAGCCCTCCATGGCTGCCTCTACTTCCTCTCCTTGTACAAGCTCCATCCATGCTCCAAACTCAAAAATAATTACATATTTGTAATCCCCTCATCCTCCTCTATCATTCCCTCTTTTCAAAATTCAAAAAGGATGAGTTTCATCTCCATGGGTTTTCCCCATTTGAAGAGAAAAGCACACCATTGTGAAGCTTGGAGTCTCCTCTTTCAAACAAGGTAAAAATCTCCATGAAAGACCTCACTTTTCTCCATCTCCTTGGTGGCCGATTTTTGTCTCTCTCTCTTACCTTGTTTTTCCTCTTGTTTTGGAGCTTTGCTTCAACCCTCCAATGGCGGTGAGAACACCTTCTTGAATCAAGGGCTAAAACCCCTCCTAAAGCACTCCAAAGGTAAACCCTAGAATTTTACATTTTAAACACTTCAATGAACTAGTATCAATCTAAAGGTTAGTGTATTAATTGTACTTGTCTTATGTAATTTGGGTGTTGGGATGGAGTTTGGTAACTCCATCCCCCACAAAACCGATTTGGACAAGAAAGAGAGGAGGAGGAGGAATGGAACAGAAATGAAGGAATCAAAGGCTCAAGGTAAGAGCTCCTTCTTAATGCCTAATTTAATGCATTAGTGTAATGGGAATGGGTAAACAAATAAAAGAACCTAAACCATTGTATTAGTATTGTAGTTGTGGATGTTTTGAGTATTGGTGAGCAAGTGTGTGGATTTGTAGACCTTAGAGCCAATGAATGGTGTATGTGTATTAGTATCACTATTTGAGGAAGTAATGATGTATTGGTATTGTAATTGAAGAAATGTGGTGTATTAAGATTTTGTATGAACCTTGTGTGCTGGTAGGACCCTTGTTGGGTGTGGCTAGCTTTAGGTTAAATTTGATGAGAAAATGTGTATTTGAGGATGTAAGGGAAAGTAGGGGAGTTATGGCAAAATTTTAGTAGGAATTGAGCATTAAAGAATGACTTGGTAAATGGGAGAACCAAGGTATGTATTGGGGTTAGTAGAGATGTGTAATGACCATGGATTGGTAATTGGAGGATGAGGATAAAGTATATAAAAATCTGTAGCAGGAAGTGATAAAAATGTATTGGAGAAGCTAGAAAAAATTAGAGTGCAAGATGTAGTGAAATGGATGTTGGACTTGGGTATAGACATGGTAATTGCTTGGAATTGTATTTGGGATGCTAGTAAAGGTATTGGTAGTAGAAGTATTGGATGTGAGGATTGAGTTATAAAATCTGTAGCATACGTGTAACAAAAACTGTTACAAGTGTTGAAGGGGGTGAGGAAAAATTGTGTATATGGATTTAGAAATGAGTAGGGTATTTGGGGGATGAACCAAGGCAATTTTGAGGGCCTAAGTAGTGTTAAAATATGTGGGATTAAGTGTAGGAACAATGGGGAAGTAATGGGTAAAGGAGAGGACTGAAAACAGAAATGAAAACTGAAATACTGGGCCGGACCGACCTTGGGACCGAACTTGCAAGGTCGGTCGAGCCCAGATTTGCAAAGGACGAAAACCTTCTGGAATGGACCGACCTTGGGACCGGACATGCAAGGTCGGTCGGCCAGAAGAATTTCCCGTAATGCAACCTACTGGAATGGACCGACCTTGCGACCGGACTTGCAAGGTCGGTCGACTCAAAAATTTTCCATCTTGTAAGCTACTGGAATGGACCGACCTTGCGACCGGACTTGCAAGGTCGGTCGGGCCAAAATTTTCCGTTAAGTAACTCACTGGAATGGACCGACCTTGGGACCGGACTTGCAAGGTCGGTCGGCCCTGAAATGTTCCAGCGTATTACCCTACTGACTTCGACCGACCTTGGGACCGACCCTGGGTAAAGTCGGTCGAGTAAAATATATATATATATATGATTATGGTTATCATATGTATATATATATATGCCTATACACATATGTATATGTAAATGTAGTAATACATCATGAATGGAAAGGAAGGATGAGGAAATGCTCATGTGAGTGAAGAAACAAATTAAGAAAGTTGTAAGTATAAGAACATTAAGCATACCGGGATAACGGGGTAAGTAAGGGAGTAGTAATTATTTGTATATCGTATGAGCAAAGTAATAATAACAATGTTGGAAACATTATCAGTGGAACAAGTATGAACCAAGGAACGAGGGAACACATGGTAAAGCTAACTCCGGTGAAAGGTATGATTTTCTCATGCCCCGTATGCTAACCGAGTTACGTTGATTTGTATGCTGTATGCCGGCTAATCAAGACTAAAGCATGAAAATGGTTTATCGCCTTCATTGTATGTCTTGATGTATGTTGTGTGAGCTAACCCTTCTTGATTGATTGTGCGGCTTCATTTAGTGCGTAGTACGACTCGTAGATGAGTCTTGTTTTGTAGTGGCTCGTAGTAAGAGTCACGTTATGAACTAATGGAAACGTAGCAACGCACTAAACTATCGAATCAGTAAACGATAACACAACCCAATGAACTCACTAGAATGCGAGGGAGTGTACGGGAGTAATAACCTCCTGATAACGGTAGGAGAACCGAAATGAATAATCCACAATTAATAAGTAGTGGAAGTATATAAGTAACCTCTAATAGAGGAATTAATCCTGGTACAAGACATGAACCATGAGAGTAGCAAAGAATGATGAGGGATCTCCAATCCCCTTAGCAATTAGTCAACCCGTTATGAGAGGACCCGACTGATGCAAGTATGTCCCGAACGTGAGAGTATTCGATACGTTGGGGAAACCCTTAAATCTGAGGATACTAGACGGTGGAAATTCCCTAAGCTAGTGGAGGTTATCAAGAGAGATACTTCTAGGCTAATCCATGAGAATGTAATATACTCTGAGTGAAGAGTGTGGGGAATTTGAGTAGTCCGGTAAAATCGGACAATTGAGTATTTGAGGAGCTAAGCGTATAGCCCTCGTATTGTAGGTCCGGTGGCGAGTCTTGTGTATGACTCCGCCCAGAGGCCAAAGTAATGAGTATTGAGTATTGCGTATGTATGAGTAAAGTAATGAGTACTGAGTAGGAGGTGAGTACGAGTATGTAATGAGTACCGTGTGCTGAGTATGTATGAGTGAGTTTGAGTATGGAGTACATATGAGTAAGTATGTAGCATTGAGCAGTGAGTATGCACAAGTTTAGTAACGAGTACAGAGTAAGGATCGTGTACGAGTAAGGTATTGAACATGGAGTGATGAGTATACAAGAGTAAGGATTGAGTATGAGCAGAGTAGAGAATATCGAACACAGTATGAACAGAGTAGTGAGTAACACAACGAAGAGAGTAATGAATAATAACTAGTATAAACGGTTGACCATCGAATTGTCTTCCTTAGTAAGTATTGAACCTTGTATGTGTATGTAGGTATTGTGGTTGTATTGTTGTAGCATGAGTATGTATGTATGCATGTAAAATGAACTCCATGTATATCCGACCCAAAGTAGTCGGCGTACCGCGGTTAGCACGCGGTATATGCGAATTTCATATGCAGCGTAAGCTGACCCCCTAGGGGGACCGTTTTTAGTGTGCAGGTACTCGAAGCTGACCGCCGTCCGAGAGGGTAGGACGGGAACTGCTATGTAAGCATGGGTAGTTGTATAAAGGGGATTGAACTTGTAATGTATTGGGAAATGTGGAAGTTCAAACTGTATCGGTAAGTTAAGGATTGTAGTATACTTGGTATAGTAATGAATTGAAGTTGTAATTGTATTATGTAGAACACTCGGTATGTTCATATTCATCAGACCGATAGTATGTAGAATTGTAACTCGCCTTGTTAGTCACGTGGGTGACTAACGGCATTGTACACCCGCCGTTGAGTAAGTAATATCCGCTGCGAAGGTAAGTATGGTACAGTAATGACGGTATTAGCGGTAGGGGTGTTACAGTACCAAAACAGAGTTTAGGAGATACCATTACATAATCCGGAATTCACAGCACACAGGGCTGTCAAAATACTGAACATAGTACCAAAACAGATTTGAAGTGTCAAAGCACTTAGAACAATACTAATTCGAATGGTCTACATTATCCGATAACAGAGGTACTGTAAACATCCCATGCCTAACTACGCAAATTCATCTGCCAACGGTTCACTTCATCACAGTTGATGGTTGGCATCTGCAGAGCTGTCAATGACAATAGTAACAACAAAGAGTTAGTCACGAAGGAATAGCTAAAATAAATAGACTTACGAATTGATTGTAAAATGATTACCGATTTTTCTTCTGCCTCGATGATGCCACACTTTGCCTTGTGTTCTTCTTTCTCTTTCTTAAATGCCCACTATCTTGTGCAACACCATTTCCATCACCACACTCTGCTGTAGCAACTAATCCCTGACCTTGTCCCAATGATCTGTTCGTTTGAGCTGTGCAAGTTCTTGAATTATGACCTCCAACAGCTTCATGCACTCAGCAACCATGTCAATTGTAGAGTATTTATCAGGGTCAAGTGGGTCTTGAAGTCAGAAGCGACAATCCTTGTAAATAACTTCCAGGAACGGCTCCATTTCTGTACGATAACAGAAGCAACTTTAATACAGAAGCATATGAAAGAATATTCAGAAGCAAGTTCAACACTCTTCAGAAGCAACTTCAACATAGAAGCAAGTTCTATAAAGAACCAATTCGAATAAATTTTCCAAAAGCAGATTCGGAATCAAATTTAATACAGAAGTAACTTCAACATAGAAGCAAGTTATAAACAGAACCAATGCGAATAAAATTCCCAACAGCAGATTCGGAAGCAAATTCAATACAGAAGCAACTTCAATACAGAAGCAATACAGAAGCAAGTTCCATACAGCAGCAAGCCAAAAAAAAATTCCCAGGAGCAGAAGCATATGAAAGTTCATAGAAATAGGTTCACGGAGAGCAGCAGAGATTCCCATAATCCAAAAGCAAGTGCACTGCAAAAGCAAGTCGAGTACGAGAGCAGCAGAGCACTTCGACAAGATTTACCAGAAGCAAAGGAATCACAAATTCGAACTCAGGAGCACGCGAGAGAAAGTGGGAATCTCAGAGAAAATAAACGTGCATAGATGCTTACCGGAGCGGCGCTCCGTTTCAGATCCAGCACCAAATCGATAGGAATTAGGTAGGGGTAGCTTCAAGGGTACCAACGAAGAAGAAACCGTGAGAGAGAAATGTGAAAATGGCGGAATAGAGATGAACCGAGAGTGGGCATGCTTGAGTTGAGTTTACATTTGTTTTTTTTTTGTTCTGTCCTATAAAAGTATGACATCTGGACAATACTAACGGGGAGTGGGGAAAGAATGACAGAAGTAAAACGGGAGAAAGCTTGTGGGTGGGGAAAGTAAATTCCCAAACCACATGGGTGGGCGGTGTAAATACCCCAAACCTCATGGGTGGGGGGTGTAAATTTCCCTTTTTGTTTTTACACTTTATTTGTAAGTTATAACATTTTGAAAAAAATGACATTTCTCTCTCCTGCTAATAAAAACTACACTCACCTCAAAACTCTTCTCCCGTACACCCCTACGCGTTTCCTCTTTATTTTCTCTCTCCTCTACACACATTACTATTACCTTAATAATTTTCTTCAACCAGATAATGCCATGTGGACTATCTCCACCTTCTTCCCTGGCGCAAGTGTAACGCCCCTATTTACAATAAATAGAGTGGAATATAAAATCTCTACTGGCGTTTACAGACCATCGGGTTCCAAACACCCGGCAACAAACCTCACCAATTACAACTTATAAAATTACAAAAGCTACGGTCTGAACTCGAGAAAAACAACATAACTTAACTACTAGTAAAATAGAATAACTCTCCACAATTCCTAATTCCCATCCCAATCACTCATGCTCTTCGTGGCCACCTGTATAAACAATTTATACCTGCAAGATGAAACAAAGCAGCCCACCCCAGGAGGGGTGAGTCAGTTCCCTGGAATGGAACTGGTACAATTCTCCAAAGCAATCTTTAAAACATAACTTTTCAAAATAAACAGTAACTTGAAATTAAACTCTTGAAAGTAAAACAGGGAAACAAGGCACTTTAAAATCACTAAGCCAAAGATAACAAGCTAAGGATAAAGATAAATAATAGGAAGGTAAAGTTAGTGAAACAAAACCACACCATGTGTTAGTGAACATCCAATGCCTTAGTTAAACCCAATTCCCGTTAGGAGTAGAAAGACTCAGATAGTCACAAAGGACTAGGAATGATAAGATAGATCCAAGAATCAATGACTCAAGAGTGGAATAATTCAACTTGGAGAGATGGCCCCCACCGCCAAGTACGTCTTTTTAGGACAGGGGATATACAGCCCCTCACTGTTTACTACGTCCCTTTTGGGACAGGGGATATACATCCCCTCACTGTCTACCACGTCCCTTTTGGGACAGGGGATATACAACCCCTCACTGTCTACTACTGATAAGTGTCTAAATGAGCATGTTTTATAGGTGTATTTCGTATATTATATTAGCACTTTTTCTTGCTCATTTCTCCACTTCGGTTAGTTTTTCCTCTAGTTTATGTTTTATTGTTTATCTCACAAATTTATTAGTTTAACATGAGGAAAACCAGGCTGGGAGTAAAGTAGACGAAGAGACGAACGCATAGACGCAAACGGCTCAAAAACGGAGTCCAAACGAAGAATCTAGAGCCAGTCGAAGTTCGTAGAAGAAAATAAGTCAAACACATGCAACCGCATGGACTTAGGCGGACGTGAGTGAGTTACTTAGGCGGGCGAGAGAGTATGAGACGTCCGCATGAAATGAGGTGGACGCCCACGCGGACAAGAGATGGGGAGACCACGGGCGAGAGAGTATGAGACGTCCGCATGAAATGAGGCGGACGCCCACGCAGACAAGAGATGGAGAGACCGCGGGCGAGAGACAGAGACGTCCGCATGATTTCAGGCGGACAGGGAAGCGGACAGCCACGCGGACGTGACTAAAAATCAACGCGCGCCAGTTTTCTTTTTCGCCCGTCGACTTGCTTCTGCCATATCCATCTACTCCGCACCGCCTACCTTAATTCCCTCACGCGTCTTCAGCTCTGTCCCCTGCAATTAATGAGCAATCAATGCTCTTCCACTCCAGATCTGCCTCTTCCCTTCCTCTATATAAACACACTGCACCTTCAACCAAAGACATACGTTCCACCCCCAAACTCAACACTCAAAATCTCTCATTCCATTTACAGAAATCTTACGTACGCTCTCCATCTCTTCCTCTTCATTTCTCATTCACCATCCACACCTCTCGCATTATTATTAATATTACGTCCAACCTCTGTCTGACTTATTACCAGTTAATATGTCAGGCTAAGAGGATTTACTCCGGGCGAAGGTTTAATTATGGTTTGTTTAGTTGTGTAATCTATATTTCTACCGGTTAAAATAAATTCAGTTTGTTACGATTAAAGTTTTGTTTCTCTCCCTTTTTAATAAATTTCATCGATTTATTAAAAAGCCTTACTAAATCTGTTTTTAATCTGATCGGTGACGAACAGACAGGTTAATTAAGCCGTAAAACTGTAGGAACTTATTTTCATCGTTTAAGTTAGTACAAGTTGCAAGAATAAAATTCCTCACACTCCTCTGCCGTTTACACGCATTTTGCTTGAGTTTTCATCGGACCTTGCATTTTCAGGTAAACGAGTTCTTATGAGTTTTCATCGGACCTTAAGATAATAACAGGAATCTTGCCAAATTATTTTATTAAACCGGTAGAGATAGCACAATTAATCATATCATATTAACCTGAACCCGGAGTTCCGTTTAATTTAACTTCAATTCACTAAATTAATCTGTTATTTACTTTTCAAAAACAAGTCAATTAACTCCCCCCTTTTTGTGACACGCTTAGGTACTAATAATTCACCTTAGTCCCACGGTTCGATATCCGGTCGCTTACACTTTACTATACTACCACGACCGGGATTTGTTTGCAGCCCGACGTTTATTTTGAGTTTTAATTTCTTTTCTTTTATTTTAAACTCCAGTTCTAACCACTCACGATATACACGTCTGCAAAATGGCGCCGTTGCCGGGGACTTGATTTATTCTAGTCCCTAAGCCCCGGTTAATTCACCTGTTATATTATAATAATCTGTTAATATTATTTTGTTGTTAATCAATTTGGACATCTGACTGGACACGGACTTGGACATCTGACTTCTGACATCTAATTACTAACTCTTATATTATTGTCATTTAATTTCCATTGTCCTTAACATTTAATTTCCATTGTCCTTAACATTAATTTCCATTGTCCTTCAATTTCCAGTATACTAACTTAAATTTCCAGTATTTCTAACTTTAATTTTCTGTCATTTCTTTCCATTGTCTCTAACTACTAACTTATAATTTCTGTCAACTAATTCCTAACATTTTTATTTATTCTAACACATAACGAGTTTCTTTTCTCTGTTTTGAGTGGTGAATGCCTTTTACCAGGTCAAACAGCCTCCCAGAAAATATTAATAATCACACGGTTGGTTACATCCAGAGATCGAGAGAACCTTTCTGCCCTAAGGCAGAGACGAACTCAACAAAACATTACCACCACAGTGATAGAATCTGACCCGGAAGCTGACATGGCATCTACACCAGCGACAGTTCGAAATATCAACAGGCCGTCTAACCAAGGACAACAGCCTGCTATCATCCTTCCTCACCTTAGCCCATCCGAATACGATGAGTGGCAGAAGCTGAAGCCATATCATCAAATCAGATGTGTAAAGGAGCTGGGCATGTTTGATGGTTCCAGTCCAGACGAAGCCCTGTTACATGTTACAAAATTCTTGCAACATGCCAACAGTCTTACTGCAACCGACGCAGTACTCCAGTACGCAAGATTGTCATTATTCCCTCACAGCCTGACGGGAAGTGCGAGCAAGTGGTATCATAGCCTGACACCAAGTACCATTGGTACTTGGGATGACATGGCCACCAAGTTCTACGACAAATTCCTACCCCCGAGCCGAACGTTGGAGATGATTGCTGAAATCTATAATTTCAAGCAACCTGGGTCGGAGAATATTTGTGAAACTTGGGACCGTTTCAAAGGACTACTACTTACTTGTCCTCACCATGGTCTGACGAAAGAACAAGTATCACAATTGTTCTACAAAGGCTTGATCGGTCCGTGCAGAACAATGGTACTGTCCTCGTTAGGGGCCGATATTCTGAAAAAGCCAGGAGCACAATTTCTGAACAGCATGGAGTCTCTCTGTGAAGAAATCAGAGACTGGGCCTCCGGTGGATCAAGGAGCGGTACTCCAGGTTTATACCATGTTGGGGAAAGTGATAACAAGTTTGACCAGCTGATGAAAAGCCATGAGCAACTCATGGAAAGCAATGCTCAGCAGGCAACAAAAGTCAGTACTCTGCAAAAAGTGGTTGAGCAGATGGCTATGAACTCCTACCCCAGCAAGCTAAGTCGATGATTTCCCGATCATCTACAATCCCTCCAGGCTATGCACCTCTGTCCCAATCATCTCCTGTTATTTCTTGTACAATGTGGTGGGCCTCATGACTATGAACAATGCCCCCACTACAAGAATTAAAAGCAGCAGAGGAGGCAAACTATCTCACCAACAATTTAGGATACATACAACCTTGGCAACGTAACATGCAATCCAACCTTCGCTACTCAAACACCGAAATATCCAAAACCCACATACACTTCAACCATCTCAAAATTACAGACCTCAGTCCAATTTCCAAGGAGGCCAAAGGCAATATCAACAACA
The DNA here is from genome assembly GCA_023374045.1 of Limonium bicolor. Classification (NCBI taxonomy): domain Eukaryota; kingdom Viridiplantae; phylum Streptophyta; class Magnoliopsida; order Caryophyllales; family Plumbaginaceae; genus Limonium; species Limonium bicolor. The sequence continues at coordinate 332,026,305 of CM041778.1, forward strand.
GCCTTATGGCAATGAAGCTTCATCGAGTCGACCAACTCAGCCTCCTTCGAATCCTGAGTCTGAAATGTCTCAAATGCAAGAGATGTTTAAAGCTATGATGGGTAAGTCCCGAGATACGCAAGAAGAGGTCGCAGCTCTGCGCAAAGACCAAAAAGCCTTGCAATCTCAGATTCAACAGTTACTAACCCAACAAAGACCACCTGGTCAATTCCCTTCACAGACAAACCCTAATCCAAAAGAGCAAGCAAATTCAATCCTTATAGACAACGGCACATTCCAATCAACAAACTTGTGTGCAGTCTCCTTAAGGAGTGGAAGGGAACTTGCCACCAGAAAAGGAAAAGAAAAAGAAAATCATGAAGAGGCCTACATCAATGATGAAGACACAACCAATCCAGCCTCACCTCCCTCAGAAATCCAAGTTCCTCCTGCTACTCCACCTCCATCTCGAGTTACCATCGACATTCCATCTCACTCCTAAAAACAGTGAACTCCCATTTCCCAACAGAATGAAAAAGAAACACCTAGATGAGCAGTTCTCCAAATTCTTGAGCATTTTCAAGAAACTGACCCTCGACATACCTCTAATTGATGCTTTGCAAGAGATGCCTAACTACGCCAAATTTCTAAAGGATCTCTTAACAAAGAAGAAGAAGAAACCTGGAAAAGAAACAGTGCACCTCACGGAGGAATGCTCTGCTGCCCTTCTTCGAGCACTCCCTCCCAAACAAACAGATCCGGGAAATCCCGTAATCCCGTGTTTTATAGGAGGAGTGGACTGTGGAAGGTTTATGCGACCTGGGAGCCAGCATTAATATCATGCCCTACGCCACCTTCTTGAAAGTAAAAGGAGGAGAAATGCAACCGGTTCCTTTCAAACTCCAACTAGCAGACAGATCAGAGATCAAGCCCATGGGAATAGTCCGAGATCTGGTAGTTGGAGTTCTCGCTTTATCTTTCCAGCTGACTTCGTCATTCTAGAAATGGATGACGATGTTGAGGTTCCCCTGATTCTGGGACCGTTTCTAAGTACTGCCAAAGCCATCATTGACGTCCACGATGGGAAAATCACTCTGCGGTACGAGGACGAAACGATCGAATTCGACATGCAGAAAATGATGAAGAAGAGTTCTAACTTTTCTCCTCATGCTAAGACAGTGGGATTAACAGATGATGAGGAGGAGGAAGGCGATTTTTCTACAAATGAGGACATGTATTCCCTATCTTCCATCCCGAAAGCTGAAACTGAATCGCTAGAGCAAGTATTACTTACTTCTCTAGAAGAAAAGGTGGAGGATCCAGAAGTTAACGCCATGCTGGCGTATATAGAAAAAGGAAAACTGGTTATCAAGCCTACCGGCCACCAATCGAAGAACTCGACAGAAAACCTCAAAAATCAATTCCATCAATAGAACAACCACCAGAGCTCGAGCTTAAAGAGCTACCTTCTAAACTCAAGTATGCCTTCTTAGCTGAAGATGACCATTTGCCTGTCATTATTTCCTCTTCTCTGAATTCCGGGGAGGAAACAAGGCTACTCGAGGTATTGAAGAAACACAGAACGGCGATCGGGTGGACTATTGCTGATATAAAAGGAATTGATCCCTCCTATTGCACGCACCACATCTATATGGAGGAAAACTACAAGTCTATCAGGCAACCCCAACGTCGGCTAAACCCTAACCTCAAGGAGGTAGTTAAAAAGGAGGTTCTGAAACTCCTAGATGCGAACATCATTTATCCTATCTCTGACAGTCCATGGGTAAGCCCTGTACAAGTTGTCCCGAAGAAGGGGGGCATCGAAGCTGTTATAAATGATAAGGGAGAGGCTATCCCTCAAAGAAAAATCACAGGTTGGCGCATGTGTATCGACTATCGGCGCTTAAACTTGGCAACCAGGAAGGATCATTTCCCTCTCCCCTTCATTGATCAGATGTTAGAACGACTAGCAGGGCAAGAGTACTACTGCTTTTTAGATGGGTTCTCAGGGTATTTCCAAATACCAATCGCACCAGAGGACCAGGACAAGACCACCTTCACTTGTCCATACGGTACCTTTGCATACAGACGAATGCCCTTCGGTCTATGTAATGCCCCTGCTACCTTCCAGAGATGCATGCAAGCAATATTCGCTGATTTCATCGAACAGAGCATAGAAGTCTTTATGGATGACTTCTCGGTCTATGGCTCTAGTTTTGATAAATGCTTGGCACAACTTGATTTGATCCTAGGACGGTGTGAGGATACAAATCTCGTTTTGAACTGGGAAAAATGTCATTTTATGGTCAAGGACGGGATTGTCCTTGGACATAAAATATCGGCAGAAGGAATAGAGGTGGATAAGGCCAAGGTAGAGGTTATCGAGAAATTACCAGCACCAACTACTGTTAAAGACATTCGAGCGTTTCTCGGGCATGCAGGATTCTATCGGCGGTTTATACAAGACTTCTCAAAAATCACTAAACCATTGACCGACCTGCTACAAAAGATGCCCCGTTTCATTTTGATGAAAGTGTTCAGCTGCTTTCAAAACTATAACACAAAAATTGGTATCAGCACCTGTTGTCATACCACCCGACTGGTCTCTCCGTTTGAGATCATGTGTGATGCAAGTGACTACGCCGTGGGGGCAGCTCTATGCCAGAAAAAAGAGAAGATTTAAGAGTGATTGCTTATGCCAGCAGGACACTAAACGACGCCCAGAAGAACTATACGACCACTGAAAAAGAGCTTCTGGCTATAGTATTCTCCCTTGATAAGTTCAGGTCGTACTTATGGGGAAGCAAAGTCATAGTGCACACAGACCACTCCGCTCTCAAATACCTATTTGCAAAACAAGAAGCCAAGCCTCGCTTATTGCGCTGGATTCTTCTACTGCAAGAGTTTGACATCGAAGTCAAAGACAAGAGCGGAAAATTAAATGTCGTCGCTGACCATCTCTCCAGATTGGTAACTCCTACGGATAGTGTGCCTATCAACGAATTCTTCCCCGATGAGACTGTCTTTTCAATCACCAAGGTACAGGAGCCATGGTATGCGGACCTGGCCAATTATCTAGTCTCTGGAACAATACCATATGATCTATCTTACTCCCAGAAGAAGAAATTTCTTTCTGATTCAAAGCATTATTTCTGGGAAGATCCGTATTTGTTCCGAGTCTGTGCTGATGGGTTGATTCGCCGGTGTCTCCCTGAAGATGAGGTTTACAGCGTCATACATTTTTGTCACTCACGGGAAGCCGGAGGTCACCATGGACCCACAAGGACCGCTGCTAAGATCCTGGCCTCAGGATTTTATTGGCCGACTCTTCACAAAGATGTTTACCAATTCTGCAAACAATGTGATAATTGTCAGAGAATGGGTAACACATCTAGGAGACATGAAATGCCACAACAGGGAATACTAGAAGTGGACTCTTTGATTGTTGGGGCATTGATTTTATGGGACCGTTCCCTTCCTCACAGGGCCACCAATATGTTTTAGTGGCAGTGGATTACGTGTCGAAATGGGTAGAAGCCATACCCTGTCATCATGCTGATGCAAAGACAGTAACCAGATTCCTTAAGAAGCACATCTTTACGCGTTTTGGCGTGCCTAGAATTATTATCAGTGACGGAGGATCTCACTTCTGCAACCGTTCATTTGAAGCGCTTATGGGTAAGTACGGGGTACGTCATAAGGTAGCTCTACCTTATCACCCCCAGACAAACGGCCAAGCAGAAGTTTCGAACCGTGAGTTAAAATGGATTCTCCAGAAAACGGTTAACTCATCACGAAAGGATTGGGCACTTAAGTTAGATGATGCGCTTTGGGCTTACCGTACCGCATTCAAGACTCCCATCGGGATGTCTCCTTTTAAGCTTGTTTATGGGAAATCTTGTCACCTGCCTGTAGAGCTGGAACATAAGGCATATTGGGCACTCAAGGCCCTAAACTTCGATCTAGAAACCGCAGGAGAAAAGCGAAGTTTCAACTCTCTGAACTCGAGGAGTTAAGAGATCAGGCATACCGTAGTGCGACAATATACAAGGAACGCACCAAGAAACATCATGACCAAATGATCCAAACGCGACTTTAAGGTTGGCGACGGGGTGCTGCTTTATAATTCCAGATTGAGAATATTTCCTGGAAAACTCAAGTCTCACTGGACTGGCCCATTCCAAGTTGTTGGAACCACTCCTTTTGGTGTTTACGAACTCCGGAATCAAAAAGGAGAATGCTTCAAAGTCAATGGATCCCGTCTAAAAAGGTATGCCGGAATTCTTGAAAATAATAATGCTCTGTTCGCCATTTCTTTCTTACAGGAATACGAGGAAGCCTCCACCCCAAAGGAACAGCAGACAACATCTCTACATCATAAGTTTACAAAAGTGTACAAACTTCCTAACACCAGCAGTTCAGATACCTCGCCCTCAAACTCTTCTCCAACCTAAAGCTTGGTCAAATACGTCTAGCTAGAGACGTTAAACCCGGGCAGCTTGGTGGGAGGCAACCCACTATCTATCTTTTGTCTTTCCTTTAAATTTAATGTTGTTTTCATTTTTGTACTATATTTCCCTTTATATGTTATAATAAAATGCATTTTACTTGAGTTCTTCTGGCTGTGTAGAATATTCTTTACAGGTTCATTTCATGACATTCCACAGCTGCACTCAAGTGTGGGGGAGCTCTACACACTCTACGAAATTTGGGGAGTACACTCTTTCCTTTATTAATTGCATGCCCTGTTAATTTATTCCATCTACGCAATGAGGGCATTGCTTGAGCTTAAGTGTGGGGGAAGAGCCTTTTCAGGGCATTTTGTGCTTAAAATGTTTAAATCTCTCTACTTATCTTGCATTTGTTCAAAAATTAAAATTATGTACCCTGCTAATGTAGGTTGTTCTCTTTAAGAATAAATACTGTTATGAATTGTGGGATAAATGGTACAAATTTAAAATTTTGATTACTTTTGAGGAGCATTTTATATGCGGTGTGACCAAATAATCTGCAAATGGTTGGATTTTATTGCTCAGGGTTTCTTTCTGTCTTCTCTCTTAGGGATTGCTAAGGGGTGCTTCTCTGTTAAAAAAAAAGAAAGAAATACAAAAAATAAGGGACTTGCGAGACACCATTGGTAACCAACAAAAGAGAGTTGAGTGTTCTTGAATACAAAGGCGTGATGCCTACATTTTCTCATCCCTTATGCAAAAGTGAAATGCATGAATCTATTTTTCCTTTTGTTTTCTCCTCAAATGCCCATTCTTGAGAGAAGTTGGCCATGGTAAAAGTTCTCAGAGTCACCTAAACAAAGACATTGAAGTACCTTAGATCATACCCCGAAACTCTATATTTTATTTTTACCCTGAGCACACCTATGCCACCAGCAGTTGATGGATCACACTCCTCAATAAGTTAAAAAGATCATGAACTGTTCACCTCTTTATCCTACCCTTCATAATAATATTTGTTAGTATTGAGCATTCCCTACTTACTTGGGTACGTGGTTTTGCTTGAGGACAAGCAAAAAGATAAGTGTGGGGGTGTGATAAGTGTCCAAATGAGCATGTTTATAGGTGTATTTCTATATTATATTAGCACTTTTCTTGCTCATTTCTCCACTTCGGTTAATTTTCCGCTAGTTATGTTTTATGTTTTATCTCACAAATTTATTGGTTTAACATGAGGAAAACCAGGCTGGGAGTAAAGTAGACGAAGAGACGAACGCATAGACGTAAACAGCTCAGAAAACGGAGTCCAAACGAAGAATCTAGAGCCAGTCGAAGTTCGTAGAAGAAAATAAGTCAAACACATGCAACCGCATGGACTTAGGCGGACGTGAGTGAGTTACTTAGGCGGACGTGAGTGAGTTACTTAGGTGGGCGAGAGAGTATGAGACGTCCGCATGAAATGAGGCGGACGCCCACGCGGACAAGAGATGGGGAGACCGCGGGCGAGAGAGTATGAGACGTCCGCATGAAATGAGGCGGACGCCCACACGGACAAGAGATGGAGAGACCGCGGCGAGAGACAGAGACGTCCGCATGGTTTCAGGCGGACAGGGAAGCAGCCACGCGGACATGACTAAAAATCAATGCGCGCCAGTTTTCTTCTTCGCCCGTCGACTTGCTTCTGCCATATCCATCTACTCCGCACCGCCTACCTTAATTCCCTCATGCGTCTTCAGCTCTGTCCCCTGCAATTAATGAGCAATCAATGCTCTTCCACTCCAGATCTGCCTCTTCCCTTCCTCTATATAAACACACTACACCTTCAACCAAATACATACGTTCCACCCCCAAACTCAACACTCAAAATCTCTCATTCCATTTACAGAAATCTTACGTACGCTCTCCACTCTTCTTCCTCTTCATTTCTCCATTCACCATCCACACCTCTCGCATTATTATTAATATTACGTCCAACCTCTGTCTGACTTATTACCAGTTAATATGTCAGGCTAAGAAGGATTTACTCCGGACGAAGGTTTAATTATGGTTTGTTTAATTGTGTAATCTATATTTCTAAGGTTAAAATAAATTCAGTTTGTTACGATTAAAGTTTTGTTTCTCTCCCTTTTTAATAAATTTCATCATTTTATTAAAAAGCTTACTAAATCTGTTTTTAATCTGATCGGTGACGAACAGACAGGTTAATTAAGCCGTAAAACTGTAGGAACTTATTTTCATCGTTTAAGTTAGTACAAGTTGCAAATAAAATTCCTCACACTCCTCTGCCGTTTACACGCATTTTGCTTGAGTTTTCATCGGACCCTGCATTTTCAGGTAAACGAGTTCTTATGAGTTTTCATCGGACCTTAAGATAATAACAGGAATCTTGCCAAATTATTTTATTAAACCGGTAGAGATAGCCCAATTAATCATATCATATTAACCTAAACCCGGAGTTCCGTTTAATTTAACTTCAATTCACTAAATTAATCTGTTATTTACTTTTCAAAAACAAGTCAATTAACTCCCCCCCTTTGTGACACGCTTAGGTACTAAATAATTCACCTTAGTCCCACGGTTCGATATCCGATCGCTTACACTTTACTATACTACCACGACCGGGATTTGTTTGCAGCCCAACGTTTATTTTGAGTTTTAATTTCTTTTCTTTTATTTTAATAACTCCAGTTCTAACCACTCAGATATACACGTCTGCAACTACGTCCCTTTTGGGACAGGGGATATACAGCCCCTCACTGTTACCATTGAAGACACGCGCACGTCGAAACCTCAAGAACCAGCTCATGGATGAAATGATATCTAGAGTCAAAAGAAGAATTTACCAAAGTTGACCTTTTCCAAATTCCCACCAGATCACTAACTACCCAGAGCAATACCAAAACACTCAGTCCTACAGAGTGCAGAAGCGTAAACCCTAAGCAGTCAATGTCCAATGGAACAACCAAATAGAAGGAACCAATACCCAAGTGACTTTCACATTCAAGGCTCAGTTAGTCACACAAGCTGAGTTAGACACAACCATTTCCTTTTTGAAATTCCTCTTAAACTCAGTTAGCGTTTTTCGAAAACGTCTCATAAGTTAATCAGCAAAAGTATCGGAGTACGAGAAATCGTACCTGGGTAACGCTGTAGCAGTTCTAGTCAACTTGCGCAAACAATCAACAGTACTATGAAGAATATTAAAGGTAGTCTATCATCAATCACTTGTAGCCTATGTTAAGCTTAAATAAACCCCTCACTCAAATGTTATGTATAACCTTTGACTTGTCTTAGAATATTGTATAACTCAAGGTTGTAAGACCAAGGAACGTATTTTATTAACACTTGTTAATTGTTCCACTCTTATCCACTTTACCCATACTTAACCATAATTCTCACATTTAAGACCTTTATAACATAAGTGCAGTATATGCTATTCAATCAATCTTAGAATTTCAATAATAATCTTAAGCTCAATACTTTTATTCATAATTTAGAATAAACATTGTATTATGACCTATGATGGATTCATCTAAGAATACTATACTGTTATTTCACAATGTAAAGATTATGTATTTTATTAATATCTACCAGATAATCCATTATGATTAAGTCTTCCCCTTAACTTAATTAAGATCTACATCCTGTATATTGGAATCATAGTGTTGTAGATGCATTTTATTATAACTTAATTGAGCTACTAAACTCATTTACCGTATGTTTAGTTCAGAATGACCTTTTAGTACACCCATCTATTAATCTTGTCATAAGATGTTAAATTACTTTTCATCTTGAAATAATTATGTTATTGCTAACTTAGACTTATCGAACTCTTACATTTAGTATTCACAGAGTATATTATTTGCTTTGTCATTAACTATATGATAAGGTGTTTTAAGATAACCCTTTTATGTATCCTTGCTTACATTTAATTTCCTAAATTTTTATTTTTACACACATTCCCTCCATAGACTATGTATAATTCTTTTATACTAAACTTCAATAAACTTAAGTCTTAAATACGTTTTAAATTGTTTACAAAACCTAAAGTTTCAAAGGAATAACTTAATAGATTAATTCCCTTTATTATATTTTAGGATAAGCATTATATCTTATCATAAGGTAAAATTTATCTAAGAATTAAATCCCCATTCATAAGTGAAATAGCCTATTATTTAATAAGATCATCTATCCTGAAAATTCTCATATTTTATATTCAAATAACATATCATTATTTCTCATTACCGTAAAGTATATCAATATAATATCTTATGTAACTTAGTTTTATCTAATAAAAGGTTCAAAGGTTTTAGGTATCAAATTCCTATTTATAAACCTTCTATAAATTCTAACTACTAAATACCTCACTTAATTGTAAACTCACATCCTAAGTATTGGTAATAAATGTTATAAATGTATTTCATATGGCTTATCTAATGCCAAGAAACTTAAGGATTATTATTTAGATAAATTTCCAAATCATAGTTTAATATAGTTTTATATCATAATCCTTTTAATGATTTTATCTTAAAACATTAAGTTATATTTCAATACCATAAATGCCAAGAAATGATTAAATCTAGACTTACTAATCCCCCTCATATTTAGATGTAAACGTATTTTATTTATTTTATTATTGTTTATATATTAACAACATTTAGATGTAAAAGTATTACATTTATTTATTAATTATATAGTAAGTTCTATTTGTGTAAAATCTAATTACAAATATTCCTAAGTCCCAACTTATTAATTACCTAACCAAATTATAGATTTACATTCTGGTCTTTGACAAATAATATTACACATGTATTTTAATATGGTTTATATAAATCTTAGAAATCCAAGATAACTCTTTAAGCTTAATTTCATAACCACAATTCAATACTACCTCATACAATATTCTTTTAATAGTATTATGTATAGGTTTAGTTTAACTTATTAATTCCTTCATATTCTATTTGCTATAAGGTATTTTATGTCTTTTATTAATTTATTTATCGTATATGTATACTAGGATTTATTCAAGACATTCTTTATGTAGTTTTATTGCATTTAATTATTTATATTAACTTTTTCACATATCTACATCCAAAATATGGTTTATAAAATAAAGTATTTTCCTTAGTTTCAATTAAGTATATTAACTACCATATTATATAATTAATATAAATGTAGATTAATTTAGTTCCTTGATTTAACCTAAGTTACTATTTTATTCCTTTATATATATGTATATATATATATTTACTTCACTTAAAAGTTTATACCCAAAAATATTTATTAACATTCTGTATTAAATATTAGTTTAGTCTTATTATATTTTCCCCAACCTATAAAGTTTATTAATCATCTATACTTTAATTTTTGGTTACATTAAAAACCTTATATTATAAGGTAACTTATGAAAAACCTTAGAAATACAATTTTTAAACCTATTTCCTCTTGTCCAAAAATTCCCAAATTAAGTATATAGTAACTATAACATTTTATACATATTATAAAATTTTTATTTCATAAAAATATCTTTTTAAATTTTCCAAATAATTCCATAATACTCATAACTTGCAAAATTCATAACTTACGTTTAAAAACTCAAAACCCATATTAATTTATATCATAATAAACTAGATTTTATAAGGAATCTATGGTTAAAATTTCAAGTCAAAATACATTCAGGAAGGTATTTAAATTAATTCAACAAGTTAGGGTTTAATTCTGGAAATATTATAATTCATAACCAACTTAAACTCCCCAGATCTAATCTCGGCCGTCCGTTTCTAAAACCTACGATCGGACGGCTGAAAATCCTCGAGTTCATCAGTTAACCCCAAACAGATGTCGAGTACTAAATCTCTGTTTTCTCTTAACTCACAGAACCAAATACGATGATTTTTGTCTCGTTGGATTCGAAATTCCAAGACGCTTCTAATGGTACCAACTATACGAGCTATGATACAGTATAATGTGAATACGATTCTGGGTATCGAAGTTAGGGTTTATGATTAGTTTCGGTTTCGATTTGCCAAAATTCTCTCAATTTATTGCTTAATTGGTTAAATTGACATGGGGGTTTGTCGGGAATGCAAAAACGAATGACAATAACTGAGCAATTTGATCAGAAACCTACCAGAAATGCACCGGCAAGGAAATTGGTTTCGATTTTCTGGAAAACTTGTTATTTAATGAGCAGACCAAGTAGCCTACTTCACGGACCAACTCGCGCTAACTGAGAAGGATTCGATCCACGAAACCTACCACGTTTTAAAGTAGACATGTAACTATAAACATTGGTGGAAGAATCATTGAAAACGTAGAACTAGGGAGAAAGTTATGGATCCCGAAAGTTCCGAGTTTACCACTTCGTTTCCGGAAAATTTTGGGCAGGAATTCCACCGTGATTGAGTAGGGAACTTTAGGCGACTAGCGCTTCCAAAATATTATGAATCAGCCTTGGTCATCAACATGAAAGTTGTAGAGGGATTAGAGATCTTCAAAACGAGCTAAAGAACACGAAATTTGGCTGAGAAACGAAGAAGTTATGGCAAGACGAAGTTTACCTGATTTCAGAGAAAACCAGAATTCTGGGTTACGAATTCGCAAGGTGGCAACTTTGGATCAATATTCCCGTCGATGTAGGATGATTTAGAAGATGTATGAGTTATGGTTGGAAAGAGGAGATTAAGGAGAAGAGAATGCAAAAGACGGCACTCAAAAATTCCAAAAGGTGAGAAAGTTATGGAGGTCATAAGTTAGGGCAAAGTCAGTTGCGAAAAACGTGGAGATAGAATTTATCCAAGTGTTGGGCGCGTGTCCCGAGGCGCCTGATGAGTCAGCAGACTTGCCACATCAGCATCTTTTCAAAATTTTGGCTCTAAACTTCATTTTATCATAACTTTGGCTAGGATGATCCGTTTTTAACGTTCTTTTTATCAATCTTCATGGTTTTCCATAACCTTTTTATTGGTATAGGTTTCCTGTGCTAGTTTGACCATTCTCAAAAAGTCAACCCTAGCAAGGCTTAATAAGCTTTAAGGTTTCTAGGATTTTATATTGACTTTTATGTTTCAAATCAATGCTCCCAATATTTCTAAAATCTTTATAATATAATTGGAGTGTCTAGGAATTTTTCCAAGATTTATTGACTTATAAATCTTGTTATTAAATTCATAATACTATATAATAATATATAATAATTAAATATTTAAATGTATTCCTTAGAGCTAAATAGGAGGAATCCTCTAAAATAATTTCCATGATTCCATATAGTATTAATACTCATAATTCCATACAATAATTTAATATTCATAATCCCTTATACTAATGTAACATTCATAATTCCATATAATAATTTAATACCTAATAGTATTATTAAAGGTTTAATAAAAGAAATCCCCTAAATTAATTTAAATTAATTTGGGGTATTTCAGTATATCCCCCTTAAAAGAAACTTCGCCTCGAAGTTTAAAAATCAACTAATAGGCACTCACACCGCTTCGGGTGTGCTGAGACAATAATAATTCCAATGATCCAATAAAATTCCATACCATTCCAATCCTTTATTTCCATCCATTTCCATAACAACATTCCACTCGAGATTACTCAAAATCAAAACGGACCAAGATATACCAAGACATAGCATGATGAAAATCAACAGTCACGTACTGTGTCATAATGTAAAAACCAAGCACATACAAACACCTCTCATCCTACTAATAAGGCAACATGGCATAATCTGGATGAGGTGACGAAGGAAGAGTATGTCAGTATATCCCCCTTAAAAGAGCTAAGCTACGCCCTCATACCACTACTAACGAGAACCACAGAAGGATAGGAAAACATCATGCGAAAAGATGTGGGTACTTCACTCAGAACACACTATCCAATAAGGTTGTTTCAAAAACCAATCACAACAACATGCATGGACCATATTGGGCTACCAAACATTTAGTTTCTGTTTTCTTTAATTACTTGATGTTTATTTCAAACGCCACATTCAAAGGATTCAACACCTTATTAACCAGCTTTGTTGTAAATTTTATCGCACCGTTGATTTTATCTGCGATTGATATTTATATCTGTATCTCTTGATTATTTTGTATTTGTATTTTCTTAACTGTTATAAAATTTTATTTTATGATCCTTATCCTTTCATTTTATGACCGGTACGAATTATACGTCATTTTATGATCATTTATCATATCAATTATATTAACAAGCAATAAATCAGGTGTAATGTACTTGAGTAGTTTAAAATAATATTTCAGATCATTTAATAATCCTCAATAATCTTCCAAAATTATCTTCAAGGGTTTATTAGCCAACCATATGTTAAAACTTTATAAAATAAATATTTTCTGTGACTTTTCAAGTTTCAATTATTTTTATAATTAACTATAGTATTTTAGACGAACCATTAGGTATTTACTTCATAAAATTTACTTATTATATATTTACATAATTTCACACAAGGCAGAGTTTTAGGAAGTTCTTATTAATTATAATGTAGCTCCAAAATCTGATTCCTTTATCTTAAAATTTACATTTTTTTTAAGGTAGGGACTCTATATAAAATTTTAAGTCAAATGAACTAGTCTAATGAAAACTCACTCACTCTTGGTAATTATTTTTCTTATGGTTTGTTCTATGTAAATATTCTTCTGATTATTAAATCTTAGTACTACCTTAGACAATGGTGGCTTTTGTAAATATCACTCTTAGTGTGACTTCTAAAATTTTATCTATGTATAATGTTAAACTTCTAAATAAACATGAGGATTTCTAAATCTTTAAGTAACTCTCAATTTTTCACTAGACGCTCAATACTCCAAGTATTTAAGGCTCAATAATATTTAGTTTATTATTACTCATGTGTTTTCACTCCATAGGTAAGTATTTTTCACCAAGGATTTAACTCGGTAAACTCTTTACATGTATGAATTTAGTACTGGATCTTAATATATAAGTTTTGAATTGTTCATTGTGGCTAGTAATGAAATATGCCTAGCTCAAGATTTCATGATGGTAACGTCTTACCACCACGTCCCCTCAAGTTCAACACAATCCATCACCTGCGTAGAAGATTATATACGGTTAGATGACAAGGCTTGTCTAGCCCCTAGACTTCTAGAAGTGGGTGTGCACCCCCACTACTTTCAGCCTAGGAGTTCGTCGCACCAGGCACTTCCCGTAGGGTGTTAGGTTTAGGTGTTTTCTTTCTAAAGTTAGCATAAAGTTTTAGTGTGGTTTATGGGTTCGGGTGTATGCTACTAGTGTTTGTAAACTTAATAATTTTCTAGACTTAAGATTTATCCAAACATTACCTTTAGGCTACAATTTGTACCAAGTAATTCTTGAGATTTATTTTCAAACTTTAAAGGAGTTGAAGTACTTTCACATAATATCAATACTAATTTAGTTATTTAAAGTTCTATTTGTATACTATTTTCAACCAAAAGTATTCTTTAAAATTTCTAGGAGCATGTGTACTTGCTCTTAAGGAATTGTATTCTTAGCCATGTATTCTCCATAAGTATGCTTTTGAAAATAGCTTAATATATGATTTATCCCAACCAAAATCTTAACATACTCAATAGATGATATTCCAACCTATATTTCTACTGTAGTTTAATGTTCGAACAGAACAACAACACACCATTCTCTACAGACATTCATAAAAAGAAAAGTGTATAAAGAAATCATTCACTAATCTAAGAAGGGTTAGGAGTCGTGCCTTACTGGAATCCTCACTTCCCAATTCTACCCCAATTCCCTAGTTTTAAGTGCACCTATATTCTAAGTATTTCACTCGGCTTGTTTTCTCGGGTTCAGAGCGCAACTACGCTCTGATACCACTTTCTGTAACGCCCCTATTTACAATAAATACAGCGGAATATAAAATCTTTACTGGCGTTTACAGACCATCGGGTTCCAAACACCCGACACCAAACCTCACCAATTACAACTTATAAAATTACAAAAGCTACGGTCTGAACTCGAGAAAAACATCATAACATAACTACAAGTAAAATAGAATAACTCTCCACAATTCCTAATTCCCATCCCAATCACTCATGCTCTTCGTGGCCACCTGTATAAACAATTTATACCTGCAAGATGAAACCAAGCAGCCCACCCCTAGAGGGGTGAGTCAGTTCCCTGGAATGAAACTGGTACAATTCTCCAAAGCAATCTTTAAAACATAACTCTTCAAAATAAAGTAACTTGAAATTAAACTCTTGAAAGTAAAATAGGGAAACAAGGCACTTTAAAATCACCAAGCCAAAGATAACAAGTTAAGGATAAAGATAAATAATAGGAAGGTAAAGTTAGTGAAACAAAACCACACCATGTGTTAGTGAACATCCAATGCCTTAGTTAAACCCAATTCCCGTTAGGAGTAGAAAGACTCAGATCGTCACAAAGGACTAGGAATGATAAGATAGATCCAAGAACCAATGACTCAAGAGTGGAATAATTCAACTGGGAGAGATGGCCCCCACCGCCAAGTACGTCCTTTTAGGACAGGGGATATACAACCCCCCACTGTTTACTATATCCCTTTTGGGACAGGGGATATACAGCCCCTCACTGTCTACCACATCCCTTTTGGGACAGGGGATATACAGCCATCACTGTCTACTACGTCCCTTTTGGGACAGGGGATATACAGCCCCTCACTGTTACCATTGAAGACGCGCGCACGTCGAAACCTCAAGAACCAGCTCATGGATGAAACGATATCCAGAGTCAAAAGAAGAATTTACCAAAGTTGACCTTTTCCAAATTCCCACCAGATCACTAACTACCCAGAGCAATACCAAAACACTCAGTCCTACAGAGTGCAGAAGCGTAAACCCTAAGCAGTCAATGTCCAATGGAACAACCAAATAGAAGGAACCAATACCCAAGTGAGTTTCACATTCAAGGATTAGTTAGTCACACAAGCTGAGTTAGTCACACAACCATTTCCTTTTAGAAATTCCTCTTAAACTCAGTTAGCGTTTTTCGAAAACGTCTCATAAGTCAATCAGCAAAAGTATCGGAGTACGAGAAATCGTACCTGGGTAACGCTGTAGCAGTTCTAGTCAACTTGCGCAAACAATCAACAGTACTCTGAAGAATATTAAAGGTAGTCTATCATCAATCACTTGTAGCCTATGTTAAGCTTAAATAAACTCCTCACTCAAATGTTATGTATAACCTTTGACTTGTCTTAGAATGTTGTATAACTCAAGGTTGTAAGACCAAGGAACGTATTTTATTAACACTTGTTAATTGTTCCACTCTTATCCACTTTACCCATACTTAACCATAATTCTCACATTTAAGACCTTTATAACATAAGTGCAGTATATGTTATTCAATCAATCTTAGAATTTCAATAATAATCTTAAGCTCAATACTTTTATTCATAATTTAGAATAAACATTGTATTATGACCTATGATGGATTCATCTCAGAATACTATATTGTTATTTCACAATGTAAAGATTATGTATTTTATTAATATCTACCAGATAATCCATTATGATTAAGTCTTCCCCTTAACTTAATTAAGATCTACATCCTGTATATTGGAATCATAGTGTTGTAGATGCATTTTATTATAACTTAATTGAGCTACTAAACTCATTTACCATATGTTTAGTTCAGAATGACCTTTTAGTACACACATCTATTAATCTTGTCATAAGATGTTAAATTACTTTTCATCTTGAAATAATTATGTTATAGCTAAATTAGACTTATCGAACTCTTACATTTAGTATTCACAGAGTATATTATTTGCTTTGTCATTAACTATATGATAAGGTGTTTTAAGATAACCCTTTTATGTATCCTTGCTTACATTTAATTTCCTAAATGTTTTATTTTACACACATTCCCTCCATAGACTATGTATAATTCTTTTATACTAAACTTCAATAAACTTAAGTCTTAAATACGTTTTAAATTGTTTACAAAACCTAAAGTTTCAAAGGAATAACTTAATAGATTAATTCCCTTTATTATATTTTAGGATAAGCATTATATCTTATCATAAGGTAAAATTTATCTAAGAATTAAATCCCCATTCATAAGTGAAATTGCCAATTATTTAATAAGATCATCTATCCTGAAAATTCTCATATTTTATATTCAAATAACATATCATTATTTCTCATTACCGTAAAGTATATCAATATAATATCTTATGTAACTTAGTTTTATCTAATAAAAGGTTCAAAGGTTTTAGGTATCAAATTCCTATTTATAAACCTTCTATAAATTCTAACTACTAAATACCTCACTTAATTGTAAACTCACATCCTAAGTATTGGTAATAAATGTTATAAATGTATTTCATATGGCTTATCTAATGCCAAGAAACTTAAGGATTATTATTTAGATAAATTTCCAAATCATAGTTTAATATAGTTTTATATCATAATCCTTTTAATGATTTTATCTTAAAACATTAAGTAATATTTCAATACCATAAATGCCAAGAAATTATTAAATCTAGACTTACTAATCCACCTCACATTTAGATGTATAAGTATTACATTTATTTATTAATTATATAGTAAGTTCTATTTGTGTAAAATCTAATTACAAATATTCCTAAGTCCCAACTTATTAATTACCTAACCAAATTATAGATTTACATTCTGGTCTTTGACAAATAATATTACACATGTATTTTAATATGGTTTATATAAATCTTAGAAATCCAAATTAACTCTTTAAGCTTAATTTCATAATCACAATTCAATACTACCTCATATAATATTCTTTTAATAGAATTATGTATAGGTTTAGTTTAACTTATTAATTCCTTCATATTCTATTTGCTATAAGGTATTTTATGTCTTTTATTTATTTATTTATCGTATATGTATACTAGGATTTATTCAAGACATTCTTTATGTAGTTTTATTGCATTTAATTATTTATATTAACTTTTACACATATCTTGTAACACCCCATCCAAAGCCATTCGTGGTTATCGCAAAACTAAACACCTAATCGAACACGTCGCAGCGGAATAAATAGCACCTGGACCTTGCCACGGTCTGATCGTTAGAATATACCGGTCTTAACATTTACAATAATTATCCATAATACTTATCCAACTCAAAACATCACCAACCACAATACCACAACCAACCGAGTACAAGTATCTTAAACATCATCTCAACCTTACATCAGCTTAAATATAAACAGTCGGGTGCACAGGCGCATCCCGAACTCAAAATAAACATCCCACCCCAAGTCTAACCGCTCCTACTCTCGTAGTGCGTCCTCATGGGTCTCTTACCTGCAAGTGTAAAAATAGCCCCCGAGGGGGTCAGCACGAATGCTGGTACACCCTCTCATGGCCCCCAAGCTAACGGGGCTACGACGACTAATTGTCGATAGCATGGAAATTGATTACATACACAGGCACAATATGAAGTGCAATAACAATAACCACAGATGAACATATATAGTTCACAAACAATGAACGACTCAAGCGTTCCCTTATCAAGTGGGTTAGTAACCCCCTCCTTAGTCCTCATTTTCTTAACCTCAGTTCCTTACCTTACCTTAATCTTAATCTCAATCTTAATCTCAGTATACAAACCGTTCCTGGAAGGGATGGTTGTAGCTTAATTCGAACCTGGGATTTAGGTGATCCCACCGCACCATCTTAATGCCACCTACTCTGGACGGGAGTCCAGCGTAGCTGAGCCGGCAACCGGCCCTAGGCTACAAGTCCGAAGACAAGTCCTTAAGCGGAGGGCGGATCTGATTCAGATACCGTTCCCCCTTTTTCCTTAGCATGCATGACCGGAGATCGGTCCCGGGTTTCCTCACTCAAGTTCCAGTTAGTAGAAATCTTAATCATCATGTGCTAGCTAAGCCTTAACGGGCATTAACCAACAACCACCAACTTAACTCTTATTCTTAACGCAGTAAGTACTAAACTTGGTTAGTAGCAATCTCAAGTCTCGCGGGTTAGTGTAAAGATAACACAAACACAACGAGAACATTATATCCGGTTGCATGCTTTATCTTGTTTTAGTCATAGCAATTAAACAGATAGCACACAAGCCGAGGGACACCTCGTTAGCAAGCAGGTCACAAGAAGGATTGTACCGTTCACCGTCGATCGTTGTTTGATTAATCTTCTTCAGGGTCCCAATTCACAAACCTAAAACATTCATTCATTTTTAGGTCATTAGTTATTTGCACCTTACTTAACTCGCTTAGTCCCTAAGGATTCCCATTCAATAACCTCTCAAGTCTTTGCCACTTAGCTCACAAACTTAACTTTAAACATTAAAACTTATACTTAATCTTAACTTAATTTCTTAAGTTCTTAGGGTCCTAATCATTACTACCCTACCAAAGGTATACCTTATTACCTATTACCATTCTTAGAATTCAAAATTTTCTTTTTTTTTTATTTTAGGCTCGACCGAACTTCCGACCGACCTTACCTAAGGTCGGTCCATTCCAGAACACTTCACCGTTTGAAAATTCTACCCCGACCGACCTTGCAAGTCCGGTCCCAAGGTCGGTCCATTCCCGAGAGTTTCCCCCGTGGGAAATTTAAGCTCGACCGAACTTGCCAAGTCCGGTCCTATGTTCGGTCGATTCCAGTGACTTAACTCCTTCACAAAATACAAGCCCGACCGAACTTGTAAGTCCGGTCGGTTCCAGAAACATTTTCCGGTAGTGTAAACTGAGCCCGACCGACCTTGCAAGTCCGGTCCCTAAGGTCGGTCGGCTCCAGAACCTTGTTTCTAAATTCCCATTCAACTCCAAACTTCTCCTCATATATCCTAATATGTTATAACCTCATTTGGGCACCTCAAATACACCTTAAGCCCTCCTTTAAACACATTAAATCATTTACCAAGATCCACCTTAGTCATTATGCATTTTCCTTGTAATAATGCTAACACTTGTAATGTTTTCCTCTAGGTTCCTAGGTGGTGGTTCATACCTAATGTAACCACTATGCCAAATGTTTTCCTCACCACTATAACATTATCTCCCAAGCATCTGTCACCATCTAAAACTCTTTTATGCATTTACTTAAAGTTCCTTCACAAGTTTAAACTTCCATCATCAACACATTATTTCCTTCGTAGTTGTGCACCAACATTTGCCTAAGTCCTAAATACTCAAATCCATTCTCTTGTTTCCTAAATCCTTCATGGTGATACCTAAGTCATTATAAGTCATTAGAACACCTTATTCTCACCCTTTTTCATCAAGACAACCTCTAGAACATCCTAGTACTTCCTTAGTCATTAAATCCCCTTAGGATATCTTAAATACTTAAGTTCTCCTTTAAATTTTGCCATGGGTTCTCTAGTACATAGCACATCCTAACACATGGTTTTTCTCCATCAAACAACCAACATCACCCAAATTCTCATCACAACACTTTAACACACAATTTACTCTAAAACTTCACCACATCATCATATAGTGCTTAAACTTAAAATGCTTGGCACTTAGGCCCTTAAATGACAATAATCTTAACCACTGAATTTCCACATATATTTGCCTTCGACCTGCGAGTACACACAACAAAGCTCCCATTGAAATAAAATGCTTCTTGTAATTCATCTCCACATTGTTTTTACTATCTCTTCTTCTCATTTGCTCTTTAGTCACAAGTTCACAAATATGCTCATTGTTTCTCCTAGGTTTTATATAACCCTTTTCCTAATGTAAATCTACACTAAACTCATCACATATCTAAATCCCATTCCCTTAAACAATAAAACACCTTAAGGTAAGTAATTTACCTTGTTCTTTTACAAGCTTAAAAAGCTTTCTTCCTTAGGTTTTTCTTTGTTCAATCTCGGTCACCAATGTGTATCTCCTTGCCAATGTTCTAACCAATATTCAATGACTCCAATGAGTACTAGATAACACATTAACCCTAAGGAACAAACCCTAGGTTAAAAATGTGCTTTAAGGTATTAAGGTGATTGTTTTACCTTGGTTTCTCAAGACAAACTTGGATATGAAGCAAGAAGGACCTCCTCTCTCCTTTGAAGAGTAGAAACAAGCTAGAACAAGGCATAAACATGGAGTCCCATGAGTACTAATTTTCGGACATGTGAAGAAAATGGTGGAAACCTAGATTTTCTTACACTTTCTTTACCTTAAGAGAATGGAGAAGCCAATGGAGTCTCCAAACTTGAATTTCCTCCTCCAATGGTGGTTTGACTTGGCACCAAAATGAAGCTCTTGAAGTTTTGAAAAGATAGAAAGGAGGAGCTTGAGCTAACTAAGAAGAATATGTATTTTGTTTTGGATTTGGAGCTAAAATGAGCAAGATGTGGGCAAAGCTAGATGGAGCTAGCATGGAGTTGTTCTTCACGTTAATGGAGAAGGGAGAGAGCTGAAGAAACCGTGGGAAACAAGAAGAAATGAGGAGATGAGGAGAGAGGTAAGTAAAATGTGATATTTATGTTAAAAGGTAAATAGTACTTTTTGCTTTATAAGTCTTATTTGCTTTCTTAATTGCTTAATAACTCATGAAGGTGGTGACTCACCTCCTAAGAAACCGGCCCCCTTTTAATAATGAGGGTACTTAAGTCTTTGTTGACCAAATGTCTCACTTATATAGACTTATGTTATAAACTAGCTTAATTAATTCACTATTCACCAAAACAAGGCACATTGTTGTGAAATTTTTGATTTCTCATTGATATAGACTTCCAAATGTGATACTATATAGTACACATGTTAATTAAAGAGTAATGATGGACATTTAGCCATTCAAAACTCATTTACAAGACAATTTTTCAAAAACGTGCTTTAAGACTCCTTAAAGCACATTTTGTGTTTTAACTTGTTTTCAAGCTTGGTTTTCTTTGGTAATTGATTTAAAATGACCATTAGGATATTACTAAGGTCTTAGAACAATATTTGGGTACTCTCCCATGTCTCTCCAAGTTTAGAGCACGTTTTTGCTAAAACTGCTCTTTTGGTGTTTCCTTATATTTCCTTTGATTAAAAATGTTTCTTAATGTTTCTAAGGCATTATTTAGCCTCCTTATATCTTAGTTTATCATTTAAACACCATATCTAAGTTTGGGGTATTTCAATCTACCCCCCTTAGAAGAACTTTGTCCTCAAAGTTCACACATGTGCTTAACCATTCACGGTACACAATACTCTTAATCTTAATACCACATCTTATATTCACATTCACACATCTCAAATGCAATACTTAAGTATTATACATAACTCAAACTTACACCAAAGTGTAACAACTTACACAAATTCACATCTTAATCAACCAAAGAAACGATAAACATGATCGTTTCCTAACTCAAAAGCGAGGAAGCTCTACCCCCCTTAAAAGGGGTACGCCCCGTACCCTATACAGACGATCTAGTCAGTAAACAAAGAAGGGTACTTCGCCTTCATCTTATCCTCTAACTCCCATGTGGCCT
Source organism: Limonium bicolor (assembly GCA_023374045.1). Lineage (NCBI taxonomy): Eukaryota > Viridiplantae > Streptophyta > Magnoliopsida > Caryophyllales > Plumbaginaceae > Limonium > Limonium bicolor. Next base: position 332,048,188 of record CM041778.1, read on the forward strand.
CTTCGACATCCTGGTTAGACCAGAGAACCTTCACCAGTCGCACTGACTTGTGGCGAGTGTCCCTAGTCTTACTGTCCAAGATTCTCTGAGGAGTCTCCACGGATCTCATATTCGGTTCTAAAGTCATCCCTCTCAGGTTCTAACACATGGGAGGGGTGGTGCATGTATTTCTTTAGCTGTGAAACATGAAAAATATCATGCACTTTACCCAGCTCAACAGGTAAATTCAACCTGTAAGCAACCGGGCCCACCCGCTCCGTAATCTCATAAGGACCAACAAATTTCGGGCTTAATTTGCCCTTCTGCCCAAACCTGAATACACCCTTCATCGGTGAAACTCGCAGAAATACCTGGTCGCCCACTGCGAACTCCAGGTCCCGTCGTCGAACATCAGCATACGACTTCTGCCTATCTTGAGCAGCTTTCATGTTCTCCCTGATTTGCTGAACTTCAGCCTTAACTTGTTCTAAGTACTCTGGTCCTATAATGACCGTCTCACTCGACTCATCCCAGCAGAGCGGTGTACGACATGGTCTACCGTACAACGCTTGAAAAGGTGCCATCTTGATCGAAGCGTGATAGCTGTTGTTGTATGAAAACTCGATCAGATGCAATCTGTCAATCCAACTGCCCTGGAAGTCTAAGGCACATGCTCTCAGCATGTCCTCGAGTGTCTGAATAGTACGCTCAGTCTGACCATCTGTCTGAGGATGGAACGCGGTACTCAGCTTGAGTTCTGTACCCAACGCTTCTCTGGTAGCTCTCCAGTACCTCGAAAGGAATCTGGTATCTCTATCTGACACTATGGTCTTTGGTATGCCGTGATGTCTCAATATTTCTTTCTCAAATAACTCAGCTAATTTGGTCACCTTCCAAGTATCCTTCATCGGTATGAATCGGGCTACTTTGGTAAGGCGATCCACCACCACCCATATCATGTTGAGACCTCCCCTAGCAGGTGGAAGCCCAACTACGAAGTCCATGGAGATATCATGGAACTTCCACTCCGGAACTGGCATCGACTGTACCATTCCGCCCGGTCGTCGGTGCTCGAATTTCACCTTCTGGCATGTGAGACACCTCAAGACGAACTCGGTAACATCTGTCTTCATCCCCGACCACCAGAAGTATCTCTTCATGTCTTTATACATTTTAGAGGCTCCCGGATGGATGGAAACTGAAGAACAGTGTGATTCTCTAAGTATACGGTCTTTCAGATCCGTGTTGCCTCGTGGTATGCATAACCGCCCTTAAGTCTGATCAGATCATCATCATGTAGTCTGAAGTCGTATTTCTGACTCTCAAAGGTACCATCTGTCAGCTTCTGCTGACCTCTCTCAGTACTCATCTGTCCTCTGAGCCTCTCGCACCTCATCAACCAAGCTGGAGAAAGAAACTAGCGAATGGAGTGAGTGTGCTCGACGGCTCAGGGCATCTGCTACAACATTGGCCTTCCCCTCTTTGTATTGGAGGTCAATGTCATAGTCTTTCAGAAACTCTAACCATCTCCTCTGTCGAAGATTTAACTCCTTCTGAGTGAATATGTATTTCAAACTCTTGTGATCGGTGTAGATCGTGACACTAACCCCATATAAGTAGTGGCGCCATATCTTCAAAGCGAAGACTACAGCTCCCAGCTCTAAATCATGTGTGGGGTAGTTCTCCTCATGTTTCTTCAACTGGCGTGAGGCATATGCCACCACCTTGCCATGTTGCATGAGCACGCAACCCAGCCCTCTGCCGGATGCATCACAATAAACCTCAAAGCCCTCTGTACCGTCTGGAATGGTCAGAACCGGTGCAGTGGTCAGTGAGTCCTTCAAGCGCTGGAATGATCTCTCACAGTCAACTGTCCACAAGAATGGTGCGTCCTTCTTCATCAGACTGGTCATCGGTTTCGCGACCTTGCTGAAATCTCTAACAAACCTCCTGTAGTAACCTGCCAGACCGAGAAAGCTCCGGATGTCGGTAACAGTCTTCGGCCTTGGCCAAGTACGTACGGCATCAATCTTTGCTAGATCCACTGCGATCCCAGCATCTGAGATGACATGACCTAGGAAAGAGACCTGGTCAAGCCAAAACTCACACTTGGAGAACTTAGCATATAGCTGGTTCTCCCTCAGTATTTCCAATACCCTCCTCAGATGTTCCTCATGCTCAACCTTAGACTTCGAATATATCAAGATATCGTCAATAAAAACCACAACCGACTTGTCCAGCTGCTCCCGGAACAAGCGGTTCATCAGATCCATAAACTTCGCCGGTGCGTTCGACAAACCGAACGGCATCACAGTAAACTCATAGTGGCCGTATCGTGTCCGGAATGCCGTCTTCTCAATGTCTCCCTCCTTAATGGCTATCTGATGATACCCCGATCTGAGATCAATCTTGGAAAACACAGATGCTCCCTTCAACTGATCGAACAGATCGTCAATGCGGGGTAGTGGGTACTTATTCTTCACTGTCACTGCATTCAGCTCTCTGTAGTCGATGCAGAGGCGGAGACTACCATCCTTCTTCTTCACGAAGAGAACTGGCGCTCCCCAAGGTGACACACTTGGTCTAATGAATCCTTTATCTAACAAATCTTTCAATTGTTCTTTCAACTCAGTCATTTCTGCCGAGCCATACGGTATGGTGCTTTGGCTATCGGTCCGGTACCAGGTAGAGCTCGATGGTGAACTCTACCTCCCGAGTGGGTGGCATGCCGGGCAGTTCCCGTGGAAATAAGTCGGGGAACTCCGACACTACCGGTAAGTCGGGGTCGAACTCAGGGTCTCTCTCTATGTCCTATACATAGCAGAGGTATACTTCTTCCTTTCTCCTTAATTCTCTATGCATTGCCATGGCGGTGATGATCTTAGTCGAAGGCTCTCTGGGCCTGGCGGTATGATATTGTTACCCCAGACGGACTCCTGAGCAGCAATCTATGCTCGGCGCAGAGGATACGTCCCTTGTGCCGCTCCAACCAGTTCATCCCGAAGATAACATCAAATCCTAGCTTACTGAACTCAATGAAACTGACTGGAAAGTCTTCTCCCTTAATTCTGATGGTGGCTCCTCGGTAGTAACGAGTGCAACGAACCTTCTCCTTAGACGGGAGCGTAACCGTGAAGTCGGGTAGCTCTTCAGCGTCTAGCCCCAACCTGCTCGCGAACGATGCCGAGACAAAGGTATGCGAGGCCCCTGAGTCGAAGAGAACTGATGCCTCAATCCCATTAATCGGAAAGGTTCCGGTGAGGATAGTACCGCTGGCGTCGGCCTGTGCCTCTGTAAGTATGCTTAGCGCACCTTCCGTACCGAGTCCATAACCTAATTGTGTTCACAAGCTTCATGAGTATTGATGGTATAACAAGAGTCGTAACAATTTATATGAACACCATTGTTATTTTATTCATGACCATCCTGTTTACAACATGTGCTTCAATCTTACATCTCATTCCTCGTCTTATTCTAACATTACATGGCTAATATTGTCTAAAGGTTAGGTTTAATCTTCCTGGTCTCATATGCGTCGCATTGATTACTGCTGATGGTGCTGTATTCAGCTTGATTCTCTTAATCCCATGGTATAACATCCTTGATTCTCCCCCCAAAATTAATACATCACCTGACTTAAGTACTATCTTATCTGCACGGTCCGCACGCTTCTGCTCGCCGTATAAAAATTCTGCATCATCTCCAATGGACCAAGACACTACGGGTATCCCTCTTTCGAGAGACTCCGTTGTCTCGTCCTTATCCTGGTGTAGTCCCAGTTTCCCGTCCTTCTCGTAGAAGTTTACAATGCAAATGTCTGCTTGGATGTCTGGAATCGGTTCAGCTTCCAACTGCTGAGCGATTTCCACGACTTGTGTAATAACTGGATGGAACTCTTCGGGTATTCCCGGTGGTGAGACTCCATCTTGTCCCTCATGGTTTGGTAATTCTTGGCATACGGATTCCAATCCTTGCCCAAGCTCATCATCTTTAATTTCATCCTTGCTCCCCCTGGGTACTCCGGTGTGTAAAAACCTCCCGGTCCCATTCCTAGTTGATTGCATCTCCTGTTGATGGCTATTTGTGCTTCGGGTGTCAGGTATCCCCTTAATAAAATCATACCTGGGCGGATAACCTGACATTGTTCGGTTGGAAAGTATATGGTTTCGATGTCGGTGTGCTCCGGGTTAGATGTAGATGGTATTGGGTAGCAAATGTTGAATCTTCCTAAAGTGGTAGTAGGTTATATCTTACTTAAGTTCTAATCTCATCTTATTCTTACTTAACTCATTTATTCACCAAGCATGCATGATAATGCGGTAAGCAGGTAGTTTTTATTACTAAATGGTTATAGTGGTACCTGGTCTCGATGAGGGTTCAGGCTCATCGTCCTGGTCCACCATGTGTAAAGTGGGTCCCGTCTTCTGGGTCACCCGTGGGTTCTTGTCCGCCGGCTGCTGCACCTTCCTCTGACCGTCAGATCCAGCTCCCTGATCGGTCTTGCCCTTGCCCCTGGTGTCGGGCCTATAGGCTCTGCTAGCAGGGTTCCGGTAACACTCATACGCTCGATGCCCGTAGACTCCACAAAAGTTGCACTCCACCTTATTCCCCTTACAGTCGAGCCCGGGGTGGTCCTTGTGACACCACCTACAGATGAAGCGTCGCTGGTAGCCACCACCGGCTCCCTTCTCAGTCTCAGATCCTGAGGATTCATATTGTCAATTCTCATATCTCAAATGGTTACTAATTTGTTTCTTAACTCATTTAATATCAATTCCTTACCCTTTGGCGCCTTAGAGCGCAGGGGTGTAGCTGCAATAGCATATGTCAACTTCAATGGCTCTTCCGAAGCCTTCTCCTTTTCCTCCTCCCCTTTGGGTTCTGATTTTCTGGGCCTGAGGCTGGTACTTTTGTTTCTTGTACCCTCCTTGCCCTTGACTTTCTGAGCTCTTACCAGCACTCTTCCTCTTTGCATTCTCCTCGTCCCTCAGCTGGACGGTTATCTCAACCTTAGCAGCGGCATGATAGCACTCCTGCTTTTCCATAGTATTAGTCACACTTATTTCTCATAATCTAAATCTTACTCATTACTTACTCAAATCTCAATCATTCTTATTACCTGCAAGGTAGTGTAACTCGTCGGCCCCATGCCGTAGCGGAGTCGATGGCTAAGCCCGCCATAGAAGCGGTCCACCAAGATCTGGTCAGAATATCCAAGACCTGGCAGAAGACGGAGCAAGGCAGTGAACTCTGAGTAATACTCGTCCACTGTCATCTTGTCCGTCTGCCTAAGCGCATCCAACTGCAAGCGCTTCTCTTCTTCGTCTGGACATGGGCGGGGTAGTACTTTGCTCGTAGCAAGGCGGTGTACTGCTCCCAGCCGAACTCTGGATTGGCCACATGCTCGGCCCTCACCAGCTTCCACCAATCGCCTGCCGCCCCCTTCAGATAGAAAGCGGCTAGGCGCACCTTGATCCCGCAGGGACATCAAGGGTCTCGAAGGCGGTCTCCAGCTCGGAGATGTACGCCTCAAGCTTGGCGGGATCGGTCTCCCCCTTAAAATGAGCGGGTCGAAGATCTGCTAACTCTTCACCCAGTTTGGTTCCCTAGGTTGTGGCGGTGGAGGTGGTGCACCCACACCAGGCTGATAGCCCATATGCCCTAATGCGGCAGCTACGATCTCTGCGATCGTCTGCCCTCCAGGTATTCCTGAAGCATCATCACTCTGGCCGCGACCTCGGCTTCCTCTAGGACGTCCTGCCATCTGAACAAGCATAACTTACATTAGATTCGTATTCACCACTGTTTCGGTTAGTAAATTTATAACGTCCGTAGACGGTAAAGACAATCCACACTTATTAGTGGTCATCTGACTCTACTCACTCTAACTTCTCACACCCTTAACCCAACACTTATTCCTTAACTTATATCCTAACTCGGTGGTTACTCATGTCCGGTATTTCTTGATCAGAGCGTAACTACGCTCTGATACCACTTTTGTAACACCCCATCCAAAGCCATTCGTGGTTATCGCAAAACTAAACACCTAATCGAACACGTCGCAGCGGAAATAAATACACCTGGACCTTGCCACGGTCTGATCGTTAGAATATACCGGTCTTAACATTTACAATAATTATCCATAATACTTATCCAACTCAAAACATCACCAACCACAATACCACAACCAACCGAGTACAAGTATCTTAAACATCATCTCAACCTTACATCAGCTTAAATATAAACAGTCGGGTGCACAGGCGCATCCCGAACTCAAAATAAACATCCCACCCCAAGTCTAACCGCTCCTACTCTCGTAGTGCGTCCTCATGGGTCTCTTACCTGCAAGTGTAAAAAGCCCCCGAGGGGGTCAGCACGAATGCTGGTACACCCTCTCATGGCCCCCAAGCTAACGGGGCTACGACGACTAATTGTCGATAGCATGGAAATTGATTACATACACAGCACAATATGAAGTGCAATAACAATAACCACAGATAACATATATAGTTCACAAAAATGAACGACTCAAGCGTTCCCTTATCAAGTGGGTTAGTAACCCCCTCCTTAGTCCTCATTTTCTTAACCTCAGTTCCTTACCTTACCTTAATCTTAATCTCAATCTTAATCTTAATCTCAGTATACAAACCGTTCCTGGAAGGGAATGGTTGTAGCTTAATTCGAACCTGGGATTTAGGTGATCCCACCGCACCTTCTTAATGCCACCTACTCTGGACGGGAGTCCAGCGTAGCTGAGCCGGCAACCGGCCCTAGGCTACAAGTCCGAAGACAAGTCCTTAAGCGGAAGGCGGATCTGATTCAGATACCGTTCCCCCTTTTTCCTTAGCATGCATGACCGGAGATCGGTCCCGGGTTTCCTCACTCAAGTTCCAGTTAGTAGAAATCTTAATCATCATGTGCTAGCTAAGCCTTAACGGGCATTAACCAACAACCACCAACTTAACTCTTATTCTTAACGCAGTAAGTACTAAACTTGGTTAGTAGCAATCTCAAGTCTCACGGGTTAGTGTAAAGATAACACAAACACAACGAGAACATTATATCCGGTTGCATGCTTTATCTTGTTTTAATCATAGCAATTAAACAGATAGCACACAAGCCGAGGGACACCTCGTTAGCAAGCAGGTCACAAGAAGGATTGTACCGTTCACCGTCGATCGTTGTTTGATTAATCTTCTTCAGGGTCCCAATTCAAAACCTAAAACCTTCATTCATTTTTAGGTCATTAGTTATTTGCACCTTACTTAACTCGCTTAGTCCCTAAGGATTCCCATTCAATAACCTCTCAAGTCTTTGCCACTTAGCTCACAAACTTAACTTTAAACATTAAAACTTATACTTAATCTTAACTTAATTTCTTAAGTTCTTAGGGTCCTAATCATTACTACCCTACCAAAGGTATACCTTATTACCTATTACCATTCTTAAAATTCAAAATTTTCTTTTTTTTTTATTTTTAGGCTCGACCGAACTTCCGACCGACCTTACCTAAGGTCGGTCCATTCCAGAACACTTCACCGTTTGAAAATTCTACCCCGACCGACCTTGCAAGTCCGGTCCAAGGTCGGTCCATTCCCGAGAGTTTCCCCCGTGGGAAATTTAAGCTGACGAACTTGCCAAGTCCGTCCTATGTTCGGTCGATTCCAGTGACTTAACTCCTTCACAAAATACAAGCCCGACCGAACTTTTAAGTCCGGTCCCCAAGTTCGGTCGGTTCCAGAAACATTTCCCGGTAGTGTAAACTGAGCTCGACCGACCTTGCAAGTCCGGTCCCTAAGGTCGGTCGGCTCCAGAACCTTGTTTCTAAATTCCCATTCAACTCCAAACTTCTCCTCATATATCCTAATATGTTATAACCTCATTTGGGCACCTCAAATACACCTTAAGCCCTCCTTTAAACACATTAAATCATTTACCAAGATCCACCTTAGTCATTATGCATTTTCCTTGTTAATGCTAACACTTGTAATGTTTTCCTCTAGGTTCCTAGGTGGTGGTTCATACCTAATGTAACCACTATGCCAAATGTTTTCCTCACCACTATAACATTATCTCCCAAGCATCTGTCACCATCTAAAACTCTTTTATGCATTTACTTAAAGTTCCTTCACAAGTTTAAACTTCCATCATCAACACATTATTTCCTTCGTAGTTGTGCACCAACATTTGCCTAAGTCCTAAATACTCAAATCCATTCTCTGTTTCCTAAATCTTCATGGTGATACCTAAGTCATTATAAGTCATTAGAACACCTTATTCTCACCCTTTTTCATCAAGACAACCTCTAGAACATCCTAGTACTTCCTTAGTCATTAAATCCCCTTAGGATATCTTAAATACTTAAGTTCTCCTTTAAATTTTGCCATGGGTTCTCTAGTACATAGCACATCCTAACACATGGTTTTTCTCCATCAAACAACCAACATCACCCAAATTCTCATCACAACACTTTAACACACAATTTACTCTAAAACTTCACCACATCATCATATAGTGCTTAAACTTAAAATGCTTGGCACTTAGGCCCTTAAATGACAATAATCTTAACCACTGAATTTCCACATATATTTGCCTTCGACCTGCGAGTACACACAACAAAGCTCCCATTGAAATAAAATGCTTCTTGTAATTCATCTCCACATTGTTTTTACTATCTCTTCTTCTCATTTGCTCTTTAGTCACAAGTTCACAAATATGCTCATTGTTTCTCCTAGGTTTTATATAACCCTTTTCCTAATGTAAACTCTACACTAAACTCATCACATATCTAAATCCCATTCCCTTAAACAATAAAACACCTTAAGGTAAGTAATTTACCTTGTTCTTTTACAAGCTTAAAAAAGTTTCTTCCTTAGGTTTTTCTTTGTTCAATCTCGGTCACCAATGTGTATCTCCTTGCCAATGTTCTAACCAATATTCAATGACTCCAATGAGTACTAGATAACACATTAACCCTAAGGAACAAACCCTAGGTTAAAAATGTGCTTTAAGGTATTAAGGTGATTGTTTTACCTTGGTTTCTCAAGACAAACTTGGATATGAAGCAAGAAGGACCTCCTCTCTCCTTTGAAGAGTAGAAACAAGCTAGAACAAGGCATAAACATGGAGTCCCATGAGTACTAATTTTCGGACATGTGAAGAAAATGGTGGAAACCTAGATTTTCTTACACTTTTTTACCTTAAGAGAATGGAGAAGCCAATGGAGTCTCCAAACTTGAATTTCCTCCTCCAATGGTGGTTTGACTTGGCACCAAAATGAAGCTCTTGAAGTTTTGAAAAGATAGAAAGGAGGAGCTTGAGCTAACTAAGAAGAATATGTATTTTGTTTTGGATTTGGAGCTAAAATGAGCAAGATGTGGCAAAGCTAGATGGAGCTAGCATGGTGTTGTTCTTCACGTTAATGGAGAAGGGAGAGAGCGTGAAGAAACCGTGGGAAACAAGAAGAAATGAGGAGATGAGGAGAGAGGTAAGTAAAATGTGATATTTATGTTAAAAGGTAAATAGTACTTTTTGCTTTATAAGTCTTATTTGCTTTCTTAATTGCTTAATAACTCATGAAGGTGGTGACTCACCTCCTAAGAAACCGGCCCCCTTTTAATAATGAGGGTACTTAAGTCTTTGTTGACCAAATGTCTCACTTATATAGTCTTATGTTATAAACTAGCTTAATTAATTCACTATTCACCAAAACAAGGCACATTGTTGTGAAATTTTTGATTTCTCATTGATATAGACTTCCAAATGTGATACTATATAGTACACATGTTAATTAAAGAGTAATGATGGACATTTAGCCATTCAAAACTCATTTACAAGACAATTTTTCAAAAACGTGCTTTAAGACTCCTTAAAGCACATTTGTGTTTTAACTTGTTTTCAAGCTTGGTTTTCTTTGGTAATTGATTTAAAATGACCATTAGGATATTACTAAGGTCTTAGAACAATATTTGGGTACTCTCCCATGTCTCTCCAAGTTTAGAGCACATTTTTGCTAAAACTGCTCTTTTGGTGTTTCCTTATATTTCCTTTGATTAAAAATGTTTCTTAATGTTTCTAAGGCATTATTTAGCCTCCTTATATCTTAGTTTATCATTTAAACACCATATCTAAGTTTGGGGTATTTCATATCTACATCCAAAATATGGTTTATAAAATAAAATATTTTCCTTAGTTTCAATTAAGTATATTAACTACCATATTATATAATTAATATAAATGTAGATTAATTTAGTTCCTTGATTTAACCTAAGTTACTATTTTATTCCTTTTATATATATATGTATATATATAAGTTTATACCCAAAAATATTTATTAACATTCTATATTAAATCTTAGTTTTGTCTTATTATATTTTCCCCAACCTATAAAGTTTATTAATCATCTATACTTTAATTTTTGGTTACATTAAAAACCTTATATTATAAGGTAACTTATGAAAAACCTTAGAAATATAATTTTTAAACCTATTTCATCTTGTCCAAAAATTCCCAAATTAAGTATATAGTAACTATAACATTTTATACATATTATAAAATTTTTATTTCATAAAAATATCTTTTTAAATTTTCCAACTAATTCCATAATACTCATAACTTGCAAAATTCATAACTTACGTTTAAAAACTCAAAACCCATATTAATTTACATCATAATAAACTAGATTTTATAAGGAATCTATGGTTAAAATTTCAAGTCAAAATACATTCGGGAAGGTATTTAAATTAATTCAACAAGTTAGGGTTTAATTCTGGAAATATTATAATTCATAACCAACTTAAACTCCCCAGATCTAATCTCGGCCGTCCGTTTCTAAAACCTACGATCGGACGGCTGAAAATCCTCGAGTTCATCAGCGAACGCCAAACAGATGTCGAGTACTAAATCTCTGTTTTCTCTTAACTCACAGAACCAAATTCGATGATTTTTGTCTCGTTGGATTCGAAATTCCAAGACGCTTCTAATGGTACCAACTATACGAGCTATGATACAGTATAATGTGAATACGATTCTGGGTATCGAAGTTAGGGTTTATGATTAGTTTCGGTTTTGATTTGCCAAAATTCTCTCAATTTATTGCTTAATTGGTTAAATTGACATGGGGGTTTGTTCGGGAATGCAAAAACGAATGACAATAACTGAGCAATTTGATCGGAAACCTACCAGAAATGCACCGGCAAGGAAATTGGTTTCGATTTTCTGGAAAACTTGTTATTTAATGAGCAGACCAAGTAGCCTACTTCACGGACCAACTCGCGCTAACTGAGAAGGATTCGATCCACGAAACCTACCACGTTTTAAAGTAGACATGTAACTATAAACATTGGTGGAAGAATCATTGAAAACGAAGAACTAGGGAGAAAGTTATGGATCCCGAAAGTTCCGAGTTTACCACTTCGTTTCCGGAAAATTTTGGGCAGGAATTCCACCGTGATTGAGTAGGGAACTTTAGGTGACTAGCGCTTCCAAACTATTACGAATCAGCCTTGGTCATCAACATGAAAGTTGTAGATGGATTAGAGATCTTCAAAACGAGCTAAAGAACACGAAATTTGGCTGAGAAACGAAGAAGTTATGGCAAGACGAAGTTTACCTGATTTATGAGAAAACCAGAATTCTGGGTTACGAATTCGCAAGGTGGCAACTTTGGATCAATATTCCCGTCGATGTAGGATGATTTAGAAGATGTATGAGTTATGGTTGGAAAGAGGAGATTAAGGAGAAGAGAATGCAAAAGACGACACTCAAAAATTCCAAAAGGTGAGAAAGTTATGGAGGTCATAAGTTAGGGCGAAGTCAGTTGCGAAAAACGTGGAGATAGAATTTATCCAAGTGTTGGGCGCGTGTCCCGAGGCGCCTGATGAGTCAGCAGACTTGCCACATCAGCATCTTTTCAAAATTTTGGCTCTAAACTTCATTTTATCATAACTTTGGCTAGGATGATCCGTTTTTAACGTTCTTTTTATCAATCTTCATGGTTTTCCATAACCTTTTTATTGGTATAGGTTTCCTGTGCTAGTTTGACCATTCTCAAAAAGTCAACCCTAGCAAGGCTTAATAAGCTTTAAGGTTTCTAGGATTTTATATTGACTTTTATGTTTCAAATCAATGCTCCCAATATTTATAAAATCTTTATAATATAATTGGAGTGTCTAGGAATTTTTCCAAAATTTATTGACTTATAAATCTTGTTATTAAATTCATAATACTATATAATAATATATAATAATTAAATATTTAAATGTATTCCTTAGAGCTAAATAGGAGGAATCCTCTAAAATAATTTCCATAATTCCATATAGTATTAATACTCAAAATTCCATACAATAATTTAATATTCATAATCCCTTATACTAATGTAACATTCATAATTCCATATAATAATTTAATACCTAATAGTATTATTAAAGGTTTAATAAAAGAAATCCCCTAACTGATTTAAATATGATTGCAGGAATACGTTAAAAATAGCGTTGTATAATTTAAAGAATATATACTATTTTATTTAGGGAAAATTCACAATATGCCATGATTTGAGTTAGTAATTCAAGAGATACCATTTTTTGGAAAGTTATCCCTAAAATGCTACGATTTAAGTTTTAAATTCATAAAATGCCATTGTCCGGTAACGGTTACAATTTAAGTTTTAAATTCACAAAATGCCATTGTCCGGTAACGGACGTTGAATTTGCCGTTAACCCTCTCTGGACAATGACCAAAATGCCCCTGATGGAAAGTTTGATTTTTTTAAAAAAAAATTGTTTAATTGCGCTGGTTCGATTGTGCAATGGCTATTTTTTTGAACTTTTTTTAAAAGTACACAAAATACCCTTGTTGGGTTTTATAGTTTACAATATGCCACTATTTAAATTTAGTAGTTTATAGTATGCCACTGTCTGACTTTTTATGTTCACAAAATGCCCCTGTTTTTTCTGGAAAGATGTGATAGTTTTGTTGTGTAGTTACCACTTTTTTGATGTCTAGCGGTTAGATGTGAAAAGAATGCACAAATAGAAGCGTAAACAGCTACAATCACATTATTTTTTTAGCATTAATATATAAAAGCACTTCATATTTTGCGGATTCATGTTACAATTGTAAATATAACTACACCCCAAAGAAACATCTTGTTCATTCTTTGTCTTATCTCTTCTTCAGGTTCCTTCTTTATTTCTTCCCTTATGTTATTGATAAGATACACACAGCTGCTATGCTCTCTTGATGTGGAGCTTTAGAACGAGCAGGTGCAATAGTAGAAGTAGAAGCTATCATAGTTAAGTATGATTTGGTGTAGCCAACTTGCCTTACCCTAGGATGAGGAGAGTATCGATCTTGCATCACCGGTGCCCACCACTTGAAGAAATCACATGCCCAGCACTTGTAGTACGCCCTTCCTACCAAAGTTTCTTTGCGAGAGAGGGTAAGGTTTGTTGGGGCTCCACATTTGCAATGAATTATTTGAAACTTTTCATTGATTGTAGTTGTAACCATGGCCATGACTTTAGTATGGTATTTGTGCTCTGTTTACAGGATAAGAAGGTCTTTAATAAGGCAAAAAAGAGCTGCTGGACTCAAACTAGCCGTTTGAATTCAAAACTAGCCATTATAGGGCCCGTTCTTTTAAAGCATTAATCTGGTTTTTTGAAGATTAATGTACTTTTGCTTAAAAGTGGTGGACAAATTATTAGGAATATTGGGTTATACATTCTGTTGTTATATTGGGTAGTCTGTATTCTAGGCTAACAGATGTAATCTTCTAGTCTGTATTAGGACTTTACCTCTGTATAGTTTATTTGACCGGTTCTGTTATAACCGGCCCGACTCTCTCCCCCCTCTCTTAATACTGCGTATTACCCTATTCTTCTTATACCTTCTTCATCTCACTCTCGACTATCTTCGTATTCTCAACAGAGAAGCATGAGCTTCTGTAAAAATCAATTCCTGTCTCAAATAAAAGCATCGCTGGTTTTCATTGTCAAATTCCGACATGGTATCAGAGCACTAGGTGCTAGATCAAAGAAACAAATCCAAAGATGAGTAAAGATCCTCTAGAAAAGACCATCGGAGGCAGCGGAGGCAGCGGCGCTCAAATTGATCAATCGGACCCCTTGTACGTACACGTCACCGAATAACCAGGCCAAGCTTTGACCGCAAAGTTCACCGGTGGAGATGGATTCCTATCTTGGAAGTGCAACATGCGTCGCGCCCTAAGAACCAAGAACAAGCTAGGGTTTATTGATGGCACCCTCAAACGTCCCAATGATGAAGAATCCACACGACTCGCAGCTTGGGAAAGGGCTAGTTCCTTGGTCGTCTCGTGGATATATCATCTCTAGCCCCAAATATCGGACAGAGCATAACTTTCGATGAAAACCCTAAGGAGGTTTGGGACTGGCTCTGCAGGCGATTTGAGAAGAAAAACCTCACGACTTTGCACAATATCAAAGCTCAGATAACAAACCTAAGGCAGGGCAAAGATACAGTAACCGATTACTTCATGAAGGATCGCCAGATATGGGCCGAATACGATCTTGCGCTTCCAGTCGAGTCCTGTAGTTGCTGTGCATCATGTAAATCGAAAGAGAACCAGAGGAAACACAGGGAAAAAGAAGAAATTGTGCATTTCCTCATGGGTCTCAACAAGACCTACACCCACATCCGCGATCAAATCCTCGCTATGAAAGAAATACCAACTCTCGAGGAAACGTGCTCTTTAGTCGTCCAAGAAGAACAACAAAGGGAGAACGACACGAAGGAGGATGATGACCATTCTTTGTCTCTCGCCACAAAGGGGGGAATAAATTTCTCAAGCTCGAGTAAACAGAAATCGTATCCTAGCTATACGAACCCTAAATCTGGGATGAGGAAACAAACTCCAAGAACTGGCGCCGACAAGAGAGACTCTCCAAAGTGCAGCAACTGCGGAAAGATTGGTCACACAAAAAACGACTGCTGGTGGCTTGTCGGGTTTCCCGGCGGAGAAGGCAAGAAACCTAGGGACACTGGGGTTGGCTTAGTCACCGACGAGGAAAGAAGAGGCACTGCCCCGAGAACCGACGAGATGGAACAATCCCCGGTGAAGGGTTTTAGCACAGACCAACTTACTCAACTTGTCAATTTCCTCCAACAGCAAAGGGGGGACAGCGGCAACAATAGACAATCCTCTTCCTCCTTCGGAGATTTCTCAGGTAACATTCAAACCCTAATTAGTTTCTTTCCATGTTTAAACCTGAGTAGAGATAAAATGCCAAAATCCCTGGAAGATACTTGGATAATTGACTCTGGTGCAACGGATCATATCAGTGGAAATATATATCTTCTCTCTGATTTTGAATCTTTGGATATGGTTAGGGAAGTGACATTGCCAGATGGGCATAAAGAAACTGTGAAATATATTGTGAATTTGTCTGATAACAATGTTAAATGCTTGAAGAAGATAATGTATGTTCCAAGTTTCAGATTTAATATCATTTCTGTGGCTAGGTTAGTAGAGACTCTGGAAGCAGAAATTGTTTTTAGTAAAAACTCGTGTTTTCTGCAGGATTCTGAGAAAAAGGTATCTAGGAAGATTGGTGAACAAATTGCTGGGCTGTATTTTCTAGATATTACTGCTTTGTGTGACTTTCTCTTGAGCAGAGGAAATGACTCTTTCACTTGTGTTAATGTTCATAGCGAAGATAGAAATGTAAAAAGTGAGAAGTTGTCTCTCTGGCACATTAGATTAGGTCATATTCCTTTGTCAAAAATGAACAAGATTCCTGAAATAAAAATTACTAAGGATAACAATTCTGGTCATGACATTTACCCTTGCACTATCTGTTTTAAGGCCAAAAATAAGAGGAAGAAATTCCCTTCCTCTTCTATAAAAACCACTCAGCCCTTTGAAATGATTCATGTGGACATCTGTGGACCCATAAGGGTCATGACAACAAATGGACACAAATTCTTTCTTACCATAGTGGATGATTATAGTAGAGGAACTTGGATAAAACTCCTTAAACACAAATCAGAAGCCCTACAGCAAATAAAAGACTTCATCATTCTTATAGAAAAACAGATATATAAATATGTCAAAGTTGTAAGAAGTGATAATGCTAGGGAATTGGGAAAATCACTTGAGGGAATGGAGTTTTTCAAAAATAAGGGCATTGTGCATCAAACTACCTGCCCTCATACTCCCCAACAAAATGGGATAGTAGAGAGGAAACAAGGTCATTTGATGGAGGTTGCCAGGGCTTTTCTCTTTCAGTCTGGTTTAGGTCCCGAATTCTGGGGTTTCTGTGTAGAGCAAGCTGCATATGTTATTAACAGAACTCCCAGCAAAGCCATTGAAAATTGCACACCATATGAGAAACTATATGGGACAAAACCAGATTACAAAAATATTAAAAGTTTCGGTTGTTTGTGTTACATCACCAATATCGATCCTAATAAAGGAAAGTTAGATCCAAGAGCCCATACTTGCATCTATCTTGGTGATTGTAAAAATACAAAAGGCCACATAATTCTTTGCCTGGAAAATAACACAGTTAAGGTTAGCCGCGATGTGACATTCTTTGAAAACATATTT
Organism: Limonium bicolor; assembly: GCA_023374045.1. NCBI lineage: Eukaryota > Viridiplantae > Streptophyta > Magnoliopsida > Caryophyllales > Plumbaginaceae > Limonium > Limonium bicolor. The sequence goes on from CM041778.1 coordinate 332,064,755, forward strand.
CCCTTAACTGACAGTAAGTGGAAACCCCTGTTTGATGAAAACAAGGAACCCTCTGAAACCCTTTACCCAGAATACAACACTTACATAGACACCGAAACTGACACACATAAACAGACCACAGAAACAGAAAACACAGAGAATACTAATCACACTTCTGAAATAACAGACCAAATTGCCTCAGAACCAGAACCTGAAACCTCTCCCACAGAAACCATAGAACTTAGAAGATCAACAAGAACCCATAAACCCCCTTCCAAATTCGATGAATACATCTGCTCCACTTCCCTAGGCCAAAAAGACTTGTTTTCTACCATTTTAAGCACCAGACTTGATCAAGAAAATCCAAACAATTCAGCCACTTCTACTCTAAATAGCCTCACAGATCACATACCGAAACAAACAATCTTGTCTTGTTCCCTTGGCCAAAATACCAGCACTTTTCTTGATCAAATCCACAGCTTAAATGAGCCCACTAACTACAAGTCAGCTAGCAAAGACCCAAGGTGGGTCAAAGCCATGAGTGAGGAATTTGAAGCCCTAAGAGTTAACAATACCTGGTCAATAGTTGACCTCCCAAAGGGAAAGAAACCCATCAGCTGCAAATGGGTCTACAAAACGAAACTCAAAGCTGATGGGAGTCTTGAGAGGTTTAAAGCTAGACTTGTTGTGAGAGGATTTACTCAAAAACCAGGTCTAGACTATGAGGAAACCTTCTCTTCCGTTGTTAAACTCACTACAATTCGTGCCCTCATAATAATTGCTGTAAAAAGAGGATGGACCCTAGATCAGCTTGATGTTAATAATGCTTTCCTCCATGGAGACCTCCATGAGGATGTTTATATGAATATACCTGATGGTCTAAAGGTCTACGGTGAAAACAAGGTTTGTAAATTACACAAATCATTATATGGCCTTAAACAAGCCTCTCGCCAATGGTATGAGAAGCTTACAAATTTTTTAAAATCCCTTGGTTTTCACCATTCTCAAAATGACTACTCTCTGTTTGTAAAACAAAAACAGAACAACACTACTCTGTTGGGTATCTACGTTGATGACATTCTTGTAGTGGGAAATGATGCTAAGGAGATAAGTTTTCTAAAGAAACAACTCGATAAGGAATTCAAAATAAAAGACTTAGGAAGGTTGGACTATTTCCTCGTCATGGTGTTCTTAGAAACAGATAAAGGGATGATTATGTCACAACAAAAATACACCAACCAAATACTCAAAGACTTTGGAATGGAGCAAGGCAGATCATGCGTCTCTCCCTTGCCTGTTAATCTGAAACTAACTAAAGACTGTGGCTCCAAACTTGATAATCCCACTGTGTATAGGTGTCTTGTAGGAAAGTTGAATTTCCTCACAAACACTAGGCCTGATATTGGGTTTGCAGTCCAATATCTTAGCCAATTTCTTCAGTCCCCAACCACAGAACACCTAAAGGCAGCCTACCACACTCTTTCATACATAAAAGGCACCTCTGGTTTCAGTTTATTTTTTAATAACAGAAACGAATATGATCTAGTAGCTTATTGTGACTCAGATTGGGCTTCTTGCCCAATCACAAGGAAGTCCATTTCTGGCTACTATATCTTACTTGGGGGGTGCCCATTAAGTTGGAAGTCTAAGAAACAAGTCTCAGTAGCTCTATCTTCTGCTGAAGCAGAATATAGAGCCATGAGACAAGTCACCAGTGAATTAAGCTGGTTGACCAGACTGCTGACAGAGATTGGTCTGAAAAACATTACTCCCATACCTCTCAATTACGATAATCTGGCTGCGATACATATAGCAAGAAATCCCGTTTCACATGAACGGACTAAACACATTGAATTGGACTGCCATTTTGTGCGTGAGAAATTGCAGGAAGGTCTCATCCATGTGCAGTACATTCCCAGCTCACATTAGCTTGCTGATGTAATGACCAAGTCATTGCCAGGTAAGAATTATCTCAATATCTTTAACAATTTGGGACTGCAGGAACAGATTGATCATGGCTAAGGCATCCACAAAACAGAGAACAAAAGTCACACTTTCTAGCAGTGCAGAAACTGTTTCTTTTGAGGGGGGGGTATTAGGAATATTGGGTTATACATTTTGTTGTTATATTGGGTAGTCTGTATTCTAGGCTAACAGATGTAATCTTCTAGTCTGTATTAGGACTTTACCTCTGTATAGTTTATTTGACCGGTTCTGTTATAACCGGCCCGGCTCTCTCCCCCCTCTCTTAATACTGCGTATTACCCTATTCTTCTAATACCTTCTTCATCTCACTCTCGACTATCTTCGTCTTCTCAACAGAGAAGCATGAGCTTCTGTAAAAATCAATTCCTGTCTCAAATAAAAGCATCGCTGGTTTTCATTGTCAAATTCCGACACAAATGTCAAGTTTTAATTGGTGTACATCTAACCATAGTACACTTGTCAAGTTAACATTTGTTAACTAGAGGGACATTTACCATAAAGCTAGGAAACCCACCTTTTTAGACCAAAGTTCGAACGCCCCCATAGAAAAAACAGGGGCATCTTGTGAACATAAAAGCTCAAACAATGGCATATTGTAAACTACTAAACTTAAATAGTGGCATATTGTAAACTAAAACCAAACAAGGTTATTCTGTGTACTTTTTAAAAAAATTCAAAAAAAAAGCTGTTGCATAGTCGAACCAGCGCAATTAAACAATTTTTTTTATTTCAAACTTTTCGTCAGGGCATTTTGGTCATTGTCTAGAGAGGGTTAACAGCAAAATTAATATTTGTTACTGGACAGTGGCATTTTTGTGAATTTAAAACTAAAATCATGGCATTTAAGGGCCAACTTTCCAAAAAGGGGTATATCATGAATTAAAAACTCAAATCATGGCATATTATGAATTTTCCCTTTTATTTACATAAACATTTTCCCCAAACAATTTAAAAAACAAATGTAAACAAATAAATAAAGCATTATACATACATTGTTATAACCCAGATTTAATTGTCTTTAGTCGGTTTGCATTTTGGTCTCTTATGTTATTTTATCGTAGCATGCTGTGAAGGAATTCCTTCTGTATTCTGTTCGTTTAGGCTTCCCCTAGGATAATTATGACAGACGGGTCCATAGCTGTCTCTTTGGCTTCTGATGTGGGATCTACGGATCCAAAGGGCTTTAGTGTTCGCCCTTCTCAAATTGTGGCATTTTAGGGTTAACTTTCCAAAAGGGATATATCATGAATTACAAACTCAAATCGTGGCATATTATGAATTTCCGCTTTTATTTATATAAACATTTTCCCTAAACAATTTAAAAAACAAACGTAAACATATATATAAAGCATTATACGTACATTGTTATAACCCTGATTTAATTATCTTTAGCCGGTTTGCATTTTGTTCTCTTATGTTATTTTGACGTAGCATGCTGTGAAGGAATTCCTTCTGTATTCTGTTCCTTTGGCTTCCCCTAGGATAATTAGTGACCGACAGGTCCATAGCTGTCTCTATGGCTTCTGATGTGGGATCTATGTATCCATAGGGCTTTAGTGTCCACCCTTCTGATGTGTTAGCTGGTCGCTAGTGTCCCACTTGTGTTTCAGTTCTGAAGATTGATTTGAGTGTTTGATTAACACTTCTGTTGCGTTTGACTTCTCAATTACTCTCCTATGATTTGATAAAGTAACTTCTGCTCTACTATCTTTCTGAGTATGTTTCGTAATCTGATTTCACTGTTTTGAGCATACTTCTTTGATGAAGTTTGCTACTTATAAAGTGTGTGGTTGCTCACCCCTTTCCATATATATGCATTGCAAATTGACCGAGCGAAGGGTCTCACTATGATTTCGGAGTTTAGTTTATATTTCCATTGTGGAATTTGTATTTAGCGTTGGACGCTTTTAACTTTATGTAGCCTTCAGACCTTTATATCGACTTTATGCTCTTTTGAGATGTTTGGATATTTTGTAAGCATGGTTTCATTAATACAAGTATTTACGTTTGGATTTCAAGTTCGTTATCGTTAGAGCCTTGCGTTATTAGGTAGTATATACGCAGCATGTAACGGTCTCAAAACCAGCCCGGTTTTAGGGGTCGTGATATTTAGTGGTATCTGAGCCAGGTTTGGCTTTTCTGGTGTTTTGGGGTGTATATGCATGTATAGGTGTCTATGATATATGCTATCGGAGTGTTTGATGGATTTTGATCAGCTCAGTGTTTGTTTTATCAGTATGCCACCACGAAGAGTAGTGTAAAGCACTCCTCCAGACGAGCCTCCACAGGGGAACATCATTGATATTGTGCAGCAGGTTGTGTCCCAGGTGCTTCAGATCGTGGGTACCACTGCAGTACCAGTAGCTGGAGCAGGCGGTAGTGGTGGTAGTAATGTGAGGGCACTAATTAAGGAGTTCTTGAAGCCGAAGCCTCCCTCTTTTGATGCTAGTGGCGACCCTCAAGCGGCGAGCCACTGGATCATAGACATCGAGGAAACTTTGAGGGTCATGGGCTGTGAGGAGGAGCAGAATGTGGGCTTTGCCACCTTCATGTTCCAAGCGGAGGCGAATGAGTGGTGGAAGTCAGTTGAGGGTAAGTACCCCCACTCTTGGTCATGGGAGCAGTTCATAGCCTGCTTCAACCAGTAGTTCTACCTTGATGTCTTCTGTGATAAAAAGATAGTGGAGTACGGGAGGCTCTACCAGACTAAGGAGATGTCAGTTGACGACTACGTGAGGAAATTCATTTCTCTGTCTAAGTTTGTGCCTGAGCCGGATGAGAACCTGACAACAAGGAAGTTTGAGGCCAGGCTGAAGGCTGATATTAGAGTTGCAATGGCACCCTTTCGCCACAAGACATTCATGGATGTGGCTGATGTAGCTTTGGTGGTTGAGACTGAGCTGCAGTCGAGCCAACGCTCAGAGAAGAGAGAGCAGAAGTTTGAGAAGGGTAAGGATCAGAAGAGGAAGTCCAGAGTTAAGGAGCCTGAGAGGCGAGAGCATGCTTCTTCTGAGAAGAAAAAGTATAAAGGAGACCGTGCTGCTTCTTCATCCTCTTCGCCCGCTATGGTGAAGTGTGAGGATTGTGATCGCTTTCATCCGAGGCACGAGTGCTACAAGAAGACTGAATTGTGCTTCAAGTGTGGTTCGATAGATCACCGCATCACCCAGTATCCACATGCTAGAGGTGGCAGTGGCAGCTCAAGGAGCAGAGGTGCCGGTTTAGGGTCAGGGCAGAAGACTAATCAGAAGAAGCCTTAGAATCAGGCCCGTATGTACGTGATGGTTGAAGAGCATGACCGCGCTACGGACCGCGTGGTCTCAGGTATTCTCTAGATCTCTTATCAGCCAATTTTTGTCTGTTTGATTTATGAGCTACCCACTCCTTTGTGTCTACTAATTTAATGGGTAGTCTTGGTTTGTCTACTGAGCCGCAAGGCGATGATTTGTGTGTATCTAGCCCTTTCCTGCATGTGTGCTTGATTCTGTCTGTAGATCTTGTCCTATGGTGATTCGGAACAAGTCTTTGTGTGCTGACCTCAATCCTATGAGGATGTCTTGCTTTGACCTGATTTTGGGCATGGACTAGCTAGCAGAGCACCATGCCCATATAGATTGTGCGGCTAGGAGAGTCGTGTTTAAGAAGCCGGGTGATTCCCGCTTTGTGTTTAGTGAAATTCGGTCCCCTGCTCGCCCGTAGTTATCTGAGACGACGTAGGCGGTTAGTTTTCTAAGGAAGGGTTGTTGGGGTTTTCTTTGCTCTATCCCTCAGGTTCGTGAGGATTCCCGCCTAGATGATATCCCTGTGGTTCGAGAGTTTCCTGAGGCATTTCAGGACGATGTTTTAGGGCTTCCACCAGATCGTGAGGTGGAGTTCTCGATTGAGTTTGCATCGGGGACTCAGCCTATTTCTGTGGCCCCCTACCGTATAGAGTCTGACAGAGTTGAAAGAGCTGAAGGTTCAGCTGCAGGATCTTCTGGATATGGGTTTCATCCGCCCTAGCGTGTCTCCGTGGGGTGCACCTGTCTTGTTCGTGAAGAAGAAGGATGACACCTTCAGGTTGTGCATCAATTACCGGGAGCTGAATAAGGTTCAAGAACTGATATCCGCTTCCCTGTATTGATGACCTCTTCGATCAGCTTGATAGAGCGACGGTATTCTCAAAGATCGATCTGCGCTCAGTTATCATCAGTTGAAAATTAAAGCTGAAGACGTGCCTAAATCCACTTTTAGGACTCGTTATGGACATTACGAGTTCCTTGTGATGCCTTTCAGTTTGAGGAACGCCCCTTCGTTCTTCATGGATATGATGAACCAAGTCTTCATGCCTTTTCTGGATTAGTTTGTGGTAGTCTTCATCGCCGTCATCTTGAGTATTCCAAGAGTGCTGAGGAGCACGAGGAGCATTTGAGGATTGTCCTACGGACCTTGAGAGAGGTAGTTATACGCTAAGTTGAAGAACTGTGAGTTTTGACTTGACAGAGTAGTCTTCTTGGGTCATGTGGTCTCAAAGGATGACATATCTATGGATCCAGAGAAGATTAGAGCATTTACAGAGTAGGCGAGGCCCACTAGTGTTGCTAAGGTGTGTAGCTTCTTGGGTTTGGCAGGTGATTATAGGAAGTTTGTGGAGGGTTTCTCTAAGATTGTGTCCCCCTTGACTCATCTTCTGAGAAAGGATGTCAAGTATGAGTGGAGCGAGGTGTGCGAGCAGAGTTTAGGAGCTCAAGAGGAGATTGGCGTCCGCTCCTATTTTGGCTCTGTCTGAGATAGATGGTCCATAGGTGTTTTGTGATGCCTCGCATCGTTGTCTGGGTTGTGTGCTGATGCAGCATTGTAAGGTAGTAGCATATGGTTCTCGTCAGCTTAAGCCATATGAGAAGAACTACCCTACTCATGATCTGGAGTTAGTAGTTGTGGTCTTCACTTTGAAGATTTGAAGGCATTATTTGTATGGTGAGACGTGTAAGGTTTACACGGACCACAAGAGTCTTAAGTATTTGTTCACTGATAGGATCGGGGTGCTGACCGAGTAGGTCTGAGGTGTTAGTCTCAAACCAACCCTACTTGGGGACAAGTATTTGTAAAGATGATAACGCGGAAGCTTTTGTTTAAACTTAACAAGATAGGATTATGCTTATATTGAAATTCAATGTGAATTACAACCTAGATTCCTATCTTGGGATTCGACAGAGGTACTCTGTCTCATCCAACACTTGCTCTACTCTCGGCTTTGATCAATGTGTAACAAGAAGTAAAGGGGAGTGTTTTGTGTGCTCTCTAGGTAATAAATACCTAAGCTAAAGTGACAAAGTCACACTAAGATCTCTCAAAATGCTTTCTCCCTCAAACAATCTTTTCTCTCTCTAAGGCTTAGTCTAGGATGCACACCTAACTTATTACAAATGTGAGTTTATATACAACCTAGAGATCTCCTAGAATATCGGAGCATGACTTGTGCAGAAGGTCTTCAATTTACTTGCGCAAGGATCGGACTCCACTTGCTTATCCACGATCTTTATGGGCATCTCTTCACGTCGCCTTAAATATTGGAGCAAATCGGTCTTTCATTGTGAGTTCGCGCCAAAGGTTTCGTTAGAAGGGATGTCAAAGTGTAGAGCTACTTGGATTGGAGTTTCTTGAGAGCTAGTAGTTCTATAGAGAGACTTTGACTGAGGAGGCAATCATCTACAAAACCAAGTCTTCAACAAAATTCCCCTTTTTTGCTGATAATGGCAAACTTAGTGTATCCAGTGCGAACTTTAGTGGTCTTCAACATTGTACCTGAAAATGTAAAAGAACAAAGTAGAGAAACTCTCTCAGAAGAACAACTCACTTGTTGTTCCCCCTTAAACAAATATTCCCCCCTCAAGATAATGCAGTTTAAATAAGAGCTGGTAAAAACTTGAAGTACGAAAACTACTTCATAATCTACTGAGCAGATATAAAAACCAAATCAAAGCACGACGAGGCCTTCAGAGGCACTCATTATCCACACATAGTTGCCTGCATAAACCAGTCGCGGGATACACCGCTTCCCCCGGTTGCCAACATCAGGGGGAAACACACAACTAATATCAAAAAAACATAGTTTTAAATGTCAGCCTTCCTAGGTACTATGGGTTAAGAGGTTGTGGGGTAAGAGTTAGACATCTCCTTGGTCTATTCCTGTGGCAGCCGGCGCTCCGTCTTCCCCCAAAACCTCAGCCTTGTCCATCTTGTTTGATGTTGCAAGTGCTTCAGCAAAAGTCTCTCTGAACTCCTTGACCAGATGCTTGATCCCCCCTTCAAAGATGTCCATCGTCTTCTTGTGGTTGTTGTTAAGGACGTCGATGAGTGTGTCGATCTTTTAGGCTAGGGTAGCTAAGTTTTCTTCAACCACAGTAACTCTCTCAGTGAGAGTTAAAGTGTCAGTTTTTGGTGTTGGCTTTGGAGCAGAGAGTTTTTTGGAAGTGGGATTTGTTCTGGAGACAGACTTCGTTTGAAAGGATAGAGTTTTATTGTACAGGATCTGACCAAGTATGTCAGTTTCGGTGATACGACTGGCTTTAGAGGGTTCGAAGGAGATGCCATAGTGGGTGAGGATTTTGGGTAACCAGAAGATGTACCCTAGAGAGTGTCGAGGTGAAGAAATAGTTGAGGCTATGTGATTGATGATGAGTTGGGGTAGGTTGATTCTTTGCTTGTGGATCAGCCAGTACATTATGGAAAGGTCAAGAGGCTTGACGAACTGATTTTCTTCCTTTCTAGGCACAAGATTTTTAATCACCAGAGTGTGGAGCATTTAGTGTATATTGGAAAGAGCGGGTCAGTCTAAAGAGTGACCAATACAGCTATTTAGGAGAAAAAAATCATAAACTTCTTGTGCAGAAATAAACCCTAGATCAGAAATCCAGCTATATCATAAAATTCTATACAAGAGGTAGGTATAGCCAAATGAGTTGCTAAAGTTGTAGAGTCAAGGCTTATGGCAATGTCATGTACCTCGGTAATGAGTTTTCCTCTTCGGATGATGCAGTTTTGGTAGAACTAGTAGGCCTCTTCTTCGTGGAAGGTTTGAATGCCATGAAACAGGTGGATTCAGTTCTGGAAGCGAAACATCTCTTCAAAGTATGTCGAAACCCATTGTATGAAGCAATTCAAGATCTAGCAGCTTTCCTTTCACCAAATTTCGAGATTCAGCGGAGTCATCAGTAGGGAGGGAGTAGACCGCCGTGTGAGTGTCGATCAGACCTAGTCTCGGTGGAGGTGTTGGAGGGACTGACTCAGCCCGAGGACGTACTCACTTTCTTATAGAAGTAGTACTGGTGTCTGAGTCGGCTTGAGTGGAGGAGTTAGTAGCACTTCTTGTTTTCTCTGGAATGGGTGTTGCGATGACCAGTGGAGGAGGAGCTACGGTGACCACAGGAGTTGACTGAAAAGATGTCGGTTGGGGTTTGCCTCTATAACGGAGATTGCGGGTGGTTGGAGGGTGGGGGGCAGTGGCTTTTGATCGGCGGGTTTTCTTTGGGGGTGGGGATTGCTTAGGGGCTGGGTTGTGAGCTTCAAATACAGACTTGTCGTCTTGTTTTTCCGAAATTTTGATGGGGGAGTCGGGTTTTGGATTTTCAGAAGAAGTTTCAGCAGTGGGTTGGATAGAGCCTAATTGGATTTTCTGAGGAGATTTGGTTATGGTGTTGGGTGTGGGTATTATTGGGGTTTCGGCCGGTGAAGATTTCTTTGTTGGAGATGGTGTGGTTTTTGATTTTTGTGGGGATGAAGTAGGATTCACAGTGATCATGGTTTCGGTTGAAGTATTGGGCAGAGGAGTGGTAATGGGTTGTGTGTCAATGGACATGTTAGGTGCCATGGCGGTGGAGGCGGAGGTGGAGGTAGGTGTTTGTTTGGCTTGAAGAGCGTTGAGTTTGTTGATCAACGCCTGAAGGAGTTGTGGGTCATTGGGGAGATCAGCGTCGGAAAAGGTGGGGTTTGGGTTTGGGTTTGTTGCCATGGTGACGAAGAATTCTGAAAAATGAGAGAATGCTAAACGGCTTGGGATGGTGAGGCTAGGTGGAGAAGGCGAAGAGAGTAGTGGCATGTAAATAGAGGTTTGATGCTTGTGTCAGAGGGGTTTACTGTTAAGACAAGATCCTTTAGTTTTGATGATATCAAACCTTGTATTGTCTATCTAATGTGTTGGTCAAGATTCATGATTTCAGATAGACAGATGAATAAGTGGCTTAGCACGCAAGGTTGCAAGCGCACTTAAGTCATGAGTGGCTTAGCACGCAAGGTTGCAAGCGCGCTCAATCCACGACATGTGCTCTACCAGTCGGGCACCTGTCGATGAGAGCTCCGGGGAGATTCTAGCAAGACACAAGCAGTCAAGAACCACACCATCATATATCTCTTACTTCAGACATTAAACAAGGACCAAAAGGAGTTAGCGACGTCGACAAAATCACTCAGATGATTCACAACCACACAAGCAACTTGCTCATGACAAACTCACGACAAAAGGTGTATCTCATTAATGTACAAGATAACAAGATAAACAAAGGCTATTAATGAACATCATTACATAGCCGTAATAAATTCAGAAGAGAGCATTTATGAGCATTAATGTGCCAGATAAGGTCAGACAAGCTGAAGTGTGCAAGTGGTGATCGAACACTTGGGAGACGCGCCGCCAACTTGCCCATTCACATGGCAACGCGTGTGCTGTTGGCATCAAGTTGGAAGAAAATATGCTTTAGGGTGCGGCTATTATATTCATAGAAGAATGAGTACTCTACTCTTAGAGTCTACAACTCATAGGTTGTTGGTTGACATCTCATCTAACTTGTATATATACGTGCATTAATGTTCCTTGTAAGATAAGTCTGTACGAGAGAAAAGATAGAGATAATCTGGGCAAGTGTGGATCAGACTTAGGAGTGTGTGTAAGTGCTAGAGAGTTGGTGAGCTAGAGAGGACTGGGTTAGAGTATCAATACATTGGGTATTTTATAGGACGACAGGTCAGGGAACGGTCGGTGAACTGTAGGCCGATAGTTTGGATAGGGTTGACGACTTTAGGGGTAAAGTAGAAACTGTCCCTGGAGTCCGTGTGTGGGGCAAGGGAGGTTGAGTGAATTTCGTGTGTGTAAATTCTCAATCGAAATGTGTTTTCCAGTTTAATTTTATCTCTCATCCCTTCCTAAACTATCAAGGTTTATTAGAAGTCCACGATACGTCCACGACACGTCGGGGACGCATCAGGAAGTGCTTGCTAGTTTCATTTGGTATCAGAGCGGGTCTCTTCTAGAAAGCTAACTGCTTTGGAAGACGATCAAGATGTATCATGCAAGCATTCTAGCAGCAGAAGAAGGTTCTGCACCAAATCGACCACCACTCTTCAATGAAGACAACTACACTCACTAGAAGAACAAGATGGAGTTTCATATCAAGTCTGATGATCCAAAAATGTGGAGGGTGATAACACATGGAGAGTACACCTTCCAGAATCCTCAAGGACAAGACATATCTATTGACAGCATGACGGATGATCAAATCAAGAAGCTAGTATTCAACGCTCGAGCTGTAAGAACACTTCACTGTGCACTACTACCTGAGCAATACTCCAAGATCGCCTATGAAGGGAATGATGAGATCAAAAAGACTCGCATTGAGTTGCTACTCACTCATTGGGAGCTATTCAAGAAAGAAGAAAAGGAGAGCATTTCTGAAATGCATACAAGTTCACTAAGCTGATCAACGAAATGTTGGTGCTTGGAAGAACTATCTCTAACGAGGATCAAATTTGGAAGTTCCTCAGATCTCTTCCTGCCACCTTTGATAGCAAAGTCAATGCCATGCAAGAAGTGCATGATCTCTCAAAGATGTCTCTGGCAGACATGCTAGGATCTCTAATGGCTTTCGAGTTAAAACTACAACACCGAAACTCGGAAAGCTCATCAAGAGATAGAGGGAAAGGCATAGCCCTTCAAGTAGCCGAAAATGAAAGGTCAGAGTCAGGAGACGACAATGATGAAATGGTCCTCTATGCTAAGAGGTACGTTCGAAAGTTCATAAGAAATAAAATGAGGAAAGGCAAGGAGTCCAAGGAGTCGGATGATCAGAGGAAGAGCAATGACAAGTGTTTTGGGTGTTCAAAACGCAGAAATCATATCAAAGACTGCCCTCAGCGATCACGAGAGGACAACAACAGGGTCAAGAAGCCTGTCCGACGATCATTCAACAAAGGACCAAAGAAGGAAGCCTTTGTTTCCGCTTGGGGAGATTCTGAACAGAGTGATGACAATCAAACCTCAGACAGTGACATCTCAGAAGATGAGAAGGCTCACATATGCCTTGAAGAAGTGTGCTTGATGGCACAAGGCAATGATGTCTCAGAATCAGAAGGAGAAGAAGAACAACATAAGGTAAATTATTCTAAACTTAGAAGGAGAATTCAAAAGGCTGAACTTCTAGGACTTAGAAAGTTTTCTCTTACAATAGTTGATCACCTAGAGGCATTACAAACTGAAAACGATGAACATGAACTTTTGGAAGAAAATGAAAAATTGAGAAAGACCTCGGATAAAAGAAAGGTAGATAATCTCATGAGGGCACTCATGAAATTACAAAGAGATTATAGTGAAATTCTCTCTGTTCATGAAAAATTGAAGCATGAAAAACAACCTGAAATTGATGAATTGATTGTTGCTCTTAACATGAAAGAAAAGGAACTAGCTACCATCAAAGAAAAATATTTTAAGATAGATGTTGTTTCTAAGACACCCATGAGAAGAAGCAAACGACAGGTCGGATGCCGGTCAGAGACTAGTCGTAGAGATGTCTTCAGCTTATGCAGACAACCTGGTCATCATGAATCCAATTGCTATAAAGCGAGTTTTATGAGGCATTGGCAACTCAAGAAACTAGGACTAAAATGGGTAGTAAAAAATGATCTTAGAACATTAAATGGTGGAAATAGGTCCAACCTCTCTATGAACCCTAACCCCACACCACTAAAGTGTTAAGTGCAAAATTGAGTGAGAATGGACCCCTGCTAGTACATCGACAGTGGGAGCTCTAAACACATGACAAGAGACAAAAAAAAGTTCTTCTCACTCGAACCAGGAAGCCAAGGAACCGTTTCCTTTGGCGACAACAAGAAAGGAAAAATCATCTGTGTAGGTAAGGTTAGTATTACATCTGACTATGTCATAGATAGTGTAAATCTAGTTCATGGTTTAAAATTCAACTTGCTTAGTGTTTCTCAAATTTGTGACAAAGACAATTCAGTTCACTTCTATCCTACACATTGTAGCATAGTAAGTTAGAACAATGGCAAAGAGTTGTTAAAGGGAAAAAGATGGAAAAATGTTTATGTAACAAGCTTAGAGGATATTGACAGTCCAAATCTTCCATGCTTGACTGCTTCAATAGATGACTCTACACTATGGCACAGAAGACTAGGGCATGTTAGCACTTCTTTACAAAGAAAACTTGTCAAGAAACAGTTGGTAAGAGGTCTTCCTGAGATTAAAGAATCTGAGACCAATCTTTGTGATGCTTGTGTTAGAAACAAACAAACTAAGACTTATTTTAAATCAACGAACTTAGTTTTTTGATGATATATTAGTTTACAGCAAAAATATGGAGGAACACTACAGACACTTGGAAGCAGTGCTTCAGTTGCTTCAACAGAACAGCTTAGTGGCCAATTTGAAGAAGTGTCAATTTGGTACACCCAAGCCACTTGAATTATTTCACATGGACTTATGTGGACCTATGAGAGTCAAAAGTTTTGGAGGAAATTGGTATGTGTTTGTAATTGTTGATGATTACTCACGATTCATTTGGACACTCTTTATTGCTTCCAAAGATGAAGTCTTTGAGAAATTTCAAGCCTTTCTAGGAAAAGTCCAAGTACAACTCAATCTCAAGATCAAGACTCTTCGTTCTGATCATGGGTCAGAGTTTGAGAATCAACAATTCATGGATATGTGTAAACAACATGGGATTAGTCACACATATTCAGCACCAAGAACACCCCAACAGAATGGGGTAGTTGAGCAAAAGAACAAAACACTACAAGAGATAGCCAGAGCCATGCTATTGGGGAGTAGTCTTCCTCAGGTCTTCTGAGCAGAAGCGCTGGCAACTGCATGCTACATCACAAATAGAACACTCATATGACATATCCTCAACAAAACTCCCTATGAGTTAATCAAGGGTAAAAAACCAAACATAAGTCACTTCGGGACATTTGGTTGCAAATGTTATGTCCACAACAATGAAAAGAGTCCCTTTGGAAAGTTTGATGCCAGAAGTGATGTGGCAATCTTCCTTGGATACTCTGAAAGAAGCCGGGCATACAAAGTATACAACAAAAGGAAACTGAAGGTGGAGGAAAGTGTGCATGTAGTCTTTGATGAGGCTGACGTACACAAGGTCAAGGAATCTGATGAAGATAGAGAACTTGGATTCAATCTAGCTGGTCAAGATCACATAGATAATCCCAAAGATGAATCTCCGACTGAAGAAAACTTGCCCGACAGGTCAGCAACAGGACAACAACAGGTCAACGAAGGAAACAATGATGTCGAGGATCCTCTCTCTCCATCAACCATTCATCAATCTCGTGCTTTGTACAAAAATTATCCATTGGATAATATCATATCAGACATATCCAAAGGAACTCAGACAAGAGCACAAACTCGAGATCTTCTAGCCTTCTCAATGACAGTCTCAAAGTTTGAAAGATGCAAAGTCTGGCATCTTGTGCCTCATCCTACTCATCAAGGAGTACTTGGTACAAAATGGGTCCTTAGAAACAAGCTGAATGAAATGGGAGAAGTTGTCAGGAACAAAGCTCATCTGGTAGCTCAAGGATATCATCAACAAGAAGGAATAGACTTCCAAGAAACCTTCGCTCCAGTAGCAAGGATGAAATCTATCAGATTACTACTTGCATTTGCTGCACACAAAGGAATCAAACTCTTCCAACTTGACATCAAACATGCCTTCCTAAATTGGTACGTCAAAGAGGAAGTGTATGTTGAGCAACCTCTAGGTTTTGAGACACAAGAAGGGAAATACCACTACTACAGAAAATGCTTTAGAAAACTGTTAAAAAGGCTTTAGAGAACTGTTAAAAAAAGTTCTAGTTGTTGGAGTTCTCTATAGTATGCTCTACTTTAGACTCCTGTGATTAACAGTTCTCTATAGTTACTTATAACTACTGTTAAAGTCATGATAGAAAACTGTTATTGACAGGTATGAAAGACCTTATCAGAGTACTATTATTAACAGTTGTCTATTACATTTTTAGAATCTGTTTTGCTATGATTTGAGAACTGTCAGTAACAGTTGTCTATGGTCAGAAACACTTCATATATCAATATTATTTGACAACTGTTATTAACAGTTGTCTTTTAACAAATATCAGGACATGTAAACACTATTGACAACTGTTAATACCAGTTTTCTATAGTCAATTTCACAACAAAAAAACCCTACATAATTTACAACTATGATTAACAGTTCTCTTTTGTAAAATAACAGTTTTCTAAAGCACCTTGTTCTAACAATATTACACCTATTTAGGCAATCCATAATGACACATGTTTCAGCCATAATTCTGTAGACATAGCATAATAATCCACAAATACACCTGTTTCAGCAATAATCCTGTGCAAACAACAATATATAGTCCACAATAGCTAGCAAAAGCTACTAAAACACTTTCCATAAACAAAACATAAGTATTTTATCACCATGTCAACAAAACATACAACACTTTCAAGTGTAATTTGCAACCAGCAAATGCACATTCATTTAGCAAACAGTTCATCAACTTATCGTCTAAATGTCTTGAGAGTCACCATTGTCATGCTACATGCTACACTTGATCGATAGTATCAGAAAAACTAATCAAATTCTGAATCCAAATGCTTCTACATATAAGCTGTCCATTGCTCTCGAATGTCATCAATTTCATTTTGCTCATACGCTCTACCGTTGTGTAAAAATTCTGAAGCCTCGACCATGAAGACAACTCTAGCTATCTGAGGTAGGTAGTCATCTAGTCTGGTGCGAAGACGGGAGTGACCTTGGGGGATCAACCATGTGGACTCGCTTGATTTTACCATCCTGTCAGTTCATATTTCTTTATCTAAGGAACTTATAATAATCAATACACATTCAAAAATGGCTAACATTCTCATTATTTCAGATTTTAACTATAGTATCTCGTGTCAGTATCCCAAAAAGATTATTTAAATAACAACATCGAGGCATATAGCAATGATTGTATGGGGTTCAAATGAGGCAACTTTAATACAGATTCTAAAGCAGCAAAAAATAGTTTCATCGCTCAATACCATAAGTTTTGATCAATGTCAAGGTCCTTGTATCCCAAAGCTTAGAATTTGTAAAGTCAACAATAAAATCAGAAGTTGTCGACGATTAAAAGTTGTCAGAGTACCAATAATCACCATGGATGGCAGAAATCATGTACTACCTTGGCTGATTTGCCTAGTGAACCAGCGAGAAAATAGGAGCAGTCTGGAGTTATAGTACTCTTGTACCCAATTTATTTGTCAGTCTCGTTCAACAATTATCAAGTCTGCAGATATATAACATCAAAAAACTAAAACAACAACCACATATAAGTTGATAACAGAAAGCATAAACAAGCGCATAACAGGATAGACAATCACTGCCGAATTTAGTAGAAGCTACATCCAATGCTGCACATAAATTCAGAAAGAAACCAACACATAAAAAAACATTAAGATCACCTATACAATTGTGATTCAAAACGCAACATCAGAGCAGAACCAGGTCAATGATCACCCATACAGTTATGATTCAAAACACAACATTAGAGCATAACCAGGTCAGCAGTAATGGATGCATATAAGATCCCTCTTGCATTTTCAATCTATGACTTCAATTCAGAGGCTTCAATATACATCCATGAAATATAGATAAGCACAATTTCAACCTAGTTCACTTGTGAGAACTTACGTTCTGAAGGAATGATGGAGCCATTAAGTTGTCTGCTTAATCCCACTGCAAAATCACACATGTCTATGACTTCCTGCAAGTGAATATTAGCATAATCACAATGACTTTCTGGTTGAATATCTCATTTCACATACTATCTTACCATGTCATATCTAGTTCCAAAATCAAAATGTCATCTGAAACATAACAATCTCCTTGTTCAAAGTATTCTTGAAAATCTGTTATCAAGTTTGACACCAATGAGCTCGGTTTCATCTCTATCTCGCTAGCCAATGTCAAAGCACTCCCTTTTCTCATATAAAAGATTAATCTTGGCACCCCGAAACAAGTTTCCTAAATTCTCACTCAACTAAAGAACAGAGCGTAACTCTTTTGCTATCGGGTAGACCTTTCATAGGAAACTAAAGTAGCACTGCACACCTTCTGTAACAGACATCACATCCTAACTAGTTCTCAAAATTTTCAGTAAAATACAAGCAGCAAATGAGCAACTTTGGTAATAATCAAGCGCTTGCTAGTACTAAATAAATCGTTCCATTCATGCCAAAAGTAGGAAGCTTATTATGCATAAGAATCTAAATTAACTTACATGTCCAGCAATAATTGACAAGGTAAGGATCTGATGCATTGTGTATTAAATATTGGGTAGCCAGTTATATAGATTTATATTCTCAACAAAATAGAAGCTATTCTATTAGCTGCAGAATTAAAAAAGAACTCAACAACAAAGCTGCTAATAATAAACACTGGAGGTAATTTGAATATGATATTTCTCATTACCTGTAGCGAAGGGTAATGAGAAATAATGTTGATTATGCACAATATATGATTTCGCCTCAGCTAATTAATCCCTGAGGTTCCGAGCCTGAGCTGGACCCTAAGAACGGAGACACAAAATTTTGTGACAATATTTGTAAGGTCCGCATTGTTCTTACCGGTAGAAAAATGAAATCATGGAGAAGAAGTAGACTAAGTACAAAAACCCTTTACAACAAGTCCATAGTGAGTAGTAATATCAGCAGAGCGTAGTTGTCACCATGAGATATATATGTGAGAGAGTTACTACTGATGGTAGAGATGGAAAACTACACTGAGAATGGTTAGGGGACCGATATATATATATATGAGAAAGTGCAGGATCAAAGCTGCATTTGATGAGCAGGTTCACAGATTTCCAAAAATATATTTTCTTGTTTTAAAGTTTCAAATTTAAGTAATAACCTTCCCATTCTTCTCTTTAAGAGCCTCACTTGCAGCTTCCTCGGTGGTGTACTCAACAAACGCATAGCCCTTGGATCTTTTATATCTTGTCCATGATAACCTTAACTATTAGAGAAAGAAATTGAAAGCGGGATTATATCATCACATTAAATGCAGCTGGTAGTAAGTGAAATCTGACAAAGTTACATGCAAGGGAAAGCTTACCGGCTAAAGCATAGGAGGTTTCTTATTAATCACAGCAGAATCCAAATCGAAGCAGCAAAATTCCACACAAACAAAAAG
This sequence comes from Limonium bicolor, assembly GCA_023374045.1. Classification (NCBI taxonomy): domain Eukaryota; kingdom Viridiplantae; phylum Streptophyta; class Magnoliopsida; order Caryophyllales; family Plumbaginaceae; genus Limonium; species Limonium bicolor. Next base: position 332,083,222 of record CM041778.1, read on the forward strand.
AAAAACAAAAATGAAGTTTCTTGGGCAGACCAGATATTACAAAGCCAAATAGGTATTGCAGAAGACAAATGATTAAGATGTTGCATAATCATTGCAAAGATCAGAGCCTACAAAAAATATTCTTAGATAACAAGAATAGTAGTATCCTAGCCTATATGAAGTTTTAACAATATTCTAAGATAACATGAGGCTGGGAGTAAGAAAAAGTGGAGCAGTCATGTATCAAACCTCTTATGTGAAGATGCCACCAACTCCAGACACGTGAAGCTTGACCTTCCTTTACCTCTTCTCACATGAGGTGGGGTGTAAAATCATTATAATCCACCAATTTGATTTGTTGTGACAGAACCAGCCTTTGTTTCACCCTTGACCTGAAAATTTAGAATCCTTCCAAATTAATAATAATGAAAATAAATTGCCACTGAGTGCTTCTTTTGAAAACTTACAGACACACATCATCATCCTTTGGAGTTATGATTTAAAACATCAGGCAATCTGTCAAAGGGTTTTTAAAGATCAATTTACACAAGCTACAGAAGTTAACAGGGAGATCAAGTTAACAGGGAGTGCGAAGGGTGTTGGTTTAAGACTTCACAGACTTCAGTCTTGGCTCATGGTTTAAGAATATCAGCAAGTATATCAGCTCCAGTACTTGTCATGGAAAAGGGTATCCTAAAAATCATAGTTTATATAGTTTTCAACACACTACTTTCATCCCACAAGATGAAGCTAACTCATAGACTTCAGTCTTGGCTCATGGTTTAAAAAAAGAATATCAGGCTACATGAGCACTGATAAACAAAACATACATAACATAACAAGTACCACCAGCAGTGAGTTGGCTACCAACCTTTTCATCACATTTGGCATGAACCTATCAACAGAGCATGAAACAAAAAACTGTCCATCAGGTGAAAACCTTGCACACTCTGGGTGACTTTTCACCTCTGATGCCCAAGGATGAACTAGTTAACTCCTGAATTCTAAGCAATGTCTGTATTGCTTCATCAGTAATCCCTCTGAGAAACAAAAAAACAAGTTAACAACAGTGTCAAAACTAAATAATACCTCAAGTCTGATTTTGATTTTATATGTAAAGTTGCAAACTCAAACAAGTTAAACAATCTGACAGACAAAGACTTGAAACAAACCACTTTATTATGACCAAGTAAGTAAAATCGAGAACAATTTGACAGTGGCAGTGATCTATGCAAATATCAAAAGAGTACACATAATATGACTAAAAACAATCTCCCAGCCCTATTGTAACACATCGCCAGCCCTAAGCCTAAATTGAGATGCTTCTTCTTCACCCATTCTAAATCTCATAGCATACTTTGTTTTGTATCTAACGCTTTCCACTTCTTAAACCATAGGTAATTAGTCATTAGAGCTACGTACATCTTTTACTTCGCTTTTAAAAGAGATATGGATGATGAAATAGAAATTAAATAAACTCAAAAAAGAAAAGAAATGTATTTATGTAGTTCATCCATCCATTTCATCATCGACCAGATCCGCTTCTTATTGACTAGTCGTCCCTTATTGAGATTCTCGAACTCGATTTTATCAGTTTAATTAGTTCATTTTTTTTCGAGTGAAACTCACGTTACCATCCCATGTGTTTCGTTCATAATTGCCCAGTTATAGCAAAGATTTGGTTTGCAAAACCCAAACGCAGAGAGGGTTCAACTTTTTTTTCTATGTCCACAACACTATTTCTTCTAAGTTGTCAACTGCAACTGACATCATACAGACCCTACTCCTGAATCAGCGAAGTTAACATAATCAATTAGTGTCTCACGTTTCAAATGCAGCTATTGGATTTCAAACATTTGTGAGATGGATAATGAGCCCAACAAAAAAAAACAAATAAGACAATGAGATGGGGCAGATTAATTTAACAAGAAACTAAGAGTCGTGAACGTAGTGCTGAGAAGTTTTTGGTTTATCTAAGGATACGCTAGATTTTTTTTGGTATTGTCAACTTGTTGAAAAGGTTTGCCTATTTAAGTAGCTTGCTCTTCCGGTAGCTCTAATGCTCTATTGCTAACG